>OZ023205.1:82136031-82165271 GCA_963995525.1 Escarpia spicata
TACTATATCGACTGACACCGACTGCTCTATATTCTAAGTTGGAGTGACGTCATAATTACGTAAACTTAAAATAAAACGTTTCGACTACGTCGGAACTAGTCGGTGTCAGTCTGAGGATTTCAAAAGTTTTGAAGTTTACATAAGTATGACGTCAAACCGGCTTAGAGTATAACGCAGTCGGTGTAGTGTATAAACTCCAGTCGGAGGAGTCTGGTCTGGTCAGATCGGGCGAAAAGGATGGGACCCGTGGGGAACACACCGACCGATCAGTCCGTTTCATGTTGTCGAGAATATATTTCCATATGTCCAGATCTTCTGTAATTGTCTTTGGTTGTTCATCCGTGCTCTTTCAGCTTCCTCTTCTCCGTCTTCTCTCTTTTTGCTCTCGTCGTCAGTCATTCTTCACCCATTCTCTGTGCAGCTACAAGTAAGCACTGTATACCCGTGATATCGCCCTGGTGATTCAACTAAAAGCTTATAATATGAAAGGTCATGCAGTTTGGATAGTTAATGGGACATATGTGAATCTAGACGGATTACACATTCCGACAACATCCTAGCCGTTTCATTCTTTTTCTATCGCCATGCAAAAAGCAGTTGCGTTTTCTGTGACCTAATTTCATTACGAGTAGGATGCTCTTTTGTAGCCGTAGACCCTACAGAAAACGTAAGATATGGCTATGTATGATTAAACGATTTAAACTCGGAAACATCGTGTTCTTTGGCAATAAATGAATGCCAAACTTGTGGTCGTTATTATGACCCGAGCTCGTTTTTCAGGGTCTAATAGAGACAGCGTGCGGAGTGTCCTTCATGGTAGGACCAGGCATAGGAGGACTCATCTACGAGGTAGTCACTGTGGGCCACATGCACACACGCACGCACACACGCACACTACACACGCACGCACGCACAGTTTGACATTTAGAAAACTTCGAAAAACTGAACGGAAAGTGGCATCAACATATGTGTTGGATTTTTTATTTTAACCAGTCACAATTATTTTTTATAGTTAGTGTAAACAGTGAACATCTAAGTACAGGTTACAATAAGCTCTTACACAGGCCTACTACTTTATTGATTTTACGCCCTGCATTGAACGATAGCACTATTGGAAAACGTACTCCTGATGAGTGAATGATAATAATAATAACGTGTTCGTTTTACAAAGGCAATAAGGTTTTAGTAATAGTACAACCAACTGTTGATTAAGTTTTGTCTCTCAAGAAACCCGAAATCCAGTCGGGAAACGCCATGTTTGTGTCCGCTAGGTCGGCGGTTTCGTGATGCCGTTTGTATCCGTCGGCGTGCTGTTACTCGTCATCATGCCGACGGCTGTCTACGTCCTGCCGAAGCAAATCAGTCAAGGTGCGTAGGATCGCGTGTTTGCTAACGTCCAAACAACCTATAGTGTTTCGTATTGGTTCAAAACACCACCCACCCCGCCATTTTGCTAAGTAACACCGGACTATGTACAAATAAGATACAGTGCGTCTTGCGGGTACGACTGATCAGATATCATGAGTGCTGTTTCTCCGTTCTCATCGTCAGAGTCGCTGACAGAAGCCGACAGCATGACGGCCGGCTCTCTACTGCGCGTGCCGACTATCTTCGTCACTCTGCTGGCGACATGTATCGCTTCCATGCAGTGGGTGTTACTGGACCCGACCCTCGAGCCCCACCTACGACAGGTGATCAACATTGTAAGGTGTAGTTTAACAAGATTTAACAAGAATGCCACCCAGAAAATTAACTCTAGATGGCAGGTGGACAAGGAAGCCCTTTGGCTTATCGAGAGTCCAACCCTTTTATCTACATGTATCCCGCCCTTCCGAGGTATGTGTCGATTTTATGTTTAAACATATTCACGCTCTAGCACCCACACAATCAGCAGATAATCTGTTCCATTCGTTTACAGTCTTTTGTGAAAATGATAACTTTCTTATATCTAATCTACACCGTTCCTTTACTAATGTAACTTCGTGTCCTCTAATCTTGTTATCTTTCGTAACTGAGAAAAAAATATTTCTATAAATATTTTCGTAACTATTCTACATTTTAAACGTTTTTGTCTGAACTCCTCTCAATCTCCTGGTCTCTTATGTTGTTAAACCACATTCTTTTAGGCATATTTCGTTACTACGATCCCTCAGTTTTGTACCACTTTAGTCGCTCTGTACTCTTTCTAGCATATCTATATTTTCCTTAAGATATGACCTCCACGCTTGTATACAGTATTCTAAATTAGGCCTAACCATTCTTTTGTACATATGCATCATTAGTTCTTTTCCTTATACGCTATAGTTCGCCTAATTAATCCATGAATTTGGTTTCCCTTTTGAGCTGCGATTCCGCACTGCTCTGAAACCTTCATATCAGCACAAATGGTTAACCCTAAGTCCTTTTTTTACAGTAGTACTTACTACAATACCCCCCCCCCCATTGTAAATCTTCGATCCCATGTCCTTTGTGAAGGCATTTACATTTCCCAAAATTAAACAACATTTTCAGACAATTTGATTAACCTGTCAAGATGATTTTGTAAATGCTGTCAATCTCCATCAGGTTTAATCCTTCTAAACACTTTTGTATCATCTGCAAATTTCAACACCTTGCTTGTTATATCATCGTCCAAATCGTTGATATATATTAAGGATAATATAGGTCCCAGTACTGATCACTGTGGTACCCCACTCAAAATATTGATTTCCATGCAGTTTGAAGCCTCCCCATCAACTACCCGTTGTCTTTTGTCAATCAGCCATTTATCTATCCAGTTAATTATATCATTTCCTATGCCATGGGCCTTTAGTTTAAGCAGTAATCTTTGATGTGGCACTTTGTCGGAAGCTTTCTGAAAATCTAAGTAGATGATATCTATTGGTGATCCATCGTTTATCCACTTAGTGATATCTTCCAAAAACAAAACATATTTGTTAAGCATGACCTCGCTTTTAGAAATGGGTTTATCAAGTTATGTGTAACAAGAAAATCTTTAATTAGTCTTTCTAATAATTTGCAAATCACCGATGTTAAACCCTCTGGTCTGTAGTTCTCTGACTTGGTTTTCGAACCATTTTTAAATAACGATATATGTTTGCTTCTTTCCATTCTAAAAGAACCACTTCCTCTTTTAATGACACGTTGAAAACTGTTGCAAGCGGTATGCTAATTTGTTCTCCAATTTCCAATAGTAGTTTGGGTGGAATCCACTCCAGGTGATTTATTATCCTTCATAGCCCTTATTTTCTTAGCTACCATTTCCGGGGTTACAATTAACTGTCCTAAATAGTCTGATTCCGTTCGTTAAACTTAGCCTCTGGTACTGGCAGTGAACTAATATCTTCTCTAGAAAACACCAAACTAATATACTCATTAAGAATCCCTCTGATATTATATTTCCAGCACTATCTTCTAGAGGACCGACCTTATCATCCTGAACGTTCTGTGTGCTCCGAACATATGCATAAAAACTTGCTGTCATGTTTTATAGCTAATTGTTGTTCATACCTTATCTTTGAATCTCTAATTTCAGTTGTAGCTTGGTTAAGTGCTTCTTTATAAATGTTGTAGTCTTCAGTATTTCCAGTTCGTCTATATGACTTCCACATAATTTGTTTGTACTTAATTTTTCTAATGCCGTTTTTCGATAAGTGTTTCTTTCTGGACCGTTTCCCTTGTTTTTTCAAGGGAACAAATTGATCGATGATGCACTCAATTTCACTCTAAGATATTCTAACATTCTGTTGCTGTCTTATTCTTCAGTGTGTTATCCCAGTCTATCTTTGCTAAATATTTCCTCATGTCCTTATATCTTCCTTTGTGGAAATGTCTCCTGTACTGCTTTTTACTATTCCTGTCTGATTTTACTTTCATGGTAAAATGTATCTGGTTGTGATCACTACTCCCCAGTGGCTCACATGTATTGACATTGTCAACTAATTCATTCTGTGAGGAAAAACTAAGTCTAACACATTCTCACCCCTGGTTGGTTCTAGCACATGTTGAGAAAGGAAACTATATTGTACTAAAACTAAAAACTTGTGGCCATCACTCCTCGTACTCTGTATATCTTTCCATTGTATATGCCCATGGTTAAAATACCCCATAATAATACAGTCCCGTTTGCCCACTTCCATTATAGCGTTTTGTACATTTTCATTCTCTTCTGTGCTTATGTTTGGACTTCGATAAACTAACCCAACCATTAACATTGAGTTTCCTGTAACTACGAGGGGCAGTAAAGAAAATAGGTTCACAATGCGCATAAGTCATTAAAACGGAGGCTAGACTGGACGGATTTAATTGCAGAGAAATTATTACTTTTAGTTGGAAACTTTGTGTCAAATGGCAGAACTGTACAGCGCTTGTGTGGTGACGGCCATCACTTGTGTGGTGACGGCCATCACTTGTGTGGTGACGGCCATCACTTAAAGATGACGACTCGACTGGAGCAGTTGTCCAAAGAGGAGATCTGTGCAGTAATTCGTTTGTTGAATGCTAAGAATGTGTCTGCAGTGGAAAGTCATGGTCGTCACCACACAAACGCAATACAGTATTGCCATCTGTCACAAAGTTTCCAACTAACAGTAATAATTTCTCTGCAATAAAATCCGACCAGTCTATAGCCTCCGTTTTAATGACGTTATGTGCTTGTAAACTTATTTTTGGTCTGCCCCTCGTATGTTACACTAAACAGCTTCTTCGCAGTCTGCTTCTCTTTCTAATTTATTTCATAAGCCTGGATAGATTATTTAATATATAAAATAACTCCACCCCCACTTCTTCCTATTCTATCTTTCCTAAACATTACATAGCCTGTCAGTCCTGATTCGGCATCTGATATATCGGTGGTGGTCCATGATTCAGTTATTCCTATTATATGAGGGTCAACATCTTCTACCATAATGTTTAGTTCACTTCTTTTGTTTAGTATACTCCTTGCATAGGAGCATAGGTAGGCAACGTCTCGAATGTCGGGTGGTTTTATTGAAACGGGTATTTGGCACAACAATAAATCATCCAATGAAAAAGTTACATGTCACCCTCAAACGTCAACATTGATTAAAACAAGAATAAATTAGATAGACCCCCCTACACTTATCTGACTAAAGACTGTACACAACTTTAAGGGAACTGCTTGTTCGAGTTTGATAACAATCAATAAAAATGGGGCAAACACAACACCACTGTACGCAGGAATGGATTCAATAGGAGCGGCTACGAATGATACCGAACCAACTGATTTATTTATCAATTTCTTAACGCGTAATTTAAAAACGCTTGAATCCAACTTTGGCCGTAGTGTCACAAACAAAACATTCAGCTGCCGTCACAAGTAGATGTAAAGTATTATTATATAGACGGTATACCTGTATACACATTCTCATATGTGCAAGGTAACAATTATGATTTGCTTTACAGTTTAAGTTGAACTCTGGTGATGTTGGTGCTATTTTTCTGCTACTTTCGGCCACCTACGCTATCTCATCTCCGATCTGCGGCTCCATCGCTGATAGGATGGTACGTAGATCACATGACACGATCACATAATATTTGTAGTGTTCTCGGTGAATCGATTCCCTGGATTGGCTACGTGTAAAATATATGCCGACCGGGTCTTCGCACAGAAAAAGAATACTTTTGAACGTAAGATGCTGCAAACACTCAGTTAAAAACCGGTTGCATTGATAACAGAAGCAAAATACTACTCGACTTAGTGAAATAGCTTAAAATTAATATATTAATTTATGTTAATTCATATTATTTCCATAACTACTTACATACATTCATGGAACAACAATCAAGTTATTTTTTATGTCACCCCTTCTGGAGAAAGGTTCATCATTCAATTCCTCTACACTTTCCACATTTCACCAACATATTAAAACCGTACCAGGTGAGCAACAACTTTAACAACTGCACCTGTGGTTTTTAAAATGCCACGTCACTTGGTAGATCAGAGGCCAGTGTTTCAAGGAACCGAATGAACACAGAAAGAGACGAGTGAACCTCGGTATCCAGGAGGAGATATTAGACATTCTCCAAAGTCACCATATATAGATGTAGTAGTTGAAGAAGTATACGTCTTTCCACATACAGGAGAACAGTTGTCCTCTTCTGATTATCGGCTTCTTCGTTACCGGTATTGGAATGTTGCTTCTTGGTCCCAGTCCAGAACTTTACGTCGATCGACAGTAAGTTGTGTGAATTAATCCTGATTTACAGATTTAACAGCACATTGTAATTGTGTCAATTCGTAACAACAATAATTTAGTTTGACATGATTAGGCTACCTCTCAAGAAACTTGGTGTTCAGTGTTACTACTATCGGAAGCTTCACCCAAACAGATCTGTACATCTTAGCAAGACTGAAGGCGTGCCGGTGTATACAACAGTCATAGCCCTACTGCCAATAGCATTTTTTAAACACTAGCATTTGCGACTTTTGCAATGCAATTTTAATGTGCATGATCGCTTCCTTGTGATACTGCATTTGCTTTACACGTATTTCCGTCTACCTTGTAATACTTAGCAGAGATGCAGGAAACCATCTATCCGCTCGCATATTACCTCTTGCAGTTGTTTGTGGCTCAACCTGTTGGCTATTGGTGTCCTCGGCATGGCGCTCAGTTTGTGCATCGTCCCCACCTACGACAGGATCCTGACAACAGCTAGGTAAGTGGATCACAATAACCCAACCAATGACAGAACCTGACGGGAGTAAGTAGGTCACCTTTCAGCTGTGACAACAATTTTTCTACACGTTATGGGTTGGTGCGATTGTACGTGTCTATTTAAAAATATCTACTAAACCGCCATAGTTTTCATACACACTGTAAATAAAAGAAACTGTGTTGTCTCTAATACGGACAAATATAGGCAAACTTGACTTTTGGATGAATTAATGCTTTCATGTGTCTTCTTAATAACCACTTAACTGAGATGCCTGCACCCTCATCACATCGGTATCGACCATTCGTAGAACATCCTCGTATTAACGGCGGGGAGACTAACTTCGTGAGCCGAGTGGCTGAACCAATACCAAACGCATAACAATTTTGGGACGTTGCGAACTTGTGAGATCTTCCATTTGTGTTTGTTGTGTGTCTATTATGATATGCCTGCATGTGGCAAGCTCAGTCTCCAATCAGCCGTTCTTAACCTGGGTAAGTTAGCATGACACTACCAAGTCAGGTTTCACCGAACATCTGTGCTATGTGATGGAAATTATGAAGTCGCGTATATTTATTGGTGCACAGTAACGTACTTGCCTACTCAACAAGATGCAGTTGTGGTCTTGCATTTCAACGGAAGATGCAGAGCTGATGTACTGATAACTTATTATTTCAGACGTGTCTCCGTCTCGTCGAAGAGCGGCGGGTCGTTCACAAACTACCCTCTCGTTGCCGGGATGTGGCACTCCGGCTACGCTTTCGGGTACGGGAATGATCAGCAACATATGTTTCTATAACTAGTTTTACAGATTTTAAAGGTGGTACACAATCGGATCGTCTTTGTCGTAAACCCATGTTATGTAGGGGTCTGATATACATGATAGGCCACTATCTCTTCAGCACATTGACCATCCAGTTGTGTTTTTAACACAACTGGTTAACATTTCCGTAGTTGGTGTTCAGATTTCCAATGTGTGTATCACACCTACTTAGTTGAGTAAAATGAAGAGTGCGTGTTTGTATTAAATTCACCAAAAGAGTTTGTCTTCCTGATTAGGTGGGGTTACCTGTGAACGTGTTGTACTTATTTAATTTCTTTGAAAAGTCTCCAACGATTGTAATTACTTTTTGGATAGGCTCGTGACACTTTTAAATGATTTTCACGTTTGTATAAAATAATATCGAACATATAAAATATGACACCGGTACTAGGTTTGAGATAATGCATAGTGTCAATCAACTACTGCAATTCTTACGATCTTGCTACTGAACACTCGCATGACATTATTTCAGCGGCTTCATCGGCCCTGTAATCGCAAGTTGGAGCAGTCACGAAGTCGGGTTCGGTTGGATGACGACAGGGGCCGCCACAGTCTGTTTCGTCATGGTGAGTTGGCGATAGTTTGCCTAGTTAATAACTGGAAGGACTTTCAAACGAGCATACAATTTCTGATAGTACATTCCAGTTCGGACAATTATGTTGCAAAAACTTAAATCTGTTTCCTGGTCGGAACATCAACACATGTTGTCATAGCTACGTGTGTTGCCATTTGCCCGAACAAGATGACTTATTGTTGGCCGAGCAGTCTATCCAGGTAATGTCTGCTGACATCATACGTGCCGACTGTTAAGGTGTTTACTTTTTGTATTCTGTAAGGGCGCTTGTCACGTGGCAGACGAATGCCATATCATCAGTTCAAATCTCGTCCGAAGACCGCCTCTCGCAAACATAGCTGTGTCCAACTGGATCAACTGCGCCAACATCTCGCGAGATTCAGTGTATCTCAGGTTACAGACCGAGCTAATTTTGAGAATGTGCTTCATACAAGCGGAAGTGGATAGGTCCTAATAATATGTTTTTGTTTGGGCGTCGTGTGGATTTCTGTTGGCTGTTTTAGCGGTGGGGGGTGACACGTATGCGACATAATAATGTACATTGTAAATTAATCTCGATTTGCGTCTCTTCAAATATGTATGCATAACTTTGTCACGTGCAACTGTATCTATGGGTTTGGCGCCAACAATGAAGATTCTGATCTAAACTAAAAGTATAGTAAAGTGGTAAATAATAAGAAACATGGTGTACAATAGTTGGACCCGTTGATATATTATGCTCCCGCTTATATTTATAATTAAACACAATACGGATCGTATCGAAAAGCCCCGGATATCAATATGTAATTTCTAGATTAAATTAGTTGAACATAATAGGTATATGTTTTCGGTTTTAGGTATATATTTAATTTATTTAATTTTGTATTTTATTCGTAAAGTTTGCATCTCTTTCATTTGTTACTGTTGTTTCGTTTGTGAGTTAGATGTTCACTTTCTCTTGGTGAATTGAATGTTATCGCGTTCAGTGATATTTTGCGTTACGTTGCGAGTTGTTTGCTATAATGTTAATATTTCAGACACCCTACATCATCTGGAGTTCAATACTTAGCTTCACAGCTGCTCAAGGGGCTGTTTCTACGAGCGAACTATGATACGACGTCAAACTTCCGTGACGTAACACATTACGACGTAACGTAAAAATGTCGAAACCCAGAAAAAGTACCAATAGCACCTGAAATATTATAATGATTTTGTTTCTGTTGAATGTGTTTATGAATATACAAGCGAGCCTATGTTAAGAAACACTTGATCATATATGTAGGAGTTGTGTGTTATAATCAACCATTTCTATTTTTGCAGACTATCATACTAACAGCTTTCTATGCGTACGAGAAGATGCGAGATCGTAAGCAGAAACTCGTTCAAGTCTCGATCAATTCACGTGCGAGTAACGAGAGGCAGCCATTGCTCCGCGTTCTATGACGACACTGTTTGTTGACATGTCTAGTTGTCGTGTATTATGCCTATAATAAAGTGTTGTATTATTGTGTTCGCGTTGTTCGCCGATTTGTAACCGAAATTTAAGTTTTGCTAGATTTACATTCGGAGGAAAAACGTTATTTCAACGAATTTGTGAAAGTTATCAAAATGTAACATATCTTCTAGATATTTTCTAAAACTGGCACAATAAATGTTTGTTTACAAGGAGTGTATTTGCAGGTAAGCATTGCAATCATTGGACAATGGAGATGGATACCAGCATAAAACGCGAATGTTGATATCTCAGAAAGATGACTTTACATTTCATCAATTTCATGTTTCTTTTTAATAGAACATATGATGTGAGTCGAATTTCGATCGTTCTAACTCAATCAATCAATCAATCAATCAATCAATCAATCAATCAATCAATCAATCAATCAATCAATCAATCAATCAATCAATCAATCAATCAATCAGTCAATCAATCAATTCACCAATCAATCAATCAATCCACCAATCAATCAATCCAACAATCCATCAATCCACCAATCAATCAATCAATCAATCCACCAATCCATCAATCTATCAATCAATCAATCAATATTGATACACCTGTTTTCTATAATATGCTTGTAAACATGTTGAACGATCTAATATTCTTAACTATGATATTATTTTTTTATGAATTCCACAGTTGGTATCGTAGATAATAAGTGACATTACCCTCCTGTTTGGACAGATGTTCCAGAAAACGTATTTCACCGTCATGTAAAGTATTTTTTTTACAAATAACAGTTGAACGTCATGCATTAATTCATTTCTACAGCACAAGTACATAAGTGACGCAGTTAGAAAGTGTGTCAAGTCGGTAAACCTCACCACGCGTGCTTTTTTTCTTTTACAACATTTAACAAGATTGTTATCCAAAGCTATAGACTCGTGACTGCATTCACTTGGCATTCATTATATGATTCTTCACATGTACATATCACGAGGCCACTCAAAACGAAGAATGACATTTTGTCAATGAATCTGAATGTGCGCCTCTTCAAATATGTACACATAACTTTGCCACGTGCTACTCTGTCGATGGGCTTGCAGCCAATGGTGTACATTCTGATCTCAAATAAAGTACAATGAGATGGACGTATGTGGTAACTAATAACAAACATTGTACAGAGCAGTTGGACCTGTTGATAAATGGTGCTTCCTCTTCTCTTCTATTTATAATGTAACACAATATTCTTATCAAAAAGCCCGACTATTTATTTGACATTTCTCGAAACAGTATTTGTCATTCATATCACGAGGCCACTCAGAACGAAGTGTATCATTGCATCGCGATGCGGCAAGCACTCCTTCTGCCCAGCTGACATCCAACCTTGGATCCTGCTGCCTGGGTGTATTAATCTCTAAATCTAGTCTCGTTCAACGGAGAGTTATGGTTGGTCCTGGATGATAGACACTTACCATATATGTTATCCTGATTTAACCAGTACCAATATTTTAGTACCAAATTCACGTGTGTATCGCCACCACACTCACGTGAAGACTAAATATATAGTTATAACTTTCACATTAAATGTAGTCATGGCATTCACCTTAAATATAGGTAACACATTCACATTGAATGTTGTCATCACCTTCACGTTAAATATAGACACCACATTCTCTTTACAAATAATTACCACATTCATGTTAAAATAGACACCACCATCGCGTTGAACTTAGTAACAATAATTACGTTAAATATTTCCACCACATTCACTTTAAATATAATAACCGCATTATAAACATATTCGCCACATCCATTTTGTCTTTGTATAACAACTGTGCGACAACGGTCCATAATGATATTGTATATACACACGCACGCACGCACGCACGCACGCACGCACGCACGCACGCACGCACGCACACAGGGAATATGTTGATGCTACTTTCGCTTGTTAACCGCGGGTCCTCTGGTCTATCGACAAGGGTACTCACTCGTACATTGTTCGACACAGCTGGATCGTTCTTCGACGCACTTCTTTGGGACCGGAAGCGGCCACGAACGTTCGGGACACGACTCCCGGACACAGTTACTGAAGAGGATGTCACACCCTTCCATGCAGTTTTCACACTCATTCTCACATGTTGCTAACTTCACTAGTGTTAGCAAGACGACGCAAACAACGAGCTGCGGAGACAAACGGGACATCACGAGAAGAACAGGCCTTGATCTCTGCAAATATTAATAGCGTGAATTTTATCGGTCCTATGTCAGTATTATTTGATTTTTTAGGAAAGAAACATCCAAAAACGACTATACACATATAACACTGTTGTTGTTGATACATTATTATTAAATGTTTACATACGCAATATAATGCATAATTATAGTAACATATTAATTGATGCCATTAAAATAAATCTTAATTCTATCAACTTAGTATAAGTTTACCTTCAACTGTGTTACACACAAAATGATGAGGTAAGCCACAGAAGCGTAAACATAAGAACATTGTTACATTTATTTAATAACCAAACATCAGTTATAACTATTTAAACAATAACATATTAATTTTTGTTTTGTTTTTCCGTCCTTATGTCATATACGATAGAAAAACACGCATAAGCAAATATTGCCCTAGGCGCGTTGCGGATAAACAATCAATACAAAATCGACAGAAACCAAAGAAGGCAAAGAGACGAACTCCTTTAGAATTGCGATAAATCGAGATTAACAGAAGGACTGATGATCAATGTCAATAAAACTTACCGTCATGTTGTTATTGCCGATTGGTTCGTATTCACGTCCAGTACCAGGACGCATGGAACTTATAGCATTGTGCAAAGATTAAATAAAGATGTTGTAGGCCGATACCCATATATCGCAAGGTATTTATACAAAGTCGATTCCAGGGGAATGTGTTTTGTGTTGTTTACATTTGCGTAGCCGCGTGATAACCGCGTGACTATCCAAGAACACTTAGCATAAAATTCACATGTTTTACGTAGTGATATCAATGCCAAACATCTTGCTGGGGCGCAGTTGGCAAGAGTTCGAGACACTGCGTGCTAGAAACGAATCATACCCAAAACTGTCCATTACACGATCACTGGACAAGGAATTAGTATGTTTATTTCACTCGACCCCGACCATCAGAAATGTCAGCTACCAGCATGAATCTATTTCCCACTCAGTAGCGTCTCTGTATAGTCCACAACACCCATAACCAATATTTTCTTTATTTTTCTTGTTACTGTTGTTATTGTTGTTGTTCGTTCTTCTTCTCCTTCATCTTCTTCTCCTTCTTTTTCTTCTCCTTCATCTTCTTCTCCTTCTTCTTCTTCTCCTTCTTCATCTTCTTCTCCTTCTTCGTCTTCTTCTCTTTCTTCTTCTTCTCCTTCTTCTTCTTCTTCTCCTTCTTCGTCTTCTTCTCCTTCTTCTCCATCTTCTTCTTCTCCTTCTTCATCTTCTTCTTCTTCTCCTTCTTCGTCTTCTTCTCTTTCTTCTTCTTCTTATTCGTCTTCTTCTCTCTCTTCTTATTCTTCTTCTTCTCCTTCTTCTTCTTCTTTTTCTTCTCCTTCTTCTTCTTCGTCTTATTATTATTATTATTCATTGTTGCTTATGGCATTGATGTCGCATTATCGCTTATTGTTATGAAGCAACTATTGAAAAAACGTTATGCCGATCTAACAACACACAATTGAAGAATATAAGTTTACGCTTTAAGCTACGATTCCATATATACGGATGCGGCATGTGACAACAAATGGCTATATTGGGAATTCATAGGAGTGATTCCATGTGTGCGGATGCGTGTTGTCGCGCGGATACAGATGCGGCAAATTGAATCGCTCCATGTAGCGATTCAAATCGTATCTGCACACGAATCGGACAGGAAATTCCCAGGAGTGACGTCATTATAGAGGTATTGTCCCAACTTTCAAAATGGCGGCGTAGGTATTGGGGATCGTCTAGGAAACTTCCAACAGTTCAAGTAGAAGTATTGGTGGAAAAAGTACGTCATCACCCTATTTTATATTTTTATGCTGAATGCTAGACGGAAGCGGAAAGAGAAAACGCACTGCGTTCCGCACGCATGGAATCACGCAAAACGCATTCCGAATCCGCATGCCGCATGCCGCATCCGTAAATTTGGAATCCTACCTTTAGTTACTAAATTTAGTTACTAAAAATCTGGAGCATGACTATGACTGCCAATGACAGCACAACTTGATTAAAAGAGAGATGGATAGCGGGTTGGCAGGTATACTAATAGCTAGTGAGACAGACAGGCAGACATATAACTGGCAATTTACCAGTTGTACAGAAACATACAGTAGCAACACTATTACAATCAACCCATAAGTAGGTCAAACAAATGTCGTTGTAGACGTATAAGAACACCATTAGTGCATGAATCTTGCTAAATTCCTTTTTTGGTGAAGACTTATGCAGATATGAACGCATCATGGACTCGCTATTGTTGAGGGTGTGATCACGGTTAAAAGGCTATCGTCATTGCATGATGCATATAAAAGTTTGTTATATTGATGTGTCTCGACCATTGACCTTTGATACGACACGTGTGTGTCATGTACCCACGCACACACACCTCACGCACAGACACAACATTCTCTCGGCGTCTAGCCACACACGCTGTTATAGAAGTGGGCTTACGTAGATAAGTTAAAATTAAGTAGATTAAAACGCTTCAGACTACACTGCAAAGCCAGTGTAAACATTGACAGGACAAATCCCAACGTTATCTTGCATATTAACATGACATAAACACAGCAGCTAGCGACGGGCGATAACAAAACAAACGCCTCCAAAGCGGGAGATGCATCCGTCGGCCATGTTGGCACGGCAGCTTCTTCCCCCTCGGGTTTATCTGATCGTTCCTTGGTTACTATACATCTTTGGGGTTGGCGAGGGGTTGCAGACAACCTGCGATATTCAACAAATATTTATCGGACGCTGTCTGTTTTATTACAATGTCGTAGATCCAGTAATACGTAGGTAAGTGCTTGTGGTGAGACTTGCTGAATGAAAGGTGAGTTTTACGACATGTTACTGTGACGTTGAACGATGTCCCACGCACTTGAGTGATCTGACTTACGCGGAAGTCACACATCTGACGTAAAAGGAGGCCTACTTGAGTGTTGATGGTGGTGTACACAGTTAGAAATACACTAACGTTGTTCTGTGTACAGACTGACGCTTAACCAACTAGTTTTGTATAAGCCTGGTCTATGTGCAGAGCAGTTTTCATAGATTTATGATTCCGCTGGTAGTGATAGTAGCTAGCTAGTAGTGATAGTAGCTAGCTAGTAGTGATAGTAGCTAGCTAGTAGTGATAGTAGCCACAAAGCGTTCATAGTCTACATACTGTTGCATGTCATCGACTACGTCGATAACAAACGCCACTTTTCATAATGACAGTTTTAATAAGATGTTGTCGATTACCAGCAACAGCGCTACCGAAATCGAACTTTTGGATCACAATATTATTACTTGCGATAGAATCGGATAAATCTATACACAATACGTTTTATGCGATGTTTCGTTCCCACGGCTATTATGTACGTAGCAGCAATAAAAATACTACTAATACTTTTTATTACAGTCCTTTGGTCTGTTAAGGCGCAATATATCACGGTGTGTTGTTCTCGGTAATATGACCTCGGTAATATGTAATAAAATTGGTTTTGAAAAGGTAAGTTTTCAGCGCTTTGTAACAATAATCAAATCGTTGACACCACGATGGTCCGTGGTCGAATCAAACGAAGCATAAGAGTTGTCAAAACAAACAAACATTTCTAGGCGTTTAAACTGCCTTGCGCTAGCTGCCGTTCCAGCGTATTTACCGGGTTCGAATCCTGTGCTGCCATGTCGAACCTTGGGCAAGTTCGTTCACTCTACGTTGCTCCAGTTCACTTATCTGTATGAATGAGTACCTGCCACCTGGCTATATACAGTGGTGGATATTTGTGTACAAACAGTCTTCGCACATTAATTGCAGCGTGACTAGATGCATCCCAGAGAAGTCGAGATGGTGTTCGATTGAACAGACCTGCCAGGGAGTGTAAAGCGCTTTGAGCAGTTCTAAGGACGCTACATAAGAACGTATCTTTATTTACGGTGTAATTTCAGCACAATAACGAACAGAATAACTGATATTTTCTTAGATCGGTGAACTGCACATCTTTGTGGGAGAAGTTCAGTTCGGCCTTTAGTTATCGCTCCCCATGTGACGTCACTGTGGAAAGTTACTCGTCTTTTGTCAACGCAACCAGTAGTCTGCACATGCGTACCAAGGTAAGGGAAATCCAGTGGTTGCATGGTATTATTATAAGAAGAGAAAAGTTAGCTTATAACTATAATGATTCCGAAAATTAAAGATATAGAATTAATGTAAATTAACGGGAAGTATGATGGTGCAATCCCAATCCACTTATTGACGTTGACGCAACACAACACAACATGACATTATGCTTTGACACATGCTGATTACACACCAGAAGCAGTTTGTTCGTACACTTATGCACATATATGTGGATTAGCCTCCCACCCTTTACGATAGAGTCATTTGAGGGGAAATAGACACGCTGTGACCAAACCAAGCAATCAAGTTACGTTATACTGCCTCATCCCCATCCTGGATATTGTCAGATGTTTGCACACAAACAGATCAATCGCTACATGTAAGAGGCAGCGGAAATGATTGATACTGTATGAAGCAGAAGAGGACCAGTAAAAAGAATATATCAGATATGTATTATCCAGTCAAATGCGTTGTAAACGAAATTGTACGATAACGATTACTGACGGAACCACCGCCACCGTTATCCTTGGTTGAGTTGTTGTTGTAACTGACGTTGTTGCTGGTATCGTTATCATAGTCGATATTGATGATGGTGTAGATGTCGACCATGGTGCTGGTGGTGTAGATGTCGACAATGGTGCTGGTGGAGTAGATGTCGACCATGGTGCTGGTAGTGTTGTTGACCATGGTGCTGGTGTTGTAGATGTCGACCATGGTGTTGGTGGTGTAGATGTCGACCATGGTGCTGGTGGTGTAGATGTCGACCATGGTGCTGGTGATGTAGATGTCGACCATGGTGGTGGTGGTGTTGTCAACCACGTTGATGTTGTTTGTAATGGTTCTGAAGTTGTCTGCCGTTTTATTATTCATATTGCAGTTATGGTGATACTGGTTTTGTTGTTGCTGGCTGTGTTGTTAATTACGTGGTTACTGCTCGTTTGGTTATTGTCTTGTTGCAGCTGTTGCTTATCGTTATCGAAGAGGCAAAACAATGGATGTCTATCTTCGAGTTTTATTAGTTAGTGTAACATTATCGATTCTCAGTCTTGTCGTCAACTGCATGCGAAAACATAGAAACTACATTAACATATAGGGTCCTCTGGTTAATGCATTCAAATCAATAGAACTTGCTGCTCCAGTTATTTAAGCAGTCAAAACGCACATATCTAACAGCCCCACGGTACATGTTCTATTGTTTCCGATATTCACTGTCTGTTATAGGTTGTGTTCTGGGAAGATACGTATCCATTCATTCACGCCTACACAGACAGCGGTCGCCGGGGCTACGCTATAGCAGACACACCTTTAGGTACGTACAGTAGTTTAGCATTGTCGTGACGATCTCTATTGATGCTGCAGGAAGCATAGCTGTCAGCACGGTCGGCACTGAAGTCGGTCGCAGCAATAAGAACGGGACACGTTGTACGACAATTTGAAAGCATGTTATGATGTAATACTCTTTATGAAGTATTGTTTGTAATGACTGAGAAGGAGTAAAATACATGAATAGTCTAAACAGATTGCCCGAGACGAGCCAATGACATCTGAACAGCTGTTGACAATTGCAAAAGAGAGAATTGCGTGGAGAACCATGATCGCTAACGTCTTCAGCCATGTGGCCTGTTGGAGGAGAAGAAGATCAATGTTGTCACGAAATATGTTGCATGTTATACGTATATAAATAGCAAGGAGATGTTGCCATAGTGACACATCAATTTGATGCACTCCGCATCACCAGTGAGTGTCCGCTACACAAATCCAACGGCGAACTCGTCAGGCTGGACGAGACAGCACGCGCCTGGCTTCAGGTTCTACAGTGTGACACGTGACGACCCCCCTTGAATCATACGCAAGAAGAAGAAGAAGAAGAAGAAGAAAAAGAATATTATGTTACATGGCTAAACCTATCAACAATCATATAGTGTTACTGTACTAAGTACAATGCATAGTAATGATGATGTGTACAATTTAGTAAGATGATACAGCCACGTCTCGTATATTCATTCTTCGTTTTCTTCGGTAATCTGCTTGATTTTATTTGGGACCAATCTAAAATCACTACATTTGTGAAATTACTCCGTGCTTCATCAATCCGCACATTTCAATAATGCAAAAAATCCTTGCTAATTAAAATGAGCGGATAGACGATATATACTGTTTAAAAACATATCTGAATCTTGATTTTTCACCCTTTTACTTTATGTTACTTTACCCTACTCACACACGGTGCCAGGTTACATAGCTGACCGCCTGCACTGGTGCGGTCAAGTGGCGGAGCCGGGGATTAACTATGACCACTGTCCGGCCGAATGCAGCAACGTAGCCGTCGACGCCTTCTGGGGCGCAGTGTCCGTCCAGGTAATTGATTCCGTGGGTCAGAAAGATTAACACAATCTTATCACAGAATCCCGAGCACACATTTTGTTACATAGCCCGCTGCCTGCTATGGTGGTCATATGACAAAATGCACGCACGCACGCACGCACACACACACATCCACACACGCACGCACGCACGCACACACACACACACACACACACACACACACACACACACACACACACACACACACACACACACACACACACACACACACACACATCCACACACACACATACACGAACACATACATACACACACACACAAACACACACACACACACACACACACACACACACACACACACACACACACACACACACACACACACACACACACACACACACACACACACACACACACACACACACACACACACACACACACACACACACACACACACACACACACACACACACACACACACACACACACACACACACACACACACACACACACACACACACACACACAGTGATTCAGCTACGATGGATGAAAACTACCTACCTCGTCTATGAACGTTCGTCCTGTTTGTCCGACATGCTTCAGTTTGCAAGTGAAGCTTCAGGGCCAGTCCGTGTCGTCCTCAACGCCAGCGAGTCCCCTGTCTTCAAACAGAATAGGTGAGTGGCCTTTATCTGCTCAAGGTTCGTAAAGCTTTTGCTAACCATTTGCCGCCTTTCGGAAACGGGCTGTTGAATATTCTTCGCCGCCGTGACTTCAGTAACGGGGCACATTCAAAAGATCTAGGGGCTAGGAAGGCACGCAACTCTAGCTCAGGCATAGGTCGGCGAAATCAAATGGTCTAAGGGGCACGTGCCCTCAGCCCCCTGACCCGCCTATCATCATCACCGTCAACATTTTGCAGCCGACTCGCCTATGCTTTCTATAAATGTTTGTGTTTGCATCTATGTTAATTTGGCAAACCATTTTGATAAATATATCGGTCGATTGTTCTTTTATTGTTATTATTATTATTACTAACATTTCTAAAGTGCCATATATCCCGGACCAGCCCGTTCATAGGCGCGTACACAAATCATAAAACGTACATGGAATTATAAGCATTGTTTAAGAATTATATAATCCTCGTAAAATATTATTAAAATTAAAAAAGACTGCATATATGAAGTAGTTAACATGCATGACATAGTTTCCAAAATATTATAATAATTACATAAATAAATTTAATATGTTGAAATTAATTAAATATTATATTATGTAAAAATAAATAAATAAAATATATAAATTAATAAAACACATATTCATAAAAAAGTATTCTACACCACAGTTCTTCAGCGGAAGTAAGCCAGTTTAAATAACTGTGTTTTAAGTAAAATCTTAAATCTAGTCATAGTGTCTGTTCGACGAATGTTGATTGGCAAAGCGTTCCAGAGGGTCGGTCCGAACACAGAGAAAGCCCGCCTGCCATAGCTGTCTAGGTTGTGGCGTTGAAATACCAGCACACTCAGATCAGCAGATCAGAGGTGGCGGGTGGGCGAATAGGGTGTTAGAAGATCTCGAATATATCCTGGTGCAAGCCCACACAAGGCAGTAAACAGTAGGACCAGTAGTTTATACTGGATACGCCAGCGCAGCTTGATCAATACGGGAGTTAGTCTATGTGCTGGTGCTTTCGCTATCTTACGATCGATCAGTCTGGCTGCGAATTCTGCACCATCTGCAGCTTGTTCACGAGTGTCTCCGTGATGCCGTACAACACCGCGTTGTTGTAATCCAGCCGTGATATCACTAGAGCGCGGGGTATACGTTAGAAGTGAGGCACTGTCTTTTCCTTGAAATTGCGCAGAGATGGTAGTACGTTGACTTGCACATGCGTGACAGTCACACGTGTGGCGACATTGTTAATCCGCAGCCGATCGTAATCCCGATGTTGCGGATGGTCAGTGATGGAAAAATGTTATTTCCGCATACACTAGCACACGAGACATCTTGCAGGTGTTTACGATTTGGTGACGTGATGATACGGACATTTCGGGACAGTTGGCAAGTATACATACATAAATTGTTCCTTATGTCATAGATAGCAGCAATGCAAATAACCACAGGTGATTTTCGTCGAGACGAGCCTAGATGTTCAGTTCATTATGTCGGTCTTGTTGTCGTTCAGCAGGAGATTGTGGTCTGACATCCACTGTCTCGCTTCTTCAATGCATTGCTCGATGCGACCAACCGCATCGGTGGGTTCTCCGTCCCGTGTTTCAGTCAGATCAACAAACAACTGGACGTCATTTGCATAAAGATGGTATTGTAACTTGAGCTTTCTGGAAATAGCACCCAATGGCAGAGTGTAGATGGAGAAGAGGATTGGCCCCTGCACAGACTCTTGAGGGATGCCAGATTCGATCAACGTATTTTGTGAGTTGTGGCCACCACTGCATAATGAGTCCGGTTCGACATGTATGACTCCATCCATTTCAGGGCAATGCCTTCGATGCATACGCTGCGCAGCTGGCTGATTAGCATCGAGTCTTCAACGGTGTCAAACGTCGCGCTCGTGTCGAGCAGCACTGCCAGCACACCTTTCCTTCTGTCAAGGGACTGGAGATGATCGTTCTGAATACGTACCAACGCTGTCTCGGTGCTGTCGTCACGCACTTTGGAAAATATCCAATAAGTTGTTGTTGTCTAGACGTTGGCGATGTTGGACTGCTACATGATGCTCTAGTAACTTTTAAACAAATGACAAGTTTGATAAAGACCGGTAGTTGTTCCTCGAGTCTGAATCCAAGTTTGGTTTCTTGAGTAGAGGTGTGATCACGGCATGTTTGAGGTAGGCTGGAACGGACCCCGACTCAAGCGACTTCTTGATGGTTGTGGCTAATGTCGGCGCAAGAGTGTTAATGTTAGCTTTCACGAGTGAGGTTGGAAGTGGACCAAGCGCGCTTGATTTTGTTGAACACTTCTTTACTAACGAGAGAACCCCGTCTGCGGTGTGCCGGAAAACGCACTGACTGTGTAAGAATGTTCACAATCCATGTAATCGGCGTTGACAGTTTGCAGACGTCTACTCGCTAATTGACTACGAATGTATAACACTTTCTGTGTGAAGTTCTCGAGAAAGTCATCTGCCGGTTGTGCAATACCAGATACAGGACTAGGCAGTTTTGGATCAGCTTTTCTCTCCATCAGGTCATCCATGATCCTGAACAGTGCTTTGTTGTTACGTGCACATTCATCAGTTTTCCTTGTGTACAATGTGGCTTTCACATAATGTATTTGCTGTTTGTAAGTTTTCACATTGTTCAGTGTAGACGTATCGGCTAATCTGCAGCTTTGTCAGTCTGCACTTTCGCTTGCCTGAGCTTTCGCTTAGCACGCGATAGTTCTATTGTGTGCCAAGGCGTGTTAGGGGAACTTAGGGCGCACAGTAATTGAAATTGTGATCAATGGAACGTGGCTGTCTAACAGTTCTTTCATGGAAGTGTCATACTGTTGCGACGGATCTGCAATGTTGCTACACGGGCTTGTTACCAAATATGAAAGTTCGAGATCTGATCTGAAGTTCGTGGAGTTAATTGCAGCATATTTGCGATAAGAAACCTGTGTCATCGTTCCGTCCGGCTTTGGTGCTTGGAGCAGGCAGTGCACAGCGTGGTGATCAGTGAGCAAGGATCCACCACCACTGACGTCACAACACTTCCAGCAGATGGCGAAATTACGAGGTCCAGAATATTGCCGATGGTGTGTGTCGGATCACGAATATGCTGCTACAAGTTGGTGGCATGCAGAAGATCACATAATTCGTTAGGGTCTACATTTCTGGCCTTTCAATACTGGATGTTAAAGTCGTCCAGGATGATTAGTCCAGTTAACTGAGCTACGAAACGGTTAAGAAGATTGGTGAGTTCGACCATAAACGTTCTGAAGGAAACTCCGCATCGTCCCGTGGGTGGAGGTCTGTAGACGAATAATAGCCTGATTACACCTGGCGGTGTAGCAAGCAGGATCATGTTGATACACGACTTGTATAAAACACCGACTCGTCGATCGGACAGAGGGAGGCGGACGAAGTTATATCCACCCGGAGTCAGCTTGCTGGTGTCTGCCGTGTCCTTTGTGTCGTCTGTCAGCCACGTAACTGTAAGTGCGATGGTGTCGAGATCATGTTCGTGGACATAATCGGTTATGAAAACAGTCTTGTTTCTTGCGTCTTATAACGTATTAATGTGTTCAGTTATTTCTTCGACATAACAACGTGTGGATTTATTCTGCGCATCTGTTATTGACTTGACTGATTGTGGTTTTGTTATAGAGATTATTATTCATTTATCTAGTGACCTTCTTCTTTTACCAGCACATTATTTCAGCACGAACGATACATTTGATAAGCTTCGTAGTATTCTAAGACACCATTGTACGTTATGTAACATAATAGCACGGCGAATTAAACTTTTATAAACAACATTTTAGTATTGTTACAGCCCGTTTGCCGCGTATGAACTTCCGAATATCATTGCGCCAAGAATTCCTCATCTTCGCGTTCTTCTCATACACGAGCCAGGCAAAGATTCCACGTAAGTCCACGCTGCTTGTCATTTAAAATACAAGTAATTATTTAGGCAACCCTATTCTTCAACAACAAAATTACAAATATAGTAAGGTCTATCTCGGGGAGGGGGGAAGGGAGCGGCAGTCGTTGGCGGGAGCGATAAGGTTAAGCTAGGATTCCATATGTACGGAGACGCGTATGGATGCAGCATGCGGAATGGGGAATACCTCTGTAATGACGTCACGTTGGGAATTTCCTATCCGACTCCAGTGCGGATACGATTCAAATTAATCGATACGCGGAACAATTCAATTTTCCGCATCCGCATGAACAAATTCATCGGCCTATTTAGTTGTGGAACTACTTCTATTAATTTCCGCTGGGCACAATATTCACCGTTTTGTCGCATCCGCATGCATTTTCTGTACATCCTAGCGTTAGGCATCCATTGGTTTTCCATCTTACAAAGTAGTGGTGCAACAGGTTATACCTAGGAATATAAAAGTCGTTTATAGTAATTTCACGCAATGCACAACCCTCGATTCTGGGCGGCGCTGGCGAACTTATCTAGAATCACTGCACCTGCGTCTGAAGTCAACATTCTGTCTCTATTTTGAATAACGAAATGCTGCTTGCAAGCACTGTGGTAACTTTACAAAATTACAACGCATTTTGTCGTTTCAGAGAGTGGTGCGGTGAGGGATCTTTGTCGACACTAAAGGCGCTCGTCACGTCACGTGGTCTTACGTACAGCTGCACCGACAACCCGAGGTACGTAACGACATTGTTAATCGTTCTGTTTTCATTATTTATTTCAATAATAGTTTGTATCGCAGAATGTTTTCTATGTTTTGTTGCTTGTTTAAACCCATTAAAATCACACTGCCCAAACGGTACAATGAACCAGATAGCCCAAGAGGGAGGTGTACACCTTGACGAGCGCTATGCAGTTACTGTCATCAACTGATTTTATATTTTAAAGTTGCATTTCTGAGATCGTCCATCTTTTAGATACATATTTCCATTGAATCAACATGCCCCATGCATTATATATAATACATTACTTTTGTCAACCCCCGTACACACTTCTTTTCACATAACAAGCAATTTTAAGATAAAACGGCACAATAGCGGAACAATTATATTGCTGTGCCATATACTTATTATTCCGCTGACCGGACGTGGCGACCGGTAATTTTGCAAAAAACATAATTTATCGAAAATATATCAAACTGCAGAAGTGATATATATATGATCGCAAGTATGATAAAATAAGTAGATATCGTTCATGTTGTGTATAATTTTCTTAAAAAACAGTTGTAAGTAGTAGTCTAATTGTAAACGTAGCTTAACAAATAAACAATACTCATACTTTCCAGTGACATTCTGCACCTGCTCTGCGTCGACTCTACTAGCGCTGGACAATGCCAAATGACCGCAACGGGAACAGCACATTGCATTACAATGAATAATACCATGAGGCTAGTATATTGGATACTCTTCACCGCGACTATCTGTCGAATATCGCTGGATTAGCAACATCGTAGCTACGACCACTGCATCATAATTTTGACGGAGTTTCCATTGTACATTGCTCAGATACGATGTGCCCCAAGCAGATGGCATCAACGACATGTTACCATTTCAAGATGGCGGCTGAGTAAACTGAATTTTAGTCTCGCTTAACCAACTCTCGCCTGGCTGCGCAACTTCGCCAGAACGATAGTCTGGCTCTGAATGGCCCTTCCGAATGTTAAGCCATGAGAGCTGCCACCTAGTGAAAATGCATGTGATTAAAGGCATTAAACTACCAAAAATTTTTTATATTGTGTGTGACATGTTTCAATATAAGTTTAATGTAGAATAGTTGTTATAGTATAGTATTATCTGATAAAAGTGTGTTCTTATCTAATTTATTATTTCATAGTTGGCCTGAGAGCCAATCATCGTCTCTACCCGAATCTGGGGTAAAGCCCCCTACCGGTAACATTGGCTGGACCTTAATAATCCAGGCCGTTGTGATGGGACAATGCTGCCACCTCACGGCGCCTGGATAATCGAGACTAACTTAATTTCGAAAGCCTTTTTTAGATTACTTTTTTTAATAGACAAGAATATAAACGCATTCACAAACACACACGCGCCGTATGTGAAGGTACTGGCGTGCGCGTAAGCGTGCACGATAAACCTACGATTGTAGAAGAACGTTGTTGAGATGTGAAATCACAGTATCATGTGACATAGCGTAATACAAGCCTGTAGGCTGTACTACCTTCACTTCAAAGATGGAGTAATTATACTACAAATAAGTTTTTGCGCCCAAAACCTTGGAAACGAAGCTCAGAGACGAATCAAGAGAAGGGTTGTTAAGCAGTAGGACGAGTAGACCCGTCAAAGTTGACAACATACCGAGTATGGCTGGACACGCAGGAAGCTTAGCAGATGGCAGCTGCATTATGTTACTCGATGCCGCAAAATGTAAAACGCTAATAATGCAGCAACATCAAAGTCAGGCGCATCACCAAACGTGCTTTTCAATAGTTCCGCTAAACGAATGATCAGCAGCATCACGCAAATGATCTCCAACCGAAGCTTTGTATTGAAGACCAGCGATGGACTGCGAAACAGACTCAGACGACTAAAGATTGGTGTTCCACATATCTACATCTACGATCTACCCGAAACAACCTAAAAGAAGTTGGGATATGCGGACGACCTCGCAATCTTAATGAGGCACAGGCAACGGTCCCATGTTGAGACTTGTCTCACACGAAAGATGAACATCCTCTCCATCTACCTAAAAAAATGGCGACTGAAACTCGGTGAGAAGAAAACGATCTCTGCCGTTTTCCATCTAGTCAATAAAGAAGATAAACGCGAAATGGATGTTTGTGAATAATACACGTCTCGTCTGCCAAGCAGCCCCTACATACCTGGGCATCAAACTAGACAGGTGACTGACTTACAGGCAACACTAAGTCTTGGAAAACTTAAGGGCAAAGGTAGCATCACATGGAGCGCGGATACGCCGATTTACTGGCACCACATGGGGAGCAAGTACAAAGACACTACTCATATCCACCTTGGCATCATTGTATGCGCCGGCGGAATACTGTGCACCAGTAAAAGGTAAGTTATTCTATAGCGCAGTATCCAGTCCTCAGGACTGCTCAAAGCGCTTTACACTTTACTCCCTGGCAGACCTATTCAATCGAACACCATCTCGATTTCTCTGGGAAGCATTCAGCCACGCTACAATCACTGCGCGAAGACTTTTCGTACACAAACATCAACCACTGTCTACAGCCAGGTACTCATTTATACAGCCGAGTGAACTGAAGCCACGCAGAGTAAACGAACTTGCCGAAGGTTCGACACCGCCGCACAGGATTCGAACCCGGGTTCTCTCAGTCGAGAATTCGAAACTGTTACCTCTGCGCTACTGCACACCAGTGTTGTGCAGGAGTGCAATCACACCAAAAGTGGACACCACCATTAATAGCTCCCCTACATAGGTTCATTCCATAACCATCTGTGCACTGTGCTGATTTCGACCTCCCGCGAAAGACATGAACGAAGCTAAACCGCCTGCGAACGGGAGTTGGAAGTTCAATGTTTCAGCACGAAGATGGGGGGGGGGGGGGGGGGGCTGTTGGAAACCGGGATATTTGCCTGTATTTTGCCCCTGACCGGGAGATACACCAACAATCCAGTAGACTCCCGGAAATTCCGGGAGAGTTGGTAAGTATACATACATACGTGTGTAGTGTTCCTTGTGTCACAAATAGCAGCAATGCAATAACCACAGGTGATTTTCGTCGAGACGAGCCTAGATGTTCTGTTCATTCTTTAGCGACATAAGCTGCGAGTGATCGGTGCGTCAGACTCCCATTGTTCAGCGTCTGTCTGTGTGATTGAGTGATTGGGAATTAATATGAATATGTGTGAGTGAGTCAGGGAGGACGCACGCGCGGTGCGTGCGTACATGTGAGCGTGTTTGTGTGTGTTGAATGTGTGTGTTTGTGTGCGCGCGTGCGTCAGCGCGATCGTGTGTGTATGCAGGTATAATTTAGCGAGTACGCCTTGTTACCGATTTTTGTGTGATTCCATAATTCCAGTAATCATATTTATGCTGACATTACATGGTATAACATATTATTCTCGATTTCAATCAACATTCTTCCCCAAACATACACAATAGCTATCCAACTAGATTCGTAGACATATTATTTATCTAACCGAGCAGGATTACTGATTGTCTGTAAACTAAAACATTGTTCATGGATATCGGTCGCTGCAATAGTTTGTTTTATTGACGTGTGACACGCGACACCTTGAGTTAAACACAGCAAATCATTCATGGTAACGAGTGTTATGACATCATTAGATATCGGTGCACTTGAGTGATGCGTGAAACAACTGTGTTTTTGTTGTCTACTAATATACTGGTCAGAAACCAGAGAGGATATGTATTTTAATGTGATTTATTTAGTGTATTCCCGTTCGGAAGAAAGTCCAAGATGTGCTATCAAGAACCGGTGGCTTGTTAATTCAGCAAAATGAAATTAGAGGTAGGCCGAGTACCAATTTATAAAACAGTGTTCATACATTCAGTGACACAGGAGCAGTACTGCAATGGAATATGCATGTTCAAGTTACGAATGAGAAGAATTGATGAACATAAAAATGGAAGGAGTTTAGACATAATGGAACGCATGCGCGCCTGTACCTTATACTCAACCAATTTTCACACTTTGAAGAATTGCACATGCACAACTACCAAATACGAAACATCGACAATGACGACGCATGCGTCAATTGACAAAGCACTGGTATTAAATACTATTAATACAAAACAAGTGATACTACGGATTTCGTGAACCCATTGTCAGCGACTTTACATACTACTGTAAAAAAGTGTTATGTTCACAAAACTAGTTCTACTAAAGTCAATAATGCGTGCATTTCTTACTGCATAAAATAAATTGTTATATCGACGGTATCACGCGGTGGTCCTTAATTAAAATATAAGGTGCTAATATTTCGTTCAGGCATCTGTATAAACAAACTGCAATCCTTTATAATAACAGTCACACATTCTGGTGTAGAAATATAACTGAATGTAGCTTTGTAGTAATTACACTCGCTCATACGAATTGCATATACCTATATTGCATTACACATTCCTGCATCATTAATAGTATACAATTGCTTCTAGTTAAAGGGAAGTTGCCTGTTTCTTTACCCTGAACCAACACGGGTGGTAATTATCAACAACAAGTTCGATGAATCGGTTGTCTTGAATTTGGGAACATGGTGGCTACGCAGAACACCAAGAGCTTTGAGGTTATACCACGTGATTTCGGATATATTACCGATACTGGTGTTTACCATCTGAATGTTTTATTTACAGTTTATGGAAGAAAACTTCAAATCGTGAACAATGTTTTGGAGTTATTAAACGCGACTGTGAATTAAGGATACGTTCAAAATAGTTAGTCTAGTCTTATTATTTAATATGAAAACAAGAACAGACAAACTCCCTTTAATAACGAAGCATGTATTTGTGAAACAACTTTCACAGAATGCCGCATTTAACTACATAAACTTTCGCAAACATTCACGAGGTTACAACGTCTGCTGCCATTTTCGGTTAACCAGTGAAAGGCACGAAAGCGGATATGGTTCCCGGGAACGCCTTCGTAAATGTTCTAACGCAGAAATGATCTGAAGTAATGCAAGGACTGGTCTCTCAAGTTACCAAAGGTCAAACAAAATCTCATACTGCATAGTATTGATTCAAACCATTAATCATCCACCCAGCGACGAAATCTCCCCGATTCTGGCAGGCACTTTAGCGGCAATGAGCATTGATACCAGTTTTATTCGCAAGGTGGAACCACTGGAGCGATTTGTTTGCGAAAAGTGATGACAACAAAACCACCAGCCACCAATACGGAACGATATACGATTTGTGGGGACTTTGTGAACGTTTGCGACCACACCTGAACAATATGCACTGGTTGTCGGCTTGCAGTTTGTGCAACTAGCCAGCGTCTGATTCACCTAATGCTCTAGATGTTTCGTTGGGCTCGTGCATGAGGGCATCTATTTCTCTGGCGGTTTCTCGCTATAGTCTCCCGGGTCGATGATCTCCGAGAGGTCGTCGTCGATGTACCGACGCAGCTCGTCTGGACAAAACGGCTTCGGCGGCTCCAGTTTGTAGTCCTGCAGGTGGAGCTCGGCGTACTGCCGCAGGAAGGCAATGGTGGAACGACGGCCTTGCTGTGTGAGGAAACGTCACATCACGTTATAACAAGGTGTTTCTTTTAGCAGGTACAGTCAAACGGGTGAAACTAGATAAATTTACATATAGCAATTATTGAAATAAAATATACATAAACGTGATGATCGGTGTATTAATGCCACATAGAGTTGCAGCAGACCCCAGTGTACATATTGGCACTCCGGATAGTAATATCTCAGGAATAATGCAATTGTCATATAAACAGTCTCTCTCTCTCTCTCTCTCTC
>OZ023205.1:82165471-82445471 GCA_963995525.1 Escarpia spicata
AACACAACATGACATGCTACATAAAGTCTTGGAATTGCTTAAACAAAGTAACCACTAACTCTTAGTAATATGATGCTTAATGATATTACAAACAGGACAGTTTATGATTTACCTCGATGAGAAAGTCTATGTCAGTCTGCTCGAGGTTGAAGTCCAACGTTCCAATGTACCGAGTGTTGATACCAATGGTTCGTTCGATGTCTTGCTTCTGTGAAATATCAAATACAGCTAATTTTAGACAGAGTTGTGGATTTAATATATATATATATATATATATATATATAGATAGATAGTTCTCGGTTTTATGGGATAACTTGTAATCAGCAATAACAACTGCGAATTCCAATCATTGTTATGATGTGTCATTTTATACATAGCCAGTGTACAATAAAGTAGGTAAACTTATTAAATGAAAACTCTACATTTGTATTTCGATACAATAATTTCAAATTTTAACACAAGAAATACCAGAGGAACGAATTATACTGAACACTTAGCCGACTTATCAACGCAGTGGTCAAAATATATAAATAAAGGACGCACCATAACTCCGTTATCTGCGGTCATTCTATTATAATATTAGCTTCCAACAAATTAATTAACATGTGCATACTAATGTGCTATTCATGACACAAACAACATGAATCGAAAAAATAACTGTCCCTTGACTTTTACCTTGACCATTAGTCGCTGTGTGTTGACCACCATTGTCTCCTTCAGCGTGACCACGAAGTCCTTGAGATTGCCGATGTTTGTGCTCTTGAACTCAGCCATGAAACCGGCCTGTAGGTCGAGACCTCGCTGCTCCAGGAAGATCGCGATACGATGGTAGTCGAACTAAACATGGCGTAAACACTTCCTCAATAACAACGACGGCGACTGGGATAAATAACGATAATTATTAATAATTACATAACTATTTACAATCTACAATTATTTTACCACTGGTGCTAATGGTGCTAAGGTGTTTAACAGTTCTGCTGCTTAGCGTTTCCAAAAGATCTGCAGAGATTTAGTAACGGGCTCCAATCAACTAGACTGGACAATAAACATGACATGACACGAGTTGCCATGTAGGGATTGGAGTATTTCGTATTGTAGCAACGTAACACACAATGTTGAGTAACTGCAATTTAGTTTTGAACTATGCAGTACATACAGCATTGCGAACGTTTGTAATAATTTTTGGAAGCAGGGTCAATATAATACTGGCAATATAACTGACGTTCACTATATATTTATCAATAGTTTTGTTTAATTTCTGCGATTTGTTCCCCGAAAGAATCCACAATACCATACATGTAAATGTAGTGAATAAGACAGATAATACCTTCAACACACATATTATTTTACTTATTAAATATTCTAGTAAATAAATAAGTATATATTATATATATACATATATATATATATAATATATATATATATTTTCCAATTGTCTTAGGAAAATGCAGTTTTGTATTGTTAGTATATACAATACTTTACATACAAAGAATGATTATATATATATATATATATCACGCATCTTTCCACGCCATAATCTAAGTCACCCAATCACGAACGGCGCTACTTGGAAACATAGCATGCTTGAACGTCTGCCAAGAATTCACCTACCCCAGTGCCAAACTTCGAGGGGGTCATTCAGCATTTGGCGGATAAATTAAATATGTATGTCAAGCCCGTCCCTTGGATGCAAATATCCGAGTTGTGCAACAGCGCATTGCGATACTAGAATTTGTCAGAATAAGCGGTGGCGCCGCACCTGTTTAATAGTACAAATGCATGTTTCGGCACACTGAATTAGCTATTACATATTGTTGATGCGTGATGACTGTGTTATGCTTCTCCGTAACGGAAATAACGTATACAAATTTCCGAAAAGTGAACAACGTTTCTGCCATAAATTCGAAAAGAGAGCAACTGTTTCTTACCCCGTCCTCTTTCTTGTTTACCAGCTTTTCAAATATGTCGTCCGCTGAGATTTTTTCCCCGAACAGAACCTTGAGGTCATCTTTTGACAAGCTGTCCTGTAAATAACAACACATACAGTAATTCCCTAATTGCTGATCATTCTTAAGAATAATTAATTTTATACAAACACATACATATCCAACACGTGATTTTATCTTGTGGGGTCTTTTATCAGTGCAGTGTGTCACGCCAACTTAATGTGTACTGAGGATGTTGGGTGACACATTGAGGAGAGACTTTACAAGATAAAATCACGTATTGGATACGCAAAACAAGTTTGCACATAAATCCCTAACTACCGGTTCTGTTCGCTCTGTTCAACTAGTCAACCTGTATCTGTGGTGTGGTTATCGGTGGTCTCCAATACTTGATACCGGCATTTTCATACTTTCATTCCACTATTCCAAGATGACAGAGGGCGGTCTCTACCACGATGACAGAGGGCGGTCTCTACCACGATGACAGAGGGCGGTCTCTACCATGATGACAGAGGGCGGTCTCTACCACGATGACAGAGGGCGGTCTCTACCATGACATATATATGCATATATATATATATATATGATATATATATACACACATACACACACACACACACACACACACACACACACACACACACACACACACACACACACACACACACACACACACACACACACACACACACACACACACACACACACACACACACACACACACACACACACACACACACACACACACACACACACACGCACAAACACATTCTTTATCATCGATTTCCAGCTGGTGTGGTCAACGGCCAACCGTTCGGTCGCCTCAAGCGTGAGACCCAGTCCATCCAAATCCTGCTTTACACAGTCAATCCATCGGCGGTGAGGAGGCCCACGGGGCAGTTTCCAAGCTGTGTTTTGTGGATGGAATTAGTACAATAGAGCGGCAGGTAGTTTGGTGCCATATGTTACAGGTGGCCGAACCATAGAAAGCGTCGCTGGGTAAGGAGTATTGATGTATGCTGGTGACTAGTACGTTCCATGATCGTGTTATTGCTGTTGTAATGGAACCATTTTATGTTCTCGAGGCATCGGAGGCTCTTTGTGGCGAAAGCATCAATTTTCTTGGCCTGTTTAACTATCAGTTGCCAAGTCTCAGCGACATATAGGAAGAGGGAAATGACGAGAGCATTGAACATCTTTAGCTTGGTACCCCGCGTGATGGAGCGTTCTACAGAACATTAGATAGTCGTTTCATTGCACCCGCTGCTTTGCCGATTCTAACTGCGACCTCGTGGTCGACAAAGCAATCAGCAGATATGAACCGAGGTCAATAAACTCATCCACAAACTCGATGATTTCGCCATTGATGGTGATGGTGTTGAGAAAATCGATGTCTGCGTATATTGCCATCGCTTTCGTTTTGGCCCAGCTGACGTACAGACCAACACCACTGGCTACAGGGAAGAGTTCCTTGAGGACGACGACAAGGTCAGCACGCGATGTGCAAAAGATGGCAATGTCATCTGCATAATCCAGGTCTGTCACGTCAGTGTTTCCAAGTTTAATGCCGAGGGAAGAACCGGCATTTCTCTCAAGTTGTCGCATGATATGGTCAGTGGTCAGGGGCAACCACACAGCCTTGACGTACACCGGAGCCAATGGAGAACAGATCTGAGGAATCACTACCGAGGCGGAAACACTCTCACTGTCGCTGTACAATAGCTTGAACAATTGGCATAACTTTGGGGGCAGGCCAGTGTTCTGAAGGAGCAGCCACAGGCTCTTGCGGTCGATACTATCAAAAGCAGCTTTAAAAACAATAAAAGCAATGAAGGCGGTTTGACGAAATTCATTTAGCTTTTCGATAATCTGGCTTAGAGAGAATATCTGATCAATCGTGGAACGGTCCGGAACGAAGCCAGCCGGCTGGACTCTTCTTGTTGACCTAATAGCGTCAATGGAACGATGTAACAAGATGAGTGCGAAAAGTTTTCCAGGTATCGATAGAAGTGTTATTCCTCTGTGATTGCTGCATACCAGGCGGTCGCCCTGGTGTGTCCAGAATGGCGGGATGATACCACGTCGCCAATCTGTAGGGATTTCTTCGTTTACCCAAACACAGCTTATGATATTTTGAAGCCACAAAATCATAAAGGATGAGATTTTCAGCGGTGACATTTCATATTCCAGCCGCACGTCCATTCTTCAATTTGGAGAGAGCCTTTGTTACTTCCTCGACGGTCACAGGTAATATACATATATGTATATATAATATATATATATGTATACATATCACCTATATATGACATATATATTACACACACACACACACACACACACACACACACACACACACACACACACACACACACACACCACACCACACACACACACACACACACACACACACACACACACACACACACACACACACACACACACACACACACATAGTGATTCAGCTACGATGGATGAAAACTACCTCGTGTTGACGGTTTTGTTTCAGATGTATTCTGCTTGGTCTATGTTTGAACAACAAATGAACACGGACGTGTAATGGAGTTGTGATTATATTTATAGAGTGGCTCCACTTACGCACTCACCCTTCCCAACTAGTATTTGACAGGCGCGTGCATGCATGCGTGTGTGTATACATGTGTGCGTGCGTGTGAGCGTGCGTGTGCATACGTGCGTGCGAGTGTGTGATCAAAACCATCAAATTGCTTAGAAGGAAATAAAACAAACCTCCGACAACACATCTTCCAGATCCTTCTTTGTTATCACTTCCTTTTTATCAAGTCCTTGTCTCTGAAGCGCCTGCAAACATTGCACGTGTTTATTTATTTATTATGTATATACAGTGGACACTCACTATTGCGGTCACCCTCGGGACTGGGCCAATCTTGTAGTCAGCGGTGTATATATATAGTTTTATATAAACTATATATATAAACAGTATATATATTCCGTTCTAATCTAATTCCGTCCTATTCCGTCCCATTGTGTACACACAATTTGGTGCGGCTAGCCGAAGCCTGTAATGCAATATCCTCCCTCTCTTGGCCTAACCGCTCTTCCCCACATAACATTTAGGTATAATTTTTTATTAGCTTCCATAGCACAGCGTGAACAGCTTTTTGACCTACCTGAACGAACTTGTCGGCGGTTGCTGCAAGTTGCGTGTGTTTGCCTGACAACTTGTCGCTGTTGTTGCACCGTTCTGTGTGGCTCCTGAAACATTCAGACGCCAGACGTCACGTTGCCGCAGGCGACGCCAACATGCATCTCTTTGGATCCAATGAACGATCATTTCCGTTTCCAAGAGAGTTGTATCCCACAGGTCTTTATTCGCCATAATGTCGTAAAATACGAGTGAAAACGTGCACGACATACTGAATTAACAACAAGTATGAACACCGTTTTCCGATTATAGATGTAGATGTAGAAAATGCCTTTATCGCCAAGACAATGTCATTAAAAACATTCCAAATCTGTGTCGACAGCATGTTATCCAGGGGGCCAAATGCCTTTGTTGTGTGAAAGTAGACATGGAATGCTGTAAAAGGTTTGCCCCCCAAAATAGTATCTACATATATCTAGGATCGTAACCTAGGTGGACAACCTTGAAAAAATGTTACCGGAAACATGTAAACAGCTCTTAAACAACATGTTCCTATACGCTTAAAGGTAATTTTTGTGGTCATCATCAAATGTGTTTACACTTCCTCTGAAACTTCTTACAATCTGTATATGTACCAGTTAAGTCAGTGTTACTAATGCAGCTAAATTGTGCCAAATGAAAATTAAATTTCATGGATCAGTAGATAGCTATCTGGTGCAGTTTGAACCCACAGTTCAGGCAGATCTTTTAGCAGCATGCAAGCATAATAGACGCACATAACAATGATGTCTGTGTCATTGGCGTGGATAATCACTCGGTCGACACCTTCATTCCAAACACAGTATATGGTGTGAAGAAATACTCTGGTGTCTGCAGCTCCTGTTGAGTTTACTCCAGGTCAGGCACCTATGTACTCCAGGTCAGGCACCTATGTACTCCAGGTCAGGCACCTATGTAACTGAACACTGCGTAACCAACCCGCTCTTGGTTTCTCCCTTGAAACCGCCACCCAGACACAGTAGCGTCAAGCCCATCGTTGGTGCTAGCTGCTCTTCCTTACTCCATGTCTCACATAGAAAGTTCAGCAGTCCCGCCTTGTTGGCCGACACAGAGAAGAACTCCTGTGGATCAGGAGCTCTGTACTACTCACTGACCTCAAACAGCCTTGCTGGTCGTGACCAGGCATATCTGTTTGGCTGCACGGATGACTTTAGGCTATGGGCATTGTACCGGTCACAGCAGAAGTGTATGATACTTGTATCAACAGGTACATCTTGTGTAAGATTCCTTTTGTAATGTGTTGCAATGGCTTCAAATGGTTCGTCTTTTGTGGAATGACCAACGGCGGACAGCATACATGGCATCCACTACCACTGCCGTCTTCCGCATCTCCTTTGGTAGACCAAGAACACTGACCACCTTGGTTTCTTCTTTCAGAGTCTTAACAAGGCTAGCCTTTGAACCTGCAGACCTCATAGCTCCGTCTCCATTGAACAGTGACTGGGGAATTTTGCTGCATTCATGTTTGCCAATGAAGTCGACAATGTCGACCTCGCCTCCTCTAGCAATGATCTGGGTCATCCGCAGGAGGGCAACAACTTTGTCGCTTTTCTATAGAGTGACAGGCTGGTCTTTTGAGTTCTTGGGCTTCACGTTCTATGTGTGAAATGTCTTCAGTCGGACCATGGTCGTCTTCTTCTGATCACCTGATATCGAATCAGACAAAGCCGTGACACCAAGTTCTTTCACAATGGTCAGTTGTGCGGACGCAGCAGCAGTGACAGACTTTGTGTAAACCCACTTGGTCCGAGCAGCAACGTTTAGGGTGATGCCGTCTAGGACACTCTCTCCTTGCATGTCAGGAGAGACGTCATTGTGGTGATCGTCACATCTACGTCCAACAAATGCTCCATTCATCATGGCATTGTGCACATCTGGGCCAGTTTCAGGCAGCTTCTTCATCTCAGATAAATACAGCGACAGAGACTGCTGACTGTACTTGTAATATCCAGCTGCATCACAAACCCTATGTGTTAAAAGAACAGCTTCATAAAACAACTATCCCAATTAATGTTAAATAATTACAATTCATAATGTATTTGATCACCAAAAGCCCCATGAAGTTTACACGTTTAATGCTGTGTTTATTGTAATACATTGCATGAAGCGTTTTGTACAAACCGGGGCGCAATTTGGGCGTCAAACGTACTATTAGACGCAAATATTGTTAAACATTATATGCCTGAAATTACGTGGAATTACTGAATAAATGCACTGAGGTATTAAATTTAGGCAAAATGTAGTTATAACAACGAAATCGGGGTGGGCCCGGATTCAAAACTTTGCCGAAACATCTTAATTGGATGATGCACAAACTTAGGACACGCAACAACACATCTGTTTGCTAGAACCTCAGTCTCATATGCTACGTCTTCCTATTTAGGTAGATTGTCAACATCCACGTACTGCTGACATTACTTTTTGACATGTTTGTGATACGAACCTGTTAATTTTTGAGCGTAAACAAACCAGGGTTATCGCTCAAAAAGAGCAAAATATCTAAACGGAAAGTATTACAACGCTAGTTCGTTGTGGATTTGGACGGGCGTCTTTAGGGGCTAATAACCTTTTTAAGGTTGTTCACCTAGGTTGTGATCTTAGATATATGTATAGATTTAATGTGTTTTGGAGGCAAACCTTTTACAGCATTCCATGTCTGTTCAACCCACTTGCCCCCCCTGGGTATGTGCCTAGATCGCAACACAAGTATTCGCAACAGGGAAACTCGTGCTGAGACACCGGTAATTAACCCCCACACATAGGGCGCGACATGGGATAGGAATGCTACGAAGCTGCAGCTGTCGACGTCCAAGCAGCGTGTTCACATGTCTCCAATGTCTGTCCCCCTCTCTATACACATAGGCACAACCGGATAACGTATGACAACCGGATAATGTCCGATGAACGGCGCTTTACGTTTGAACCATTCTATTTTCGGAACGGATGACCAGATACTCGTGATTACATAAGCATGGTTTGGTTTGAAGTAAGATTTTCCTCATCTCTCGAGGGCATAAATTGTCAGCACACGGTTAGAGGGGCACTGCAAGCGTCTTATAATCAGCTTCGAGTCCGTTCTGCAGAGTAATACCACGCTTGTTGACACAACGGTGTTCTACACGAGGATTTCTGTGTTCATGCGAGTTACTCGTTCGTTCCTGGGGCGCTTGTTTGTGGGCCTTGCCAAACAATTATTCTTGGCAATCATGGCATTCTGCAATAGTGTAGTAGCACTCAACATTGGGGATTGTCCCTCGTGGTTCCGATGACCGTGTTAATATCAGTGCCGTCTCGTTAAATGGGGACGTGATATAAAAATCGAGTTCGTTAGGTACCCTGGCCGTGACCACCCTCGGTGCCAGCGAATAAAGTACGACTTCACAGTAATGTTCTGAAAAAGGCTGACTAGTTGAATGAGGCCTCAGAGGACCATATAATTCTAGTAACCATATAACGTGCCCATTGTTGGAAAGGGAAATTGTGTAAACACCTTTTAGGAATCGTCTTGTGGTATGACAGAAAAAAGTACATTCGTGGAGTACTGTTAGTAAGAGCAAATGCACTGCAGATCGAAAAGCGTCAACCGTCCTAGTAGTATACATCATTCACGTCTTCGAACTGTCACATTTCACATGTCATCACCAACGGCATTGAATACACATAGACCTATGGCAACACAACTGATCTGCCACACAGCGGACATACACTACGCCACGCATACGCTTCTACGCATAGTATACTGAACCTGATGGAAAAACAACAAAAAACTACTTCGTCATACGAATAAAGATTTCGCTGCATTACCAAAGGTGCACAACATGTGGGTGACAAACTGTAATGGCGTGTCTATATACAGGAATGACGATGCAGTGGTCGTGCTGCATGAGAGTGGACATGCGGGCGATGTTTACCTGGAGAGCTTCGTGTCGGGTATGATCACCTCGCCACTGTCCTTGTTCACACGCTCGTCCAGCAACATCTGGAAAATCTCCTTCTCGTGGTTCGCGTACTGCAACAACCGACCGGGGCATCGTACTCATGTCGGGAACTATATGCAAGCATATCTACCCAATGGAGATGGTGGTTCAAGACACAAAGCCTTTGAAGAAAATTACGTTTTGAAAATAAATCCCTGCTGGTATTTCTCATGGATTTTTCGATTCAATTGATCATATTTCCGTTGATCATATACGGGATTGTATGTTGATCTTGTAATTGTGAATTCTTATGGTAATAAAAAAGACTGATTGCTATCAGTTAATCTCATATGCACATCACATCTATATCCTTTCCAATGTCATCATTTCGTCAACTAATTACGCAAGAGTGATGTCGATATTGCAACTACCCACTGTGTGTCTACTCTGTTATCAACACATTTTAAGACGATCACACGTTATTCGGATTCTTTGTATTGCCTTCAATGTGGTGCCCATTCCATTTTACGGTTGTTCTAACTTTAAATCGTCGAGTTAATCACTCTTATAGCGAAACCTAGGCCTACCAGCATAAATCCAATGGTCGTGGAGTTGTATGTTCCAAAGCGGTCGTTGTCATTGAGCAGTAAGTGGCTTCGGGAAGACAGCGGTTGCATCTTCTTTAGGAACTGGTCTTCTGGTTTCATCGATAGCCACCAACCTGCCGAATACACAACCAACACCTGTAATATCACTCACATTCCAATGGTATCTCACATACGCACGCCTCGCACGCCAAAATTGCCAAATGGTACTTTTCCAAATTGCTCGGCAAAGTAATTGCACGAGTTGACTGCGTAGTAGCACACGTAATCGACAAGGCCGCGTGCAATTACGTGTACTACTGCGCCAAAGAGAACAACTGCAGAGAAATGCAAATCGAAAAGATACCATTTGACATGCATTTCACACTCGAAATGATGAAATCTAACTATAATCGAACTAGCATATATGTATGCATGCGGGTATGTTAACGTTTTCCTCCGAGATTGTTTGTATTTCTGGCGCTAAACGTGCAGGGGTTCGTAGACGACCCCTCGAAAGACATACACCTTAAGTAGTTTTCGAAATTCCCCGTTGGTTAAGCGTTTTTAGTGGTTTTATGGTACGCACCGGATGTTAGACGGGCGATAATCGATTGTTCACACCGTTTCGCGTGGTTATTTACGTCCCGGTTGTATTGCTGTGTTTCGAACGACTTTTAATAAATCGCATTTGAGAAGCGACTGATTAACAACTGCATCTGATTTGCCGTTACCAGAAGTAAAATTAACCTAACACAACACTCCACCAACGCAAGAATGTGCTAGTAGGCTATCTGCGTAACATATACATTATTAACCATCGCGTTGAAGCGACAACGTCACTCACCGTCATAGCAGTGGATGGGATAATTACACAGGAGTCCACCGTCAACAAATAACTCCGTCTTCCCATTGAGTTTGCGAGTCACTGGTTTGAAATACCCTGAAAAAAAATCACACATATAAGACGTTGTCGCAGCCGTTCCTTCTACACGTAGTCGACTCTTTGTAACATCAGAAAACAATACAAAAATACAATGAAACCTTGGTTAACCGAACTGGATAACGTTCACATATAATAATGATTGTTTTAATTTCCCACCAAACCGCAATACAAGAGACAAGGGGGAATCGAAGGAGATAATCCTTTCATTGTAAATGTATTTTGTTGATTTTTTCGACTCATGGACAACTATTTTAATTCATGCATAACACGTATTTTGAAATACAACAGTTCCTGTGGTGTTTGTGACCACAGACAGGCGTTGAAGAGCTATCCTGTAATTACACGTAATCATCGGGCAACCCGCTTATTGATGTCGTCAACACGTAGTACAAAACAATAAGATCGGTGTCGCTATCGGCGGGGAACTTAATTATTGCCGATTTACTATATACATTTACCTCTTTGCCAGTAATTATAGACACATTGCTGGCGGGGAACACATTACCGATTTACTATGTAAATTTAGCTGTTTGTCAGTAATTATAGATACATTGAAAAGCTATCGACCAATATGCCCCACGACGCAGATAAAAATTTTCACAGATAGCAAATATTACGGCGGCTGAGGTTCACCAAAAAACTAAAACTGCGCCCCTTGGTGAAATATTGGGGGCTAAGCTTACCTAGGTACCATCCTCCACCAGAAATAGTGGGGGCTCGGTTCCGTCGATTATGATTATTAATAGTGTACCGATAATTTGGTAAAAATACGTAAACCTACAGGAACTCTACATCTAGAAATCACCGTATATATTTACTATAACGAAATACAAGTATTAATTATTACAAACAATTCAATAGGACACAATATGTTTTCTACTATAAGTAAAACCATGCATCTAGGTAAGAATGCAACCTGGTATGGCGGCTGACATGCGCACGGCTAATCGGACTGGCATATCTGGTGTCGTCTTCGGGTGGCAATATTCGGACATCATCTGATTTAGATTTGTCGTCACGATGCACAATTCATATCCGAACTTTTTGTAGACCTGTCAAACAGACACTTCTAAAGTGAGATCATCAGTGTCGCTAGAGAATACTGTTCCATATTCCAAGTTGGCTGTCGTTGGAAATTGTCTTTCAGAGTGTTCAATGTTAACTAAATAGTTTTCGCACTGGATAAACTTGATCGGATGTCCGAGGTTCTATTGATGCCAGGATGTGTAATAGGACAAATCCCTAACATTGTAATGGAGACTTCAAACTTTGTCTCGGTGATGCATAGTTTAATTGGTTAAATAAAACCAATACAAATTATCTCGCATTGAACTCAATTGTCTAAAGCGCTACGGTTACTAGTGATTTCAGATAGTGTCTGGGGCAACAGTCAGAGGTTGGCCTAGAGAGAACCTACGGGCACAACGAGGGTTGAGTGGTCATAACTAAGAAACTGTTCGTGAGAGGATAACAATATTTAAGAAATACATCTGTCCGTCCGTCCGTCCGTCCGTCCGTCCATGCGTCCGTCCGTGGGTGCGTGCGTGCGTGCGTCCATCTGTGTGTCCGTCCGTCCGTGCTGTGACGTTACCTCCTGGAAGGTGATGTCGGGGTTACCCGTACGTTCCTTCATCTTCTCCCCGACCCAGCTGTACAGCCGGTGGCCCGAGTTCCAGCCGTACGACCTGATCAAGTTCGGCACGAGACTGACCAGTCCGAACCGATGATCTGTCGGCGTAACATCTTGGTTTTAGTAACACTTCGAGAGATAACTAAATAGTAAATACATATATCATGACAACTGGGTTAAGTTATCAGTCTGATGTTGAGGCTTTAGACAATAATAATTTGACATAATTTGACATCAACATAACTTTTAAAACAACATATACTCGATTATCAACGTATTAGCCTCTTATATGTATCGATGGTCTTCATAAGTACAGGATGAACACAGTAAGAAACACGATAAAATATTTGTAGGTCGATGCAATTCAAAGTTCCATATATACTGGTAGAGGGATATTCGAATTCAATCGAATTCGTCTAGGACTGTGTGAAATCACTACTCGACACATGTGTAGGCTCTCGTCAAGAATCACTGGTACAACTGCTGCTGTCGTCACGCCGACACTGCCTGCAACAAGGACTGACCACGCCAACACCTATGTCGACCATTGCTCATGACTGCCTCATATGACTGGAAGTCAACTCACCGGACATTATGTCTTGGAGATCGGAGGCGAAGAACTTCTCGAGTTGGTAGGAATCGTAGCCGACAGCCAGCAGTGCAGCCGTCATTGCCCCGGCGCTCGTGCCGGCGATCCTTTCGATCCGGCGCCATAGGCCCGCCTCCTCGAGAACCTGCAAGTAACAGGACACGGTGAAAATATTATGTACACTAACTACCACTTGGTGATGATGATGATGACGATAATAATGATGATGATGTTTTGGGATGATCACACACGCACACATGCCCGCACGCACGCACGCACGCACGCATACATACGCACGCAAACACACACAAACACACGCGCGCTCGCTCGCGCACTCACCCATTACCCTTACCACCACCACCACCACCACCGCCACATCCACGCACGTATCAATACAAACGTAATGGAAACAGGTAAGTTCTTATATAGCGCGGCATTTAATCATTACATTTATAGGATTGTTCGTAGCGCTTCACACTTTACGCCTTCAAACACGTTGTTGACTCCTCTTGGAATCATTCAGCCTCGCTGCAATCACTGCGAGTACGACACCGGGGCAACGTGAATGGAATAAGCATGCTCGAGGAACGAAACGGCCGCAAGAGGATTCGAACACGGAACTTCTCAATTGAGAGTCCGACGCTCTAACACGTGCACCACCGCGCCCCACAATGTGCATACACACGCACACACATCATCATGATAGCGGCACAATAAAAGCTGTCTCCACTACGCGAAAATGCGATCACCCGCGCACACGCACGCACACATGTACGCATGGTCGCATGCACGCACACACGCACGCACGCACGCTCGCAGGTACAGATAGTACAACATCGTTAACTCGGCGTTGGATGGACTGGATAAACACTGTCTGCTCATGTCAGACGTACCATGTAAAGATACAAGCAGGAGCAACTGATGTCTGTTGGTGTCAGGCTCACAGCAGTCAATCTATTCTGACAGCGACTGGTAAAAAATTGAAAGCTGATATCTGCATACGCCGGTGATATAAACTACTTGCACACCACGTCCACGGACCAACGGTAGGCACGTCTGGTAACTGGTGAGTTTAAAGGTACAGCTGCCGCTCCCCATTTATTAACATTGATTTATATATTGTTTTTCACACTAGAGTAAATATGTTAACGGTATCCTGCCAGCAAATAGGACTGATACAAAGTTGTAAACAACCGGTAATAACACGTATTGCTCACTGTCACTTGCTGCTTTGAACATGATTAATTCCCACGCTCCGAAAAAACCGGGTCTAAGTACAAGTAATTCAGCAAACTCCCTGCCAATACGTACTTATTCTAACGGACAACCTCCCTTTAAGGTCGTCTATATTGAGGGGGGGGGGGGGGGGGGGTGAGGGTTAATGGCATGTTTCCATGTCCACACAAACTAAGTTATTAAACGTGGTGCAGCCTATGTCTCCCGGTATACAGGCAAATCTCCCGGATTTTCTCTGAAAATCTCCAACAGCAGCCCCGCCTCGACTTCGAGTCAGCGCGACACCACAGGAGACGTGTTGAGACGTGCTGAACCAGTGAAAGTTGGCAGGTATATAAATGGTTCGTTTTAAATGCAATACGACACAATCAATAAGGTATGCGGTGTGCTAAAATACAGAAGGGCTAACAAGCGTCAAAGGCAAGGGGAATCGTGAAGGCGGCACACTATTTATTTGGTAATTGTTTTTGATAATTCAAATATCGCCCGAGTGCCGTTCTTTGTTAGAACCTCACCATTTTTAAAGTGACCATGTCTATTTTTTTACAAGGAACCATCCTCCAAAATCAAAACAAGTTCGATGACTGATTGTACTTCAACCCACTTGCTGTTTTGGTCGGTGGGAACCAAAGGCGCGCGTCCAATATCAAAGAGCAATTCCAGTAACCCGAGGCTTACTATTTAAATGTTTTGCAAACAATCTGAGCGACCCGTGGCCAAAACTGTCGAACTGTAAAAGAGTCATTCGGGCGCATTAAATGCAATTTGTCGCGTAGTGTACCTTTAACATAATTATTTTTCTATTAAGAGCATGATGTTATTAAACAGCTTTCATAAGGAAAAAGGGCAAATATTACCGCTGTACAAAACAATAGTTAGGCCTCATTTAGAATATTGTATTCAAGCGTGGAGGCCATATCGCAGGAAGGACATAGATATGCTAGAAAGAGTGCAGAGGAGAGCAACTAAAATGATACAAAAACTGAGGGATCTTAGTCGTTTTTAATTCAAATACTATTATGTTCGCCCGATACAACCCGCCAAATCCCGCCGTGATTGCGGAAACTGCGCATGTAGGCCTACGATTGAAACGCAGTGAAAAAACGACAAGGTGTGATACGGCGACCTAACGGTTTTGGTGTTTAACAACAATGCGAAATTCGGTCAACTCTGGACGAAAATAGATTACAACACGGGCTGCTACTTGTAAACAGCTGCGCGAGACCTTAAGACAGACATCTTCTACACAAGGTCAAAGTACCATGGTGCTACTTTCTTTATCGTAACATACTGCAAATCACGGCAACACGTCTTATGGCACATGTCGTATAATTAGCAATGGTGGCGCTAACACCAACCCAATAATATCGGCGACGCTTTATGATACATATTTGCGCATTTTTCAACAATAATCTGAAAATGCCATTTGTACGTAGGTGTCTAGGGCCTACTTACGTTCATTTATGATTAATCTGTTTGGTAATATTTGCCAATTTCTTAAATTTAAATTGGGCAGGCAAATTGTGTGCCTTTTCCACTGTTAATTGTTCAGTGTGCAAACAATATTGTAAAGAAAACACATCAACATCACTAGCATTGCATTAGTCTATCCTCGAACCGGAAGTAAAAACAACGATTCGTCTCCTCCAAAACGAGACACTGTCTCACTTCCGGTGGCCGTTTCGCGTCACTATATACTACACGTACAATCTACGACCGACACTCCCAGTTATATACCTTCTTAACTACTTAACCCGCGGTAAGGGGTTAGACAGCACGTAAGTATCGGCGGTTTACGGCCTCATGGAACGTTTACGACGGTCTGTTTACAGTCGCCTCGGTCGAGGTGAACATTACTGATGCACACGACACTTTTGCCATGGTGTGCGATAGACGACTCCAGATGCTACCTATAAGTAGCGGCGAGAGTCAGACTAACATTCATACCTCGGTGCCTCGAACCGAGGGTTTTTATAACTAAAATTATTAAAGAGGTAGTACGTCTTAGATCACACCGAAGCATGTGGTAGGCTATATTAAGTCCCAACATCTCTGTTGTGAAACACATATTTAGGCTTGTTCCATCTGGATAAGTTGAAGGAGATCGATTTATGTGTGCAAGTGTGCCAGACGGAATCGATACCAATGAAAAAACCCTAACTGTACCTACGATGTTCGGCGTCTTGTCTGGCGCTAAATAATGTGCGTGGAATATGCGAGCCTAGCAGCAGCCTATTTTTACCCACCGTCAATCATGAGGAATATTTCAAAACTGGATTAACATGGTGAAGCTCCGTGATTCGACACCGTAGAGAAATGCGGTTTTCACTGTCTATTGAAAACGGAGGTCTCAATGTGTCAGCATCATCACAGCGGTGTGTTTACGAGTTCTGCGCTCAGATTATGACGACAACAATGTGGTGATATGATCCAACCACATTGAATGTGTGGACGGCTTTACTATATCGTACTTCATGTCTCATGGCTCCCAGAATATTGTTTTGAAAGTAACACGGCAACATCCGAGAACTTTACGCCACTTCTAAATAGCACCGTGCACATGGTTAAATGTTCAGTGGACGGCCGGGAAGATACGCACGAGTCGGGATTTTTGAAGATAAATGACAACATTTGACCATTGCTAAGCAGGTTGGTAAAATAATAAGCATGAACGTATCTGATTTGAAATTAATGATGTTAATTAATGTAAAACGTTGGCAATACAATGGAAAATATACGCTGCTATGTACTGATATATTTGATGAGCTCAAAAGCGGCCGTTCTAAGGGCAGGAATGAAGTAACACAGTATCTGCTCCTGCGTGATTCTATACTCCACGCTTATAGCTTGCGAAGAAATAAGAAAAACAAGACAGAAATACGTAGTCTTGAAACACAAAAATTAACATAAGAAATACCAGCGGCAACAACACACAACTTACTGGATTAATACTGTTTACCGTTATAACACTGACATGTTGTTTCCCTGAGAAGAGATATATTACAATGTCCTGATAAACATATATGGCCAGGGTTTCTGGCATAAAAAATTATTTGGGAACGGAACTGGGAGGCTTTGCCTGCCACGGGTGCCCTATGATTTCTAGATGCTCGGAGAACCGATTTCCGGGCATTTGGAGTCGTAAATTCCGCCCGGCTCATAATGATCATTTCCATGTTTCATAGGAGAACGAATAACAAATGTACCAGTCAGGAGGAAAATGATAAACTTGCCTTCACATTTTAGAATAAATAGTCTGATTCATGATGTTGTATGGTATCTTGTTGTGTTATTTTTCTTCACCAAGAAACAATTAATACCGGGGGTACTCGAAAACATCGCGAAAAATGTACAGCCATGACATGACAGCACGCCGTATTCTTTACACTAAGCCTACCAATATACCGGTACGCCATGTTCTATCCTGAGGTGAAGGCTTCAATCCCGCAGTGAATACAGGGTGTACCGCGTTTAGCCAATCACAGAATAGCTAGCATAAACGTGTTGGCACGGGCTCATTCTTCATCATTAAAAAAGTCATCAAGTTTGAGTTTCTTTGCATAGAATGTTAAAAAAAAATTAAAATTTGGATTTAATTTGGGTACGTATCTGTACCCTAGAAATATTTTTGGGTACGTAATTTTACCCTTTTACCCTGCTGGCAGAAACACTAATGGCGTATTAATCTTCATCGCCAAATAATAACAATATTACAGTAACAGACGACGATGTTAACTAGTTATTAGTAGAAAATACTGAACATAGAACAGTATCATCCTCCTCTCATGTCGGCAGTTAAGGACTCGTTAATTAAACATACAACAATAACATCAAAGTGTAGTCTGTCACCATATCGCTTTGAACCAACAACACAGATTCTTAAAAGTCACAAATAAGGAACTTTCTTTGGACAAACTGCAATATCATTCTGAATGTAACTCCTCGAAGTTAACAATGCCGTTAACTTCATCGACATTTTTGAAGTGTGAGCGTGACATCAGGTAATCTGCGAAAGTATGAGCAGCCTTATGCCGCACTTTCACAGTATGATGTGGCGGGCCACACGTAGCCATTTCCCCTTCTAAGGCCGATTTTCTGTTGCGCCTACTACCCCATACTAGATGAGGTTTTATTATTTTGTGATATGCGTCTGGAAAATCGAATTTCAGAGGCAGCATAAGTGATTCCACAAACATGCTCAACAACCATGAGGCGTAAAAAGAGTGTTTTTGATGACATGAACCTCGTCAAACTGTCATGTGTTGCTCATCGGTGACACGCAGAGGTGTTTCTCAATTAACGGCGAGCGAAATGCCATAATTTATTGCAAAGGCCGCAGGATGGTAACGGTACACCAAGTATATTACTTTACCCGGAGCAACAACACATTTATTTGCCAAAGAACGCCGTATCTGTCGGGCAGCACGGCGGCAACGGTGAACCAAACACTGGGCATAAATGTCAATGCGGGTTCTGCCTTGCACCGCGTGGGGCGCTATGTCGTATTTATGTGTGTGTGTGTGTGTGTGTGTGTGTGGTGTGGTGTGTGGTGTGTGGTGTGTGGTGTGTGGTATGTGGTATGTGGTGCGTGTGTATGTGCTTGGTTTTGGCTTTCAACGGGAACATAAATTCTAGTTTGCATCCACCCTCTCACGCGCCTACTCCTGTTCGTGCAACGGGCGTCCCCGATTCGGGTGCGACCCGGGAGGGATATCGGGCAGCCGAGGGAGAGAGGAAGAGACAGCCGCGTGCTCGCTCGCAGCAGAGCCCCAGTGTCTCGTTAATAATTGGGTATGTCTAAGTCCAACCCAGGCGGAGCGTTCCTCCACGGGCTAGTGGCCAGGTGTGGGAACGAGGTGGGTGCACCGTGCAGCGGTAGCCCCAGATCCAGGGCAACAGCCCGATCCCTTCATTTCCCCGTCAGTTGTGCGCGATCACTCAAACGCGGGAAATGCGGGGGTCAGACCCCCATTTATTTTCGTGCTGGTGGTCACGTAAACGCGCTGATCGATCACCGAGAGGCCAGTCACGCACGTGGAGCTTTTTTTACATTTTCCGTCGCCGTCTGACTCGCATGCTGATCGCCAGGTCAAATAAACAACATGTTTGTCTCTGAAAACCGGGCTGACACGGTCGTTTGGGCAAATCAAATTGAAATAAATCAAATTTCTTTAGACACCACAAAATGTTTTATGTAAAAATGGAATCACCATTCGGAAAACCAAATGGCAAACACGGGCCAACTGTACATACCATGACATAAGGTCAACATATACCTCACCACATGCGAATACACACGCAGGATGATAGATACCTTCCCCTCAATATTTGGCAGCGAAGTCCACTTCATCGATAAAAAGCCAAAGAAACAGACTGTAGGCTTACTGTCTCTCGTACCAGGAACACGATGGTGGAACACAGTGGTCCGTCAGTAACAGCTGGTTGCCATGCTGTATTGCAGTAGCAACACAATACCCTAAATCTCCGCAGACAAACTACGCGATTATCGCAACACCGAACTCGCGATAACAAACGGTCAACCGGAAATGCTCCGGTCGTACCGAATGGCCGCTCCGACAGGAACTTGCGGCATGCTATTCAAACGGACCATTGTCAGATAAGATTAATTTTTGCCTATGTCGCCACCATAACAGCACCACTTGGTATAGATGCAGTGTGTTTACAAACTGGCATCGCTTAACTTGGTGCAGTGGCTTTGTTTGCGTGCATGACGCAGCTTTCATAAGGAAAAAGGGCAAATATTACCGCTGTACAAAACAATAGTTAGGCCTCATTTAGAATATTGTATTCAAGCGTGGAGGCCATATCGCAGGAAGGACATAGATATGCTAGAAAGAGTGCAGAGGAGAGCAACTAAAATGATACAAAAACTGAGGGATCTTAGTTACGAAATACGCCTAAAAATGCGGCTTAACAACACTAGAGACCAGGGGATTGAGAGGAGTTCAGATAGAAGTGTATAAAATATTGAATGGTTATGAAAATATTGATAGAAATATTTTTTTTTCAGTTAAGAAAGATAGGAGGACTAGAGGATATGAAGTTACATTAGCAAAGGAGCAGTGTAGATTAGATATAAGAAAGTTCTCATTTTTACAAAGGACTGTAAATGAATGGAACAGATTTTCTGCTGATTGTGTGGGTGCTAGTAGCGTGAATAAGTTTAAAAATAAAATCGACACATACCTCAGAAGGACGGGATACACATAGATAAAAGGGTTGGACTCTCGATAAGCCAAAGGGCTTCCTTGTCCACCTGCCACCTAGAATTAATTCTCTGGGTGGCAATCTTGTTAAATCTTCTTTTGTGAATGGCATTTGAATTCCAGAGAACGGGCAACGAAAGCACGTTGTAACTTCATATTTACGTCTAAATATACCTATCTCATTGCATTATTTCTACTAGCGAGCACATGTTCGTGAAACAATACGGAGCATGAACGTAACTTCGTATTGCGACGCGGGTGATCCACTTCTGGTGCATTACCATTGAGAGATCAAATATAACAAGCATCGAAGGTTTTAGACGGAAAATCCACTTGTAATATCAATTCCACCTGCATTGCGATAACATCTTACAAGATAAAAGGACACTTACTGAACTAATAATATATTGGTGAACTGATAATATCCAATAATAATGATACACAAATAATCCAATCACGCAGGACATGGGAACGAAGAGGTAGATTATACAATGGGGGGTAATGTACTAAGAACTACTGTAAAAGAAAAGGACATAGGGTTAACCATTAGTGCTGATATGAAGGTTTCAGAGCAGTGCGGAATTGTCTTGTTAAGTAGATTCCTACAAGTGTCTTTCGAACTTCATTGCAAAATCAAAGTTTATTGTACGCAGGGCTTTCCTAAACTGGTATTTTTTACATCAAGTTTAAAGGATGTTGTCTATGGTTTAAGTCCATGACCTCTTGTCGAAATAGTAGTATTTATAGCAGTGTAATTGCACGAAATACGATTTGTTTAAGATACATTGACATGTTCATGCATGATATTACATACCATTACCATATCATTATAAACCAGGCGGAGTTCGAGACTCTCTAGATAAAGCTATTCAAGTCTTTCTAAGTAGCCATGATTGACATCGAATTTACAGCGGTAATAGACCCTGTGTCGTGCTTACATTTATCCGGACGTTAAACTATATCGGGTGACGTTTCTGCGCGTGCGCGTATCTAGGGGAATATATTTAGCACCAGCTACAACTGTCGCGATTTCATTTAGCTGGGCGTTATGTATGTTTATATATATACAGGGCTGTATATATATATATATATATTTACATAATAATTATGTCTACATTACGGTGTCGACATCACTACCTGTCGCCATGAAACATGCCGTGGTAACACCGCTGTTAAAGAGGAATGGTCTTGATCCAGAACTGTTACCGAATTAGATCAAATCAGTCTTTCGTATCGAAGCTCGTCGAGAGATGCATTGCAATCCAAATACGACAGCACATGGATGCGAAAGGCATCTTCGATATTTTCCAAAGTGCGTACCATATTGCTTTCTCTGGATAACAAGAAGAGCATGATACTGGTGGTACTAGATCTCAGTGCCGCTTTTGATCACCATTTGCTGTTCAATCAACTGCACAGAATTGGCGTGCGTGGCAACGCACTTTGCTGGTTGAAGTCGTATCTGTCACACCGAACACAGGCAGTTAAAGTTGGCAACATCATTTCAAGAACCTCGGACCCCTTCTGTTCACGATCTATTGCCTTGGACTCAACCATGTGTTTGAACATCATCAACTGCGCTATCATATGTACGCTGATGATACGCAATTACTTTTCCTGTGACCGGCCACTTACAATGGCTACCGATCGAATATATCGTTGTACCACCGATATGAAAGCGTGGATGTCTCCTGCTTAACGAGAACGAAACCGAGGTGATCGTCATATCTGCAGTGAACAATCGGAAACTTGTTCACTCGCCTGTTGACCAAGCCAAGTGTGGCTGTGCTGTTTCACCGAAGCCGGTTATCCGCGACATCGGCGTTCTATTCGACAACACTATGTTATGTACCGTTTACACTGGTTGCCTATACGCCAGCGGATCGAATTCAAGCTGTTACTGCTGGTATATCGTGCAGTGCACCATCTCGGCCCTGCGTACATTTCATCGCTCGTGACATCCTACACGCCGACCAGATCAATTAGATCGGCCGAACAAGGTCTGCTGACTGTTCCGAGATATCACCTTGAACATTATTCGTCGTTCCTTCTCGGTGGCTGGCCCGATCCTGTGGAATGCCCTGCCTCGTGCAGTCAGGCATGCAAACTGCGTTGCCACTTTCAAATCATTCTTAAAGACATGCTTATTTCGACAGGCCTTCAAACAACTTTGCAGTCTGCATCAGTGACATTTGTGCAATGTTGACATTCGGTTATGTACTTAGGTTGCAGTTATTTATTTATTTATTATTATTTTTAATTAGCATATTATATGTATTTATTTAATTTAATTTAAGCACATTATTTAAGTTAGGTATTTAAAGGGCTAATTCATTTAATTTATGTATAATATATACACTTGTAAATATATATATTTATTTTTATTCAGGTTTATCTAACTGACATTTTATGTAATGTTTATATGCTACTTTTAAATCATAGTCTTTTACCTTTCTATTTAATATTTATATTTAATATGTTTTAGGTCATTTACTGTATTTTACTTATACTCTACGTTTGTCAGCGCCTTTGAGCAGATTTGTTATCCGGACACACGGCGCTCTATAAATGCTTTATAATAATATAATTATATACACATAAATTATAAAATGTTTGCTTCCTACAGACATAAACGATTTCTGTCGTAAAACAGTTTCCTCTCCACGCACAAGTCACGTGACTTACTCTTATAGTTGGTCACAAAATCTTAAACAACAAATTATAATTATGTACTCTAACTATATGGCTCGTGTTACGACAACAAACCAAACATATTTAACTACTGGATATTATTTATCACTACTGGTACCAAATAGTATGTCTTACATATGCACATAAACATCACCGGGATAAAATTTAACGCCCGGATAAATGTAAGTGCGACACCGGCGCGGGCGCACAAATGATTGGTATGATTTAATGAGAGCACAAGCATCAGCAGTATTAAAGCAGCGAAAAATAACATTGCGCTGTATGCTTTGTGAGAAATAGACACAATGTGCAGCTTAAATAAATATTTATCATCTACTGGTGGTCGTGGTAGTGCTGGTGGTGACGGTGGTGGTGATAGTAACGATGGTGTGGTGGCGATGGTGGTGATAATGACCGCGGTGATAATGATGATGACGAAGAAAAAGACGATGACGACGATGACGACAATACAAAAGGTCTTAATACTAAATTGCCTACTCAGTGTTCTATACGTAGTTGCATTTCTAGGCTTGCCCTACTACGGAGTTGATGTTTAGACGGACGATCCGCCGTAAGTGCAAGGACGCCGTTCATGTGGCAGCTATACTATGACCCCGATAACAGTAACCTAACTGTGGATGGATAAATACGCCGGAGACGTAGAAAAACATTTCAGTCGCGCCAGTTTAGCGCGCCAGGTCGAGTAGTAACAGAAATAGTGAGCTGGCCTGAAGATAAATAATAAGCTCGAACAATATTCACCGCTGCCTTTATGGATCCACTGATCCGCTAGACGTATTGGTTAGCGTGTGTTGTAAAATAGCAGCATCATAAACACATAGATATACTGTCAGGTGTATTATATCAACAGTGAAGCGTGCATACGAATGTATTTATATAATTCCAACCTGCATTTTAACGGTGTTGTAATAGTGGAAATACAGCTTACTTTCATGAGCAGCATTTTCGAACAATTCGGTAATGTTCACGTGTTGGATGCTTGGGGCATGACCGTACACGCCTGTGCGGACATACCCTACACGCTTTGCAGACATGCCCCGTTTGTCGGCGGTTATATGTAACCTACTTAGATATACATTTAGATACTTCAACTGCTTAGTGCGTGTATTATTGGAAACGTCGATATTAGATACTACATGATGATTATTTATAATTACCGCACATAAATCATTCGCTGCTTCAATGTCCATTAGACTGTATCATGTTGGCCTCACATCGTGCCACGTTGTATATCATGGGTACCATATTACATTTAAACAAATGAAGCTTAATTTATAATTACGCATAGGCGTACATAACCACGATGGCAAATTATATTTAATATATAACATAGTAGCCTATATAGGTTAAATAACACTGCAACTGATCTAGGCTAATAGCTGGCGTGATTGCTTCAGGTGCACAATGGTGAGACGCTATAGGAGGAAAACCAACAAACAGTCACGGAGTGATGAAAACATGCGACTGGCTATTGAGCTGTGGAACAAAGGGGGCGTTGGATATCGCCAGATTGCGAAGCAATTCAATGTGCCCTGGTCAACACTGCGAGATCGCATAAAGAATAAGAACAAAATCATAACCGGCGCTAAAAAAGGTTTTTCAGGGGGGTTTAGAACCATCTTCTCTGAGGAACAAGAAAGCGAATTGTGTCTATACATCCTCCGTATGGAAGAGGTCTTACTTGGACTGGGCAGAGATGAAGTACGGCATGTCGCCTACCAGATGGCCGTGCGGAACAACATTCCGCACAACTTCAACAACCAAACTGAAATGGCAGGAAGTGACTGGCTCATGTCGTTTCGGTATCGGCACCCCGAATTATCGTTGCGAACGCCGGAAGCTACGTCGGCGGCACGAGCACGGGGCTTTAATAAGGCCAATGTAGATAGGTTCTATGCACTGTACGGCGAATTGATCGATGCTAATATGTTTGAGCCAGGCGATGTATACAATGTAGACGAGACAAGTATTACAACAGTGCAGGGTAGACCATCTAAAATACTCACCCGCTGCGAGAAGAAACAAATTGGGTGTCTAACATCGGCAGACCGAGGAACTTTTGTAACAGCAATCATCGCCATGAACGCGGCAGGCAACTATGTGCCTCCCATGTTGATTTTCCCGCGAGTGCGCAGAAAGCCAGAGCTGATAGACGGTGCACCCCCGGGGAGTATATTTGCCTGCCACCCAAGTGGGTGGATGCAAACAGATCTGTTTACAGATTGGTTCCACGACTTCATCGCTTTTTCTAAGCCAATCGAGAACAAACCGGTACTACTTGTTCTTGACGGGCATGCGACGCACACCAAAAACATTGCGGTAATTGACTTAGCCAGGCAAAACAACGTGCACATCATCTGCCTCCCGCCACACTGCACTCACAGGCTGCAGCCGTTGGACGTCGCATTTATGAAGCCTCTGAGCTCATATTACGACGAAGCGGTGAGGATCTGGCGGGGCATACCTCAAGGCAGCGACCGCAATTACAGCTGTCAATGGATTCAGAAAGACTGGTATTGTTCCATACAACCCTGCCATCTTCAGTGATGCAGACTTTGCCGGACCGCATCCGACCGATATTGTTTGCGGTACGAATGCGTCTGGCCGAAGAGAAACTAGTGGATTGGTTCTTCCTGTCTCAGATAGAGCGCCTAATCAGGGCTCTACTGGTGGGCAAGGAGCGAGTGGAGCAACGACGGCGCCTGCAGCAGCAACAAGTGGGCATCCTCTTGTTGGACACGTCAGCCTGTCAGACATATTGCCGATCCCTCACGTGGCGGGATTTCAAATGCGCGGCAAGAAAATATCAAGGCAGTGCGGCAAAACAGTGATCCTGACGACTAGTCCTTACAAAGCCATGCTCGAAGCCGGAGTAAAGAAACTTCCGGTGAAACCGCAACCAGCAGCGAAGAAATACTTAGTTACAGCGGTCGGTTAAAAAGATGTGAAGAAATCACGTGTTGTAAGTGCGCAAGCTTCTTCTTCACCCAGTGACACAGATGAAGGTATGCTTGAATGTAACTCTGACTTGGAAGATTCGGAAAATGAACCGTTGGTTCATGTTGCCCGTCGATCAGCAATCAACAAGGGGGACTACATTATTGTCAAGTTCGCTAAGAAACAACGGGTATCACGTACTATGCTGGAAAGGTGGTGCGTGTCGACAGGCGTGAAGATGAAGTACAGACAAGTTACCTGAAGCGCAATGACTTGCATAAAAGCGACGCTGTCACCTTCTGCTGGCCAGAAACCAAAGACCTGGCATGGCATGATGAGCAAGACATTGTCGCAAAGTTGCCAGAGCCAACAACAGTTGGTGACACAACTCGCACAACTGACAAGTTGCGTTTCGAATTTGACTTTGCATGTTACGAGAGCATGCTGTTTAAGGAGCCGTCTGACAAGCTGCATTTCGAATTTTGCTTTAATTGTTACGAGAGCATGCTGCTTTAGGAGCACGTTTCCAAATAACTGTTAATCAATCTTCCCGAAACTAGTTTTTTTTTAACGAGGGCTATGTTTCAAGGCCTATTTATTACTGTACTTTCTTCACTTTTCTAATGAAAAATGTTGATTTGTATTTTTCTGGTGTTGTCAGTTCTAATAAGTATTGTACGTGACCCTAGCCTACACCTACCAATACACATTATTATAATAATATACTCGTACACATATATGCAGTTTAAAGTCTGCTCTGGGAGACTGTTGCTACGCCATACATGGGGCATAACCGCACACAGTGTGCGGCTTTGCCCCGTACCTTGGGGCATGTCCGCACAAAGGTATACCTTTACATTTAAAAAAATATTTAAATATCTGATGGGAAATGTGGCCTCTTAACAAACAACAACAAACTAATATGATTGCTCTTTTTGAATGCCAAATATCACCCTCTTGGCACACACAGTGCACTAGCTACGGCATGTTTCACCTTAAGTGTGCGGACATGTCCCTACTTCCCCTACAGGAAGGCCGACATTATACAGTATCTCCTTTGAACTTCCGGTGTCAAACTAAATACATACATATAGTATTGGTCACGCGGACTTCTGTGCATGCGTCGAAATTGTACTACGTCAAATGCGAGGGAAATGTTTACTCTGTTAGTTATATATTTAAAATATAGCACATCTTACAAGGATGGGGCATGGCAAAATAACAAAAATGTACAAACATATGCGGAAATAGCACTCTAAATGTTATGGTGAAATACGTTTCCAGACATCTAAACAGGATTAGCGCCAACTCATTATTGATTATTGGTCGTTTGATGCTTACTGGTTTTCACATAAATAAGATATGTTGCGACCAGTGTGGGTTGGCGTGACCGTTTCGCTGCGCTAGAGTAATTTTGGGGGCGATACGTCTACATTTTGAGGAGCTACAACCAAACAAGACGAACGAAGGCGTATCGCAACACGGGGACCGGCGCACACTCTCACACACACGAAAACAAAAACTCTCGCGAAGCCTCTAAATACCCAACGACGCCACACCTACGAACGAATGTTACAGCATTTTTCAGCGGTATTCCAACAGTTAGCTGGAGGGCTGGGGTGCACTTTAGGGCGCACACATCGGTAATATGAGGGAGAATCATACCTACTTGGGATCCTAGTGAAATGTTATCTGTTATTCTTAAGGCAGTGTTCAATGCAGATTTCCATAGACATGCTATGCATGTTTCTCGATTTATTAGCATGTATTTATAAATATACTGTTTGTAATACTGGGGCACGTGCCCCCCAGACCGTAGGAATTTGACCTGCTCGCAGACCATTCATAATGGGCCCACGCGACCGTGCCCCACCATAGACCCTTGGAATTGTGCTTCCGTTCAGGTCATGATATGCAGAACTTATGCCTCCCGTCGTCTTCCGATGTCACCAGCGCAGCCCAGCCGAGACAGCGGAGAAGCTGAAGTTACGGCGGCGCGGCAGGGAAAAATATCTACTACACCATTTGGTTCAGTCACAGCGGATGTTTATGTGCCCCCCACCCCGACTACCCTTTCTGGACACACCCGTGCGTATGTTGAAGGTATACTGCCCGATAAATTGCGTTTAATTAAATTCGTGGCATGAATTGTATTTTTTCTCACGCAAAAAACCCAACAAACTCCGGTGGGTGTTTCTGATTATGCAACGCCAGGGGGAAGAACATTATGTACGTAATAACATAATCTAAAACAAAGCTAAATTCACACAAAAAGTAACTGAGAAAAATACCCGATCACAACAACAACATTGCAGCAGTCTTAATAGTAATATTTTCGGCGCACGGATAGCACCATCCTTGCAACATACTTCTTCTTTTCAAAGCGATTCCAGTCGTAAGCGTAGCACGATCAATGATAACTCCACCGTTCCGTAGCTGAGCGCGAATCGGGTGCAGTCGAGTGCAACCGGGTATTTTTAGCGTACGGGATTTCCAGGAATTCCTGGAAGATCGCTATGTGCTGAAGGGTAACCTCGTGGTGAGACCACCTCGCACCGTTCATGTAGTCCGGGAACATTCCGAGCGAAAGAACCAGTGTGACGGCCGAAAGTAGGACCGTGCCGGACTTATGCGTCTACTTCTGGAACGGCCCTACTATCACCACTTAACATCAAGTCTGAGTTCACCTTGATGTTGGCTTTTGATTACCCCGTGTTTACTTTTTCGATTATACCAAAGCAAACAAACCAAAGCAATTGACGAGTGTTCGAGTCAAGCTAGACGACATGACATCAATAAAGTGTCCAAATGCACACAGTGCTTATTAACTATACTTTTGCTGGTGTAAACCCTGGGTCTGTGTATACACAAGACAAACACTACAGCTCGTGGAAGAGCCCGTTTCCTGAATCCTGAACAGAAGAGACATTGATGAATGTTTGTAGATACAACGACTATCTATGTATTCATACACGCTAACTAGCCGGGACGTTACAGCTCCTCGTAGCTTCCGAGGTCCACTTGCTTCTTTCTGTGTCAATTCGCTTCCACGGGCCATTGGCCTGTGGTATACCTAGTGGCGATGTATTTAAATAGGCAAATATTTAGAGTTATGTTATTTTGCGATATGTGTTCCACCTGTCGGAGAAACATGGAAACTGTGGACGAATTGAGAGGCCAGCGGGCGCCTTTATTGCTTTACATTCGCTTTACTGTCGCCGTAAATGACGACAGCAGAAATTGTGTAGACCGCGGCAAGGAGCTTCAGATCAAACTTCAGTAATGGTGATAACTGTTCTCCTTAGATTGCTGTTACGCGGGTGGGTGTAAGCTAGTAATGAAAGAACGGACACATGTCTATCCTGTAGTAACCTACTCACTGCGATATCGCGAATTGTGTTCTATCCAAAGTCCATCAAATGCTGACATGTTGTGTTTCACATATTGTATGCTTCGTTCGTTGCTTCTCAGTTTACCTGTCACTGCTACCTATCCAAATACATAAAATTACTAATTAAAATACCGCCGGCGAGAATCGAAGATGAAGCATTCTCTAACTACGACGTCGTTTTTTATCACCACGATAACGTCTATGTCGCACTTCCGGTGAAATTCGTCGGCCGACGCCGCCTCCCGCCCAACAGATGGGGCATGTTAGAGGCTGTCAGTTAGACTGGGCAGAGAGGGGTGGCGGGGATTGTGAGATCAGACAGGCGTCGACTTGCAGCGAAGTACCTGTTGACACCTTTGGTCGATACACGGCTTAAGCACAACACATGTCAGAGGTCCGCCAACAGTGCCACTATATGAATGCAAAACATGGAGCTGTCAGGACCACGTGTGCTCGAGTCGCTCTGTTTACATCGTGAACATAATACATGTATATTAATAATACATATTTATACAATGACGTAAACGACTCGAGCACACGTGGTTAGGACACACCCTACGGAGTGAAGACGGGTGAAGGCGAGGGTTGCACAGAAGGCAAATAGATTTTATATTTTATTTCCGCGTTCGTGGGTCTTTTGATATTTATCACAAGACGGTACTGAATGCTTCCCACATAAGTCGAGATGGTGTTCGATTGAACAGGTCTACCAGGTAATAAAAATGTAAAGCGCTCTGAGCATTCCTAATGACTGTATACTGCGCCGTAATGTATTGTAAGAACCTACCTGTAAGAACTTACACTGTATCGAAAGGCATGTCTATTCTAAAAGTATGTTTTATTATGTTCGTTATAGCTATTCTATCGAATGGTCTCAAAGTTTGCAAAGTCAAATAGGTATACGTTTAGTATTGGCTCAACCAATACGTCGTGTGGCACTTGCTTTTATTTTTACGATCCTATATTACAATGAAGAGTTGCTCCGCCAGGCAGATTCAACATCCCTGGCTACGAAGATCAAGATACAGAGATGGAGATAGCTAGGGCACATTTGCAGAATGCCCACGAGGTCGACCAAAAGAGACGTGACGAAGAGCAGTGGAGAAGGAAATGAAGGCCTGCCATCTGACGTGAAGTACGATCGATGCACAGGCTGCCGACCGACAGTAGTGGGGCTCTCTTGTTTATGCCTTATGTGCCACCTAGGGCATGAAGAGGAGTGAATGAGCGAGTGAGTGAGACGAGACAGACAAGATGATTATGGCGGAGTCCTCATTGCTACCAAGTATGACCTGGTTGCCCACAAAGTACATCATAACACAACAGCTGAAGCGGTGTTAATGCAGATGCAGACCAAAGAAAAAGCAGTATCTCTTGTAGTTGGCTCCATATATTGATCCCCGTCATACACGAGTGAAGAACAGATGAACGAAATCCTTCGGACTATGGATCTTGTCACACCCAACAACATCATGTGGTTTGGAGGTGACCTGAACCTCCCAGATATCGACTGGGAGCACCAGCGAACATCACGAAGGAACAATCCAGTCAAGGTAACCAGTGGCTTCCTTGACAAAGTAGCAGACCTTGGACTCCACCAGATCAATAAAACACAAACGAGAGGCAACGCAATCCTAGACCTGATCTTCACAAACCGTCCAAACTTATTTACCAGAACAACTGTTATTCCTGATATTGCAATTACCCCAAATTCGCATTAACATGCTTTACTCGCTAGGTGAAGCAGCTGTAGCAATATATTTCAATGTGGTACGTGGTGACTACCATCCCCTACCTACGTAATTCATCACGTATTCTGGGACTTATGCGGCTATTCCTAGCATCTTCTTTGTAACACTCATCTCTAAACAACATTAACATTTATGACAATAACCGTTTTAAACGATTAAGTCGATGGGAAAATAAACGATCCTGAGCAACGATTACATCGTGTAACGCTTTACTGGGTGGCAGTGTTTACAAGGTTCGCATATAATTGATGATTAACCCGACATATAATACCACTTACACGTCGTAAACCAACTGAAAGAGAAGTGCCGAGAATATAATATTCCGCTCTGCGTCGCTTTCCTCGACTACAAGCACTACTGACTTCCCTTCACGAACAGGGGATAGAAGACGTGTACATCGAACTCCTGAAAGACATCTACACCAACAGCTCGATGACAGTCTACCTACACAAAAAGAGCAGCAGGATCAACATCAAGGAGAGGAGTACGACATGGTGATACCATATCGTCCAAGCTGTTTATGGCAACACTCGAAAGCATATTCCGAAGACTAACCTGGGAAATCAGTGAACTTCAAAAAGGAGCTAGCTGATGAAAGTGAAAAACAAGATCTGAAGGTGAACATTTCGAAGACAAAAGTGATGCTAGAAAATGACACACCAATATATATCAACACCACGCAGATAGAGAACATTGAAAACTACGTCTATCTGAGACAGCGATACTATATTAGAGACAAAAACCAAGACAAGGAGATTCAAAGAAGAATCACCGCCGGCTGGACAGCATTCGCCAAACACCGCGACATCTTCAAGGGTAACTTTGGAACCTGCTTGAAGAAACAAGTCTACAACTCATGCGTACTTCCAGCGATGACATCCGGCGCGGAAACATGGGCACTCACTATCCAGGCAAAGACCAAGCTAGCAGCCGCACAAACAAAGATGGAAAGAAGTATGTTAAGCATCACATATCGTGAGAGAAAAACAAACATCTGAGTAAGGCAGAAGACAAAGGTCACAGACGTGATTGAACAAATCAGAAGACAGAAGTGACCTGGGCAGGGCACATCAACAGACTACGAGATAACTGATGGACATCGCGTATCAAAACCTGGAGACATTACGAAGGGAAACGATCTAGAGGAAGACCGGCGAAACGGTGGAGAGACGAACTAGACGAGTACTGGAAGGGCACCATCTGGCAGAGGATAGCGCAAGACAGGTTGATTTGGAAACGACATGCAAAGGCATAATAATAATATCACTATAGTCCATCTCCCCTCTGTTTAACACTCTGTGCACAGCTAATCCAGCTTTGTTGTGACGTTTTCGCATTCTCCTTCTCTCCGCCTGGCCACTTCTTATACAGTAGCTGTCTTTACAGTTTAGCCTGGCGGGAACCTAGCTGTGTTTTCGTGTCTGTTGTTTGCAGCTGTTAGACCAAGGCTTTCGCTTACTCTTTCTCACGGTATGTGTACCGGGTGTTTGGCTGCCACTGTTTTTACGACGAGGACATTCGTTTAGTTCATCGTATCACTGGAGGTGGCCGAAATTAAACAATTTGATCTATAAAGCGGTAATGTCACTCTGATCTTTGGCCAGTTTTCGATGTGTTTTGCTAGATTTGTTTCCGTGATATTCTCGGGATGATTTGGTAGGATTCCATTCGACATCTCTTAGAAAGATAAAGGTTTCTTTTTAAAGAAAGTTCTTATAAAGCGCAGTATCCAGTCCTTAGGACTGCTCAAAGCTCTTTACTCCCTGGCAGACTTGTTCAATCGAACACCATCTCAGCTTCCCTGGGAAGCATTTAGCTACGCCGCAATTAATGCGCGAAGAATATATTCGTACACACATATCCACTGTCAATAGCCAGACACTCATTCATGCAGCTGAGTGAACTGGAGCAATGTAGAATGAACGAACTTGCCCAAGGTTCGTCACAGCAGCATAGGATTCGAGTCCGGGTTCTCTCGATTGATAGTCCGTTGTTCTAGCTACTGCGCCACTGCGCTCCACATGTTTTGGTTATATAGTACGGTATATACACACAACGCTGCACCCAGTCCTTATGATTGCGCAATGCATTTAACACTCGTTCCTGTCAACACAATTCTAACTTATTCGAGTCCCCGAAAGCTCTAAGCAACGCTAGAGTTACTGCGCGAACGTTATTCGTTCACTTTACCCTCAACTGTGTGTAGCCAAGTAATCTCGTGCGCATGACTGAACTGAGGCAATGTGGACTGAACGAATACACCCAGCATTGGATCGTAAACAAGAGAGTGCAATCGCCAGTTCCCTCTTTTGAACAACCGTAACTGTCAATAAGATGTACGTCCTGCGCGCGTGCGTGCCTGTTGTGTGTGTACGTGCGTGCGTGCGTGCGTAAGTGTGTGCCGCTACACGGTTTATATAGATTGATTTTCTAACAGTTTCCTCTAAATTATATCCATTGATTTATAAATTTAAACTCCTAAACTAGGTATTTCTATTGAGCACACTGTTTTCTACAGCCACACAACCGGAATACATAAATAAACATAAACGAGTTACGTACAGCGGATCCCCATTAAAAGCCTATTATTATAATGCGTTTTCATCGGTTACTCTATATACGCAGCTCGAGATAAAAACGGCAGTTTGATGTTTATCAGCAGAGACATGTTTGGCTTTGATGGCGTACGAGCGAACGTCTATGAATGAGGTTTTTGACATTCTATCTTTATGAAGACAAGCTATTATATAATACAGGTATATATACTTCTGACGTAACCCATCTCTTGTAAGTGGATATTGGCCATTTTAATACATGTTATTAATGTAGTATGTTTACGCTCTCCGGTGAATTATCAATATTAATATTTACAGTGACTGCAGTGTATGAGTGATAACAGATCAGAACGACCAGGAGATTAATGTTTTAGCCTATAAGCACATTTGCCATCGGTCGGTTGAAATAACGGAAGCCTACGTAGGTGGGCGTGGACTAGACAGGGAGAGGAAAGGGGAAAGGTGGGAACAGGAAGGCAAGTAACGAGGGACCGTCGGAGTGGAGGAGAGACAGTGTATCCCGATTCCCGATACCTACGCAAGGGTGGGGGGTAAGAGACAGCACAAGCGCATCCAGGGACAAACTGATCGATCACGACTTGTCTATGTTCTATAACCTGTGAGTTTAGTGAAGCACACGCCCGATTTACGGGATCGAGTTACGTGGCTGCGACTTCAACAGCTGTCTGCTGTAGTTTTTTTTCTTCCTAGCAGCGCATGTAGGGCGGTACTTGTACGTACTTGAATAGTACGCTGTAGTAGCAACGCTGCAAGTGGTGTGCGTGCATGTGTGTGTGTGTGTGTGTGTGTGTGTGTGTGTGTGTGTGTGTGTGTGTGTGTGTGTGTGTGTGTGTGTGTGTGTGTGTGTGTGTGTGTGTGTGTGTGTGTGTGTGTGTGTGTGTGTGTGTGTGTGTGTAATTGTGTGTGGTGTGCGTGTGAGTGTGCGTATGTACATGCGTGCGTGTGTGTGTGAATAGGTTCTATTATGTCTGATTGTCATAACTGACTAAACGTGTTCCGACTTAAGAAATGCTCGTTGAAAAATACATTATCATTATCTAGAATAAAAATTGAAGCCAGACAATTTATTTAGCCCTCACAAATTCACAATTAAGCCTTAGGAATCGTCAACTTCAATCAAGAGAACGAAAGGACACCATTACTGAAAACATATGAACGCCGCATAAAGCACAGTATGCAACAAGAAGAGCATATGTAGATTAGTTTATCAACTCGCGTACGATTTACATACAAAACATGTTCAGCTTCATATGAATGACGTATACCTACGTACTACCTGCACCGGCCCGGATTAGGCAACAATCTACGCTCGTACTATTTGACGGCGCGGAACTTGGCGGTGCCTAGATCAGCGTGCCTCTTGCCGTACGCTGTTATTTATGCACTGGCTGCATGCCGGGTTAAATTAATGAAGTCGAAACGCATCGACGACCTAATTAGGCCCTCAAACGCTACACCGCAGATCTTCCCGTAGATAAATCAAGCCAGGCGGAAATTCGGGCTCTAATAGATACTGTAATTACCGCTAATATGCCATTTACAGCGTCTGGCATGGTTTGGATAATAACCAATCGCAACATCTGGTATATGGAGGGTATCCGTCAAGAAAAGCTAAACATTTAGTTTACCTATTTGGTAGTTGGTTGCGTTGCGTTACGATGGGCAATGCGCATCGAGTATGTTAATTAAATGTGTTTATCTATTTTACATGCGTTAAGCGATATTCATGGGCAACATTTAATTAACAGTAAACATACATACATACAGTGTGTTTACTTCGCTATAAGGAACCTTGTCCGACGTTCCTAATAGTCATGGGTATGCATAACTATGCAGGTTTGAACGGGTGATTTCAAAGTTGTACCTTTTAAACGGATGTCCATTACATCCGGAATCCTGATAGCGTACTGGTTCTGTTTCGTGCTCAAATAACAGACTTAGCAGGATAGGGATTTGACGGCGCGCTAAAGTTTGTAAAACGCATTACATTTACAACGACGACCATCGGAATACAGGTAACGTTTTGTTACCACGAAGTTGACAAGACAAATGACCCTTACCCTAACGGCGCCGACGGTCGCCTGGGTGCGTCCACGGGCGGCTCCCTGAAACACGACGTTGTTGAACGGAAACTTCTGGAAATCAAACGGAACGAGTTCTTCGAGTTTCTCCTTCGGGGTCAACTGAACGACTTCTGGTTTCTGGTCAGGCGGCGGTTCAGCGGCTGAAGGGGGTGGCTCTGCGGCGGATGTCGACGGCTCAGTCGGTTTGTCGACAACAGCGGCAGTGGCGACAACTTCGGCTGCGGAAGCAGCAGCGACGACAGCCGGTTCCGAAAGTTTGGCGGCTGGCTCTGACAGTTTGGAAGCCGGCTTTGACGGTTTGACGGCCGGTTTTATGTCGTCTGATTTGTCGGCGGATTTGTCGGCAACCGGTTCCTCGGCGGCAGTCGTTGTTGCCGGAGTTGTCTCAACCACAACTTCTGACATAGGAGCTATGGCGGTTTCTTCCACCGTCGCCGGTTCATTGGACTGGTCATCGACAACACTGGCCGGCTGTTCCTGTGGAATATCGGCTGCTTTCTCGATGACACTGGTTGACGGTTCCGGCGGAGCTTCGGCAGATTTTTCTACAGCGCTAGTCGATGGTTCCGGTGGAGCGTCCGCGGCATTGTCGCCTGGCGTTGTTGTCTTAACGACCTCCGCCTTTTCGTCGACTGGCCGGCCGTCGATCTTCGTCTGTATGGCCTGTACCTCCACGACTTCGGTGACGACCACGTTACCCGGCTTAGTTTCAGCCGGAGCCACTGCGTCGCCACTATCGACCTTCTCCGGTGGTTTCACCGCGGCGCTCTCTACTTCCGGTTTATCCTGCTTCTCGTCAACCGCCTGTTTTTCCGGCGATTCTTTCGCCTCAACCCCGTTCTCGCATCCAGCATCGGCGCCTTTGTTCCCCGGTGGGGCAGCGTCTCCTTCCTCCCCCACTACTGCCGTGGGAGGATCCGAGTCCCCCGCCGCTGCCGTATCGTCTTTCTTTTTCCGCCTCCCAATCCTGATCTTCCGCGGTACAGACACCTTGCCTCCCATGTCGAGCTGCTATCGGCGAATACTGTCTAAACTTCCCTGTTTCAGCGGCCGAGAGGGCGCATCCTTGGCAGTAATGCGAACGCCACGGGACTGGGCGAGCGAGAGGCGACCGAGGGAGTGGCTCTACGGCAGCGCTCGGGCAGTGGACCGACGACTGATGCTACCCTGACACGTTCCCGTCCCGGCCACGATCCTGCGCCCGCCGCTCCTCGTGCACGCACTGTTGCGCATGCGCGTCTGCCTCCCTATGGAGCGCCGCAGCAAAGCTCGATTATTTCGGGGAGTGGCCGAATTCCTCCCCCTCCCCCTACCTACTACGGCCGGGAAACACGTCGGAAGGCTGTAGGACATACGCAATGGCGGACCGGCAGACTGAGCTGCACCATAGCCCCGAGCGGCCCTCCGTAATTAGGTCGACAACACGCTTTTTGAAGGCATTGTTCTAGTTGGAATGTTTCCGTCTGTTTTCGGCTTGTCGAATCTTCTTTGTTTGCAAAGCCCCACATAAATAAAACATTACGCATTCAGTGTGAACACGGATTGGGAATAAAATAGAGTGCCTTACAATAGTCATAAAGTAACAAAAACTACATTTTATATTGAACACTGGACGGGATAGCCCAATCGATAGTTTACTGCAGCATTACATATCAGTGGTGACAAGAAATTTAAGCGGCGATGTAAAGTAAATGTAAAATGGAAAGTTTTTTATATAGCGCAGTCCTCAGGACTACTCAAAGCACTTTACACTTTACTCCCTGACAGACCTGTTCAATCGAATACCATTTCGACTTCTCTGGGAACCACTAAAATATGCTGCAATTAATGCGCGAAGACTATTGGTACACAAATATCCACCACTGTCTATAGTCAGGTATTCATTTAGTGAAGTAGAGCAATGTAGAACGAACTTGCCCAATGTTCGAAACGACAGCACAGGATTCGAACCCATGCATGTTCTCTCGGTTGAGAGTCCGATGCCCTCCACTGCGGCACTGCACTCCACGTCTCATGTAAAATTAATATTAAATAGCCTACTTTTATTGTATAAAGTCTTTCCAAGGTTATTGAATACAGTTTAGATAGACGGAAAAAGTCACACAAATGACTAAACACATCGTGTTTTAAATATATGTATTATATATAGTAAACATGTATGTTTTACTTTCATCTACCACCTAGCAGCTATCTTTGAGTTGTGATGCACATTATAAATAACACGGTTGTACTGATCCCTCGGCCAATGTAAGTAAGCTAAATTTGGTATATCCAATTCCACTGAGGTTTATCATTGCATCATGGCATTCTCGCAAGCCAGGGCTGTTTGCCATGCAAAACTAACCCTGGCTGATGTCCTACGCGAAGTGCGAAAGTTAGCTGAATCAAACTACGCGGAATGAGGAATTTAGCTGAGTAATTGACTTCGCCAGTCGTTGTTATAGTATAGTGTTATCTGATAAAAGTGTATCCTTATTTAATTAGTTATTTCGTAGTTGGCCTGAAAGTCAATCATCGTCTCTACCCGAATCTGGGGTAAAGCCCCCTGCCGGTAACATTGGCTGGAGCTTAATAATCCAGGCCGTTGTGATGGGACAATGCTGCCACCTCACGGCGCCTGGATAATCGAGGCTACCGTGAGAACAGCGCAAATACTCGCCCAATTTTGAAGACGGATAAACGACTTCTTGGAATCCCAATATATAATGACCCGTTCGCCCATTAGCACGAGCAGCTGAGCGGTATTGCGTATTCGAATAATTGCTTCTACTTCCTAAACATTGCATGTAACACGAGCCACGGTTGGTTGAAATTAGTTTTATTATGACCACACGACATGCCGACATCCACTATCTAGTGTGCGATTCGTGTTCGGCCAAGCGAATGCTACCACCTCACGGCGCATGGATAATCGAGGCTAGTGAGCGATTTCATAGGCTGAGCTTACATTCAGAGTTTAACAAAGCGATCAGCCAGGGGATACTGCTGGCTAGCACTGACTTAATCAGCAGCAGCGACCCAGGCGCGCGGGGATGCATCGTTGGTGCCATGCACTATAATAATTATTATACAATTAGGGCATACAACTTCACGCTGTTTTCCTCGAAAGCAAAAGAGCAAAAGTACCAAGTATCCACCACGACGTACTATAGTAAGTTTGTGCAAATTGTTGTGTGTAATTAAAACCAAACCATCAGACAAAGTATTAGCTTATTTAATTTCTACCCAGGAATGAATTCATGTGATTATAACAACTGGAATCTTCATATGAATGAGTTATATTTTTGTATGCATGTGTATCTGTGTTTGTGCCAACTTTGTTGTTTTCCAAAAAAGACATGTGTGGGACAAATATACATGTATATAATTATATATATAAATACATGTCAGGGGTAAATTTACACAAAAGTCAATGACTTCGTATTTACCCCCTTCAAACATTGTATATTCTCACTTGTATTATAGTTAAACTTGTTTGGTTGTCTTGTCTTGTATATATTGTTATTAATGTTCTGAATAAACGTTCATTCATTCATTCATTCATTCATTCATTCATTCATTCATTCAAATACGGCGGGTTGAAGACTACATTGGCTTGGGCCATTTACAATAGGACAAAGTAAAATATTTAAACAACACAGAATGCAACTTAAAATATGGATATTGGTTCATGATGACTTGACAATTGTCTGTTCCGTTAACCAGGGTCACCAGGGGTCATAATTATGGTGACAATTATTTGCAGGGAGAACAACGTGAACGCGCATGACATATACGGATTTTGTGGTTAATTTTGCCGGCCTCAGAAGAATTGCCAATAGGACGTGTTTTGAATCTTATCGTTTACAATTTGAAGATTTCGTGGTCGAAATGTTCAAGTTGGGTACCGATGCTAGATTGTTCCTCAAGTTGCAACGGGTGAATTTAACGTTTTTGTCATCGTAACGGGAATAACGCCATGTCATACGTACGCAAAAAATATATTTTTAATAGTGTTCAGGTTATTGCAAATTGTACGCGAACGCAACGTGCTGGCAAAGCTAAATTGGCATATACATCATGTAACTGTTGCCCAGCAAAAGCCCTGTCAAGTCATCAAAAAAAGATGCCGAACATTTTTTAAAATTTCTGGCCACAAAATTGTTTCTTTATGACAAAAACATATGGCAACGTTTCTAAGACGACAACTCTATTCGGGGATGTCTGATTTCTTAAGTATTCTGCAGCAATGGTAATGTAATTCACATATTTGCATGAAACGCCCAGTCTCTGTCTGCTAGGTACATCGCCCTGGTCCAGCTTCACGAATCGTGGTAGCATTATTATTGATGGGGGGATGTTCTTTTTCTAAGGCAGTGTATTCGTAATCGTGTAATGAGATTCGATTACATATGATTACACGTAATATATTTGTTTTCAAACAGTGATTAAACATGTCATAATACTTTTAATTTCAGTATATATATATATATGTATGTATGTATATGAGTGGTGTGCGCATGTGCGGGTAAGATGAATGGCTGAGCGGACCTCTCCACTAAAATACACTTTTTTCTGTCAAATCCACGATCCAATCGCTTTTAACATATTAACACAGTGTGTTTAAAAGGTCGGGGATTCTAACAAAACCTAGTTGAAGGAAGCTTGGTATCCCAAAGCACCAACTCCAGGAAATGTTCCTACCTTCCCGACCTCCCGCCAAATCAAGACATACAAACAGTTTACGACACCGGCAAAACAAACCCAAGCGCGACATACACAACCCACCTATATGTTATAAGCTACTACATTAACACCCGACATGCATCGAGTGTAGGGAAAAACATGGCGCCATATAGCCACAAGAACAGTTACAGAGTAGTAAATTACACATTGTGAAGAATGACATCGTTCCAAGCCCTACTGGTGCTTCTTGTATTCAGATTGTCACATACCAATATCTTCATACAACACTGAGGAAATTACCAAAGACGTCAAATTCTTAAAACATTCTTCGTTATGCATCACAACCAGGCAAATTCACCGGGCTTTACATAGCCATGGCATAGGCATGCGTTTGGGTACTTTTGCAGTTTAGGCCCGTACCTCGAAAAAAACATGAAAATGGTCACCTACTGTCACCAAACTTCACATCATATAACTACAACACCTATTCTACACATATACACTTGTCACGTGATCAAACAATTACATTTACTGTCTTTTATCGATCAAAATGTACAAGATATTCACTTGTTCTTAGGCGTATTCATTCGTTCCACTATAAACCCCGGAAGGTGGCGCCACTTTATGGTTGACTTCGGACGTGGGGATAGATCACAATTCATATTTAAATAATATTGTAACATAAAGTCAATAACATACGTGATATTTAATTAAATAAGATTACCTTAAATTCAGTGTTGACAGCAAGTGGGGGTTTTATTACGACTATTGGTTTGTGTAAATACTGGTGCATTTTAACATTGTTTGAGAGGCAATTCATCATAGCTATGATACAATTCATATAATAATATGTTTTGTGTTTTACAAACATTTTATTTTGCAAACAAAATATTGTTTTGTTTCCTGAAAATAATAAGTGAGCTTTATTATAAACAGTGACAGGAGAATTAAAATATGTAGTTAACATGTGTGCTTGCCATGCAATTACTGACTGGTTCAACATTTTAAACAGTTTTAACATCAATAATGTCAGCAGAATGAAATACTGTATAAAGGTCTTGATAAATATTTTATGGGATTTAATTCTGATACATTCCGGTTATAATCTTAAAATGGCTTATTTAGGTGGGCATTATGCCATGGATGCCCCCTTTCGGAAATATGTTCTTTGTAATCATTATGAAACCATACAATATTTTATTTAATATAAATTATTCCTATTGTTAATATTTTACATGTTAACACTATTAGAGATTTTTTGTGGATTAAAAAAATAGCTGTAGATGAATTGGTGAATGTTTGGAGAACTTATACTTGAATGAATGAATAAACTCTCTACATGTCTCAATATATTTTGCAAAGTGTTGGTCGACTCTGAAAAGAACTGTGTGTTGTTGTTGTTGTTGTTGTTTCCTCCGACAGCTCCAGTCCACCATGTTTGTGTAGCTGGTCAAACTGGATAAACCCTTCAGATGTCCAAGAGGATGGATGTCCTGGAATGTATCCATCCCGAATTTGACATCTCGCCGTGCCACACTCTCTCTTGTTTTGACGTTTCGCCTTCATCCACATAAAGTTTAAACCTTATATGTTATTATATTGACAGCTTTCTATAATGGCGCGGAAGTGCTGTCCTCGTGGAACTACAGACTACAACCAAATCAGACTCATAGTGATTTTGGAGGTGCATTATTTTATCAACCTGCAGTTGCAGGCTCCCACAAAAACCTCCCTTGAGACATCATACTGCACCCCCCATTTAAACCTCAAACAGAACTGGTTTCCCACAATTTAGACTCTTTTACCTTAGCGAGGTGGTACATATGCACACATCACATCTCCCAACTTAAGGGCCTTTTGGTAGCCTATGCTCATCACTAAGTGTGGATTGCCACGATTGCACCCGTTTTTTATATTTAAAATAATAAACTCAAAAACACAAGTCCAACAAACAGAATTGGCTCATTTGTTTCTTTACACAATTTCTTTATACAATATTAATTTACCTATACAGTATACCTTTACAATGTACCTTTGCACAAGACATTCACATAAATTATCCTTTAATATATATAAATAAACGATTTAGATAATATCAAGAAGTACTGAAATTTCACATAAATTATTAACCAATGAGCATTGATTATTTTACTGACATCTGAATATACGTTCGTTATATTGGCCATCTGGTAAAATTTAGCAACGTGATAAAATGGCCACTGAAACTTAAAAATAACCACTACTATTATCCATGTTAAATTAATATATTATTGTTTATTATTTTTAATGTATATAAGAGGGATACCACACTACAACTTATAAAATAATATGCATCATTAAATTTTGCAACAAATAAATTGTTAGTAAAAACATAATAACATGTATCATAGCATGATAAATTATCTCTGGTGGACATTATTAAAATACAGCAATAATTACTCAAACCAATAACAGTAATAAATACTATCAGCTGCTGTCATCATTAAATTACCATAACCTTATTTAATTAATTAATTTAATAAAATGTCGTGTATTTTATTAATTTTGTTACAATTATTATTGAAATATAAATTGTGATCTATCCCCACGTCTGGAGTTAACCATAAAGTGGCGCCACCTGCTGGAGGAACTAATAAATACACGCAAAAACGAGTGAATTTCTTGTACATTTTTATTGATAAATGACAATAAATTTAATTGTTTCAATCAATCACAATCACAATACTTTATTGTCCCTTGTGAGGGAAATTCATGTGGAGTGTAGCAGCATATTAAGACATATAAAACAAATGTACATGCAATATACACAATGTAAAAATAAAAAGACTAAAAGTAATAACAGTTATATCGGTTAAATAAATAAATTAAATATGTTAAATAAGTTACAACAGTTTTTAAAAAGTTAAGTTAAAGTTAAATCATCTCGCAAATCATCTCAGGCTCACTCAGTGTCAGACTGGCAGAGATGGAGGGGAACGAAGGTCAGTTACTCATTCATTAGTCTTATTGACGAGGGGACAAAAGAGTTTCGAGTGCGGTTCAGTTTGCAGTGAGGGAGTTGAAAGCGACGGCCAGAAGGAAGTAGTTTATAGCATGGAAACAGGGGATGTTCGGGGTCTGAGGAGACATTCCTTCCCTTTCTCTCTGCCCGTTGCCTGTATAGATCCTCTAGACTGGTCTGCTTTTTTCCCACCACCTTGCCACTAACCCTGACTGTTCGTGCCAGAGTGTTGCGATGCACGATACTCAGGCCGCCGTACCACACAAGAAACCCAAATGTAATAGAGCTTTCTATGTAGCATCTGTAGAAGGTTTGTAGAACATGTGTGCTGACACTGAGTGACCTGAGCTTGCGTAAGAAATACAGCTTTTGCTGGCACTTTCTGTTAATTATCGCTGTATTTTCACCAAATGTGAGCTTTGCATCTATGATAGTGCCGAGATACTTGTATTCATCTACTCTCCTTACACACTCTCGGTTAATGAATAGTCTCTTGGGAGAAGTAGGATTTTTCCTAAAATCTATTATGAGTTCATCAGTTGGGGGCACCAGTGAAAGTGAAGAGTGAGCTCGAAACAGCACCATTATAGCGCACTACTTGCGTACGCTCAGTAAGAAACTGGTTTACCCACAAGATCATGTGTGGGTTCACATGCATATTGACAAGTTTACTCATCATGATGTGTGGCTGGATAGTGTTGAAAGCCGACGAAAAGTCAATAAAGACGTAACAAGTGTATATGTGTAGAATAGGTGTCGTAGACATGTGATGAGAAGTTTGGTGACTGTAGGTGACCGTTATAATGTTTTTTTTAGGTGCGGACCTAAACTGCGAAAGTACCCTGCTGAACAAAAATAATTTTTTTTACTTACGAGCCATTGACATTGTCATAAACTTTCAGAGCCTAAAAACAAAAAGCAAGAACTTACAATAGACAATACCAACCCTGATATTATATTTGGATGCGAGATATGGCTAGAACACTGAAACATCAGAAATCCTACCTGATGATTACACAGCATATAGGAAAGATCGATCCTCCAGAGGTGGAGGAGTACTCCCGGCAATCAAAACATCCATTAATTCCTGTACGCAAAAAGACTTTGACACTGATGGAGGGATTCTCTGGGCAAAAATTAAATAAACAAAACCCAGATCTTTATGTTTGTAGCTTCTGTAGACCACCAACTAATGAGACGGTACTGACCCATATATGTAACTCCATTAGCAGGATTAGCCAAAATGGAAAACACAATATATGGATAGCCAGTGATTTTAGCTGTTCCAAAATTGATTGGCCCTCCTTGACCTGCCTAGAAAATTACAAAATAGCGACTTACTAGACCTGACTAGGGACTTTCACCTTCTCAAAGCTGTATGGGAACCCACCAGAGGCAAAAACATACTAGAATTTTTCCTCACCACCATCCCCTCCCTCGTAGAAAGCACGCACAGCATCAGCGACCATGACAGTATACCCCTACTAAATATCAACATAAAACTGCCTAGAACCATGCCCCCTCCCCACAAAGTTTTCAAATACCACAAGGTAGAGTGGGAACATATTGAACAAGAACTCCAGGACCTTGGAAATTAAATTCAAAACCAAGCCACACTAACTGACTCTCCAGAACCACTTTGGGACCTCTTCAAACGCGGCCTCCGGGAAATTATGAACACATTTATTTCCTTCAAACAGATTCTCACTCCCATGGATCACTAAAGAATAAAAAAATGATAAACAAAAACAATGACTGTACAACAAAGCTAAGAAATTCAAAAGAGAAACTGACTGGACATTATTTAGGAAATTCCGCAAGGCTACCCAAAAGAAGATCCAGTCAGAATAAAACAAAACCCAAGGCCCAGACAACATCCCTGCCAGAAAGAAATGGCCTCCAAAATAGCACCCATCTTGACAACTGTATTCCAGAAATCAATAAACTCCGGAACTCTCCCCTGAGACTGGCTGAAAGCACATATAGTTTTCATTTACAAAAAAATGACGGAACAACTGCTTCTAACTATCGACCAGTCTCCCTTACTAGTATACCTGCAAAATCCTTGGGCAAATTATATCCAAATCAATCCATAACCACCTTGAATCCCACAATATTTTTACTGACCGACAACATTGCTTTAGGTGTAGACGTTCCTATGATACTTCACTGCTCACGACGATCCATGACTTGATGAGCACCTTATAGTTCTAGACTTATCTAAGGCTTTCGAAACTGTCCCTCACAATCGACTCCTGCACAAACTTAATCACTATGGAATTAGAGCCAGCACCCACTTTTGGATTAAACATTTTCTGACAAATAGATCACAAGAAGTGCTGGTAGAAGGGTGCAAGTCGGGTCAGGTACACGTGAGCTCTGGAGTCCCACAGGGAACTGTCCTTGGCCCCCTCCTTTTCCTTCTCTATATTAATGACATGCCCACCTTTATTTTTCCGGGAAATTCCCTGAAACTTTTCGCTGACGATGCCATGCTCTATCGGAAAATCAATTACCAGACTGACCAAGATAACCTACAGAATGACCTCAATAGACTCATCGAGTGGGAGCAAAACTGGCAAATGGCCTTCAACCCCTCCAAATGTGAAGTAATGCACATCACCAAATCAAAATTACCCACAAATAGCTCATACACAATACATGGCATAACACTCAGAGCAATACCAGTAGCAACACAACTGGGGATAGACATATCAAACAACCTCTCCTGGAACCCACACATCAACAAGATAGTCAGTAAAGCAAACAGCAAGCTTGGATTCATTAAGAGAAACTTAAAGTCTGTTCCCCAGTCCATCAAGAGCTATGCCTATCAGAGTCTGGTCCGCCCACACCTCGAGTATTGCTGCTCGGTATGGGACCCACATACCATTCGGAACATCAACTGTCCGGAGGGGGTTCAGGGCCGGGCAGCAAGATGTGTGGCTCATAGCTACAGCTGGGAAGTATCTGGGGCTGCCTTGGCCTCTGCCCTCTCCCAGCCAACCATAGAACAGAGGAGGGTTGAGGCCAGGCTTTCCCTTATGTACAATATCGCGAACAGTCTCATAAACATCGACCCCAATCAATACTTCGAGCCTGGACACCGCCAAACAAGATCCAACCACCCATACAAATACATACAAATATCCACCTCCCACAACTACTACACCTACAGCGTCTTTCCTCGAACAATAGCACAGTGGAACAGACTTCCCTGTAACACATTCATCCCCAACAACCTGGACGCCTTTAAGGGTGCAATGCAGGGTACTGACCTGACAGCTGCACCCTTCAGGTACCTCCCATAGACAACACAGCCCTGCCCCTCCTCTGCTCCCCCCAAACACCCACCTATACCCTTTCCCATCCATTGCATCCCAAACCCAATCCAAGCAAAAAACACCCTTATTCCATTCCAGATAATATGAAGCCAGCCATCCTGAGACCAAACAAGCACCACCGACCAACCATGCTAGTGCGCGATGCCCCAGTATAATATATATATATATACATAACAAGATTTAACAAGATTGCCATCCAGAAATTTAACTCTAGATGGCAGGTGGACAAGGAAGCCTTTTGGCTGATCAAGAGTCCAATATTTTGTATCTACATGTATCCCGCTCTTTTAAGGTATGTGTCTGTATTTGCATCTGTCTGGTTGTAGTCTTGTTCCCCTGTCTTCTGCTCTCCTGTCGCAATCCCGTCCGTTCCATTCTTTCCTGACGATGTTTATCTTGTCACCTTTCCTCCTGTCATCGTCCCTCCCAACTTCTCTTCTGTCACATTTACCCTCAATTCCTTTCTTCCCGTCACCTTTCCTCCCATTGCATTTCCTTCTCTCCTCTCCCGACTCTTTTTCTTTCTACCTCTTTCTTTGTGATCTGTCTCTCCCCTGTCACCTTCACGCCTGTCACATTTCCTGCCGTCGATCCTCCAATTTCTTCCCCTCCTATCACCTTCCCTCCTCTCAGTCTCCTTTCCTCTGTCTTCTTGCCACTACTCTGCTCCTTCAGTCTCACAGTTTTCCCAACTCTCTCCCTGTCGTCTCTCTCAATTCCATCTGTCTCCTTGCTGATTCTCGTCTCCACCCCCTTCACAATATCTACCAACCTAGCTACCTCCTTCTCCAGACATTCCACCTTCCAACACCCCACGCACTGAAAGGTGAATCCCTCTTCCTTGGTCTCTGCCCATGACTTCCCACAGCCGGATAGGGCAAAACCCACCCAACTGTGGCAGTCGTCGCACATCAAGTGTCTCTTTGCCTTGACTTGCCGCTTGCAAGGCGCCATATCAGAATGTATTCAATAATAATAATATAATTAGCCATTTCAAATAGTTTAGTCAACTGTGTTTACACTATTCACTGTCTGTGTAGTCTTTAAGAAGAATGTTTACTGTGCACAAATGTTACACTTTACGTAAGATTGCCTTGTTTATTTCAGTTACAGTTTTTGGTTATAGTCACAGCTGACTATCTATCCTATCAGAAATGCTAACGTTACCGGTAGTGACCTAATTTAAATACTTGTACAATCAATTGTAATATTTACGCTAGACTGCCTTATTTATTTGGGTTATACCGCGCCCTAGCGAATACGTAGGACTCTAGCTACATAAACTGAGTTCGCCCAGTTATCGCAAATGCTTAATTTTAACAACAAAGCTATTTAATCCAAATGTCTAGCTGGTACTGGCTTACACATATATTATCTTACGTAAGTAGTTTTATGTTTGTTACTTTATCACCTATATATTCACATAATGAGGTTTGTTAAATCTTGTTTACAAACTTATCGTAGGCTAACTTACCATATTTTCACTCACTAAAAAAATTAAGTGTTGTAAAATACTTTATTTAACTAACTTTAAGCACAACTGCTACTCAATATATGTTTACTGTTACTTTATGAATTATATTAAGGCAAGAATAACACTTATCAATCAGTAATTTCACTTGTTTATCAACTTTTCTGCACCACCAATTTCTACGATCTATCTCCGCCAACTAAATCCTCGAATGCAACCATTCATGAATAGAAACCATTTATAAGTTAATAATCACAGAAACTCTGGTGCACTGGTCAGTAATCCCAGCACATGGGCCATGGCTAATTGCAATTTACTTTTATAGGTATATCACTGCTCACTGGCCAGTCACTACTAGTGTTTGCACAGATCCTTCTGAAGGATCAAATCCTTTGGTTTATTCACAGTTTGTCAGAAGAGTTTTCATATGCCTGGTTCAGATCTGGCCTGGCCATATCTGGACCATGGCTAATTGCAGTTTATTTCTATTGGTTTCTTACTGCTAGTTTTTGCACAGAATCACACAAACAGACCTGCCTACCCCAAACCCTTCCTGTCAGTAATCCACCTTCCCATTTACACTGATTTTCAGGAATATAGGCTTGCTGTCAGTAATAGTTCAGAATCGTGTCTGATATTGTCACGAAAAGAACACCACTGTCAGTAATACTTTGATACTGTGACTACGACGGTAGTTGCACCCAAACATAATTGTCTCTAATAAACTATGAGGTGTTTTGAAGTGTTTAGTTAACAAGGTAAGGTAGATGTTCATAACCAGCATTGATGGAAATCAAACGTGAAGAAGCCCAACTGTAATGTCAATGAGTCTATACACATTGTAATTCTGATTTTATGTAAATTTCAAAAACAGCATGCTGACTACAAAAACTTGACAAATTATAACAATGCATCACGTTATTGTTTATTTATGGTGTCATTAGGAATAATATTAGTAGCCGTTATACCTAGGGCCAGGCTATAGACTACACAGTATAGTAGCTTGACTAGATCAAAGACAGTCATGCTGGGGGACGGCAAAACCATTACGTTACGCTAGTCATCGTCATCGTCTAGAGTCTACTCTACTCTAGTATATAAGCCTATCCCTGTATTACAGGCTGTAAATGATAGACTAAACTCAATAAATACACTAATTTAGTCTTAGTGCAGTCAGTTGGCCTAACACTACAAGTACAACACCCACTACTCTGTCACTAGTACTAGTCTAACGACGTAGTCAGTACCTGCAATTATCCCAGCCACCAGTGACCATGTGAAATAGGAAAATAAATGTCGCGTATCCGGCAATATATAAAGCCGACACCCTTCTTTAAACTTGACAATACGGGCCATGTCTACGTGCATGCTGTTATAAACGTTTGCAGTACACGTTTCTTCTTGGCTGGTAGTGGTGTCGTTTCGATCGCCGGTATCATTTCGTGCCGCGTGAGTCGTAACTTCGTTTTGTTTGAGCGCCATGAGCGCGGAAATGCGAATTTGTCGTAACGCTGTTTCCTATTAGTCAGATTACGACCAGAAGCAGCGAATAAAAAACCACATCACAACAAGCAGCGTAACGCTGTTTCCTATTGGTCAGATTACGACCAGAAGCAGCGAATAAAAAACCACATCACAACAAGCAGCGTATAGATGCTGCCACCTGTTGAATAAAGTGAAGCTAAATTTGAGGAGTACACAAATGATTGACGCTGATTGTGACAACGAAAGAATCCGTAATAGTTTCATCCCTCGCCATAATACCGTAATTTTAGGTGTATTTCCGGAATGATTCCGGACAATCCGGAATGGTAGGCATGTCTGCACAAATCCTTCTAAAGGATTAAATTTAGTGGTTGTATTCAGTCATGCCTGCAGCCTACCCTTTGAAATACAATGGTGAAATGCCTACAGTTGGTCAACTGCACAGATGACACTGTTGTACTGAACAATGTAGTTAGTCACACGTTTAGAATCCTAGAGCTATAGATAGAACAATGACAATGTGGCTCTACTTGTGCTTATCTTCCTGGCTGCGTGACTTCGCCAGGATGATAGTCTAGCTCTGAATCGTGTTTTGACTGCCAGTTAGCACGTCTATCCCCCAGAATGTTTATATATTATATATGTTTACGATAACGAAATGAAATTACGAAATAGTGCCTGAAATAGTATTATACAAAATAAAATGAATCTTGAACTAAATGAACACAAACAAAAGTTTCGAGTACTCTGTGGGATGCGAACCGAGGACCCTAAAAATTGCAGCTCGACACGCTACCGATTTAGCCACGAAGATCAGCACATTTTGGTTGTACTTTGGCAACTACATATATTAGTTAGCAGTCCGACCATTACGTAAGCCATCGATTGCACTTTGCTTAGAAAAAGACAGTCAATACGGAATCTTCGACATGCAGCCACGAGAGCTGCCACCCAATGAATATGCATGTGATTAAAAGGTACTAAACTACGAAAAAAGTTTAATGTCGGTTTATTATTTGTGTGACATGTTTCAAAATATAAGTTTAATGTTGAATAGTTGTTATAATATAGTATTATCTGATAAAAGTGTTTCCTTATTTAATTTGTTATTTCATAGTTGGCCTGAGAGACAATCATCGTCTCTACCCGAATCTAGGGTAAAGCCCCTTACCATTAACATTGGCTGGAGCTTTATAATCCAGGCCGTTGTGATGGAACAATGCTGCCACCTCACGGCGCCAGGATAATCGAGGCTAGATATGTGCAAGTACACGATGTACATTCTGCTTACAACATATTTCATTACACATATCACGATACATACTATAACAATTGAGGAATGTGGACTGATAAAAAAACATGTAATCGTAATCGGAGAACTGTAATCATAATAATGTTTTTCCAAGTGTGTAATTGTAATCGACTTTTGCCAAGACAGTGTAATCGTAATCATGCATTGTATGTAACCGACCCCAGCTCCGACTACGAGCCCTTCTGATCAGGGGGTCCACAGCAGTGACGTCACATGCGAAAAGTGATTACAGTGAGTGAACGATTGCCAGCATTTCATATAATTCGTATTCAAGGTAAGGTACAAATGCTACCTACCCGTACGCCTCCCGTGTGAGCAATCCCCTTCACACCGCCGCCATTGAAGGCTATGTTCTTAAAGAGAAATCGGTCAACTCTGTACGACGCCAGCAGCGCGTCGACATCTGGCGCCCTCTGGCGAATCGGACCGACACTATATGGTGTGTGCTCTCCTGCTGGTCCCCATATAGCCCGACAGAGGGAGCGTGGTATCCACTGCCATTTCCATTGTTGTAGACGAGTCGTTTGATGCATTTTTTATCGGACGTCCTTTGGTGTACCCACGTCTTTGTCATTAGACGATTCTTAACAATGCTGCCTTGGGATGCTGTGTACTTACGTGTGGTCAAATACACGTTATGTTATGTATACAGACAGTTCACAGCCTTACAAAGTGGCCTAGCTGCTTGAGCTAACAGAAACAAAGACAAAACTCCGACTTTGTTACTTAACCAGCCAGTGTAATCACCTGCGAATGCGTTAGATAACGAGAACACTAACAGTGCGCTGAGCCCTATAGTGAAGACAATCCGCGTTGCGACCGCGTCAGGGTTCAAGTTCATTTTCCCCAACAGCTAGAGCTGCTGTCAATGAACTACTGTGTGCTAATTACGTAATCGCCTGGCTATTGATTTATCTACTCATAGGCCCAGGGCTACGGAATTATGACGACAAGCAACAATGACTTTTCCAATATGTGGCACGGTAGATTTGTGCTCGCTGTTTTGTTTTGATTCTTATATTGGTGTAGCTTGTGAGCCTTTATGTGTTGACCTAGCTATCCTAGACTCCAGCCACTTGTTTCAGGGGCTGCTTCGACATTCGCACATCTCACACGTTAATTCCCTTGCCATTGGAACATGGTGAATATTCGTGGATTGGTGCATGGGGAACTGAAGCTCACCAAAATTAAACCTCAACTTGCACCCCGACGCTCTCCAAAAACCTCCAGTTGCACCTTTCCAAGCTAACCAATTACTCAATTAAACTACCGTACGTCGCCTTGCACACTCACGAAAACATCGAAATGCATTCCCCTTTCCCTTAATATTAGGAGGCTAATCCTATTTCCAGTTCCCCACCAACAAAACTGTTAGGGGCTCAGCCCCACAAGCCTTCGCAGATCCGACACTTTAGAATTCAGTTTAATGTTAGAGGTTAGAGTGGGACGCGTAAACACTTCTAACGAATATATTTGTATAAAGCTTGCGCGAAATCCCCTATAAATCGGCTGCATTTTTATGTTGATCAGTGTCTACTAGAATCATTGACAGACCTACAGGCTACAGGCATATACCCAACGACATGAGTAGTAGCCGTATATCCACTACAGCAACTCGGTGAACTGAACCAACATGGGGGTGGACGAAATTGTGAACGTTTCGAAACGGCAGCAGAGGGATTCGAATCTGGATTCTCTCGATTGAGAGTCCGATGTTCTATCTACTAGGCTGTGGCACCCCACGGAGTATCACTTTCTATTCTCCCTCTGCAGCCTTCTCCCGCTTAATTGTCATCTTTCTACGTATTTTTCACACACCCTCTTGATTAACACAACCTTTAATCGCGGTTTGCCTCTACACCAGACTTACACCTCCACTGACTCTATGAGAACGTTCTCGTTCAGCCTTTGTTTCATATGTTCTCTCCAGCACTCGATCCTCCTTGTATCCGACGTTGGGGCCTTTACCTCCCAATACCAATCTTAGGCAACCAGTTCACCACGATACACAAATCCATCCTATTCCTTGAACTCCTTCCACTCCATCAACCCACTGTTGCACTCCTCTCGCAGCTGTCCAATCCACTTTACGTGTGCCTTAACAAGATTTATCATCGGTCTATGTATCTTTAAGTTTAACACCGCCATCCACTCAACAGGCCCTACTTCTTCTACTACTGTTATGTTTTCATGTAGATCTATAGGATTAAATTAGTATGTAATCACTATGGAAACAACAACAATATCTGTTTAAAGGTTGTATATCAATATATGATTATTTACTAATTGAATTATTATGCAGGCTAAGCTAATTCTTACGTAGTATATAACATATATCAGTATATTTATACTAAGTTAGTGTTTGGGATTTATGCTTAAAAAGTCATGGTTATCTTAACAAATTAACAACATGTGCATGCAGAGTCAATATAGTTTTCATTATATGATATGCATGGCCTTTTTTATTTCAGATAACTGTGTGTGACAGTTAAGTGTGAAGGTATGGACCTTGAAAATGACATGCATCACCTGGCTGCATAATAGCTAGCTTCACCTGTCTGAAAATGACATAGTAACACATTTACATTGAAGATACAGTTCCTGTGGACATGACATGAACAAAACTGTGTCTGTCAGTTAAGTGTGACGATAGAGAACCTACAAAGTCATCTGTATAGTATATAACATATATCACCTGCATATGCTAAATTACTCAATTCATCTCACTGAATTTTACACGTAATAAACATATATATATATATATATATATATGTTGTTGAATGTTGAAATATGTGCATCTAGTTACAAACACATTTTTTATGTTTGATACATAAATCACAGTGAACACTTCATTTGGCAATATAAATGTTAGCTAGCTAGATTTCAGTGCTACAAATTTTGACATCCCCCGAATATTCCAGACGTGACTATAATTTCGCCTCAAGCAGTTAAACAAGACAGACGATTGCAAAATCTAACTTGTCATGTGTTGATACCTACGCTGAAAGTACAAATACATCAGGATGTTTTAAGGCTGGCTACTATAATTATTATAGGCAATCACTAAACCCACAGGCTTACTTGAAAAGGGTAGTTTATGACTTAGATTTATTTCCGGCTGACTCGTTGACTGGGTCAACAGAAAGTGGTCAATGAAAGAAAGGAAACTCTTTGTGGCCTGATAAAGCCAGCGACTTAATTGCAATCGCTGCGATGATGGACCAAGGCTGCACGAGCAACAAAGAGATTGTTTAAATCACGCATTGCGTTGACTAGACAGCAATTACCGTTTAACTATATCTTCTTGGGTATTATCTGTAGCTGACAGTTCATATAAGTTTTAGACAAGCATCATAAACCGCGCTGCGACCGCAGGTTCTCTATTATCGCCAATGATAATGCTAAGTTCTGATCCTTATATGCAAGTTTTAGTTGTACCAAAAATAATTATATTTGGTTTGCTTGTCCACGTTTTTTAATTTGTTTAGTTTATCACATTTGGGAAGCTAATTTATGACCATTTTTGTCAAATACACTTATTTAACCCCAATTCCATAATGCCCTGAGGCTGAGACTGAATACGCACAATTTCCTTATAACACAAGACTCCAATTTACTCAAATTTGGCTGTTACTGTATTATGAAAGTATTCTTGTTGTGATAGTTTACTCCGATTTACGTATAAATGCCCGATTTTCATAGATCCTCCGATTTACGTATAAATGCCCGATTTTTCAAGACCCTATGATTTATGTATAAATGCCCGATTTTTCAAGACCCTCCGATTTACGTATAAATCTCCAGCATTGGCATTTTTGAAACTTAACATGTATAATGACTTGATAACTTTGTTATAAAAATGATCCATTTGTTTACCTAGGCCATAATACAATGATAGTATATAAACCAACATTACCTTCTACCATCAGTTGGTATGTCGTGGCATCTATTCGGGTTTCTCTCGCAGGATTCGCACCGCACGGCTTTGGAATTTATCTGTACTCTTCTGTGGCATTCAATGCAAGGGTGTAACGGCGGCATTGCTAATGAGTTGTGAGTAGCCTTTCTACTACAGTATCGCATTAGTTATAGAAACACAACTACTGCACCAAGCCGTGATTGGCTGCCGTAATCATCTATTCAAAGAGTCACACCCTGTCACACGTCTTAATTGCCTATCTAGAACACCTAAAATTGTAAGCCCATGTATGCTAATTCCAGTGTCGGGATTGGTGGATTATAGAAACGGTACGCGTACCAGTACTGACCGTGCCTTAGGCCTAAGCTGTTGGACTTAGGGGCATAGAACATATAGAAGATACAAATATAGTACGAGTATATTTCACGTGGTTGTTCTATGAAGTTGCATAATTTCTCAATTCACCGGCAGCAGCCTAAGTAATGAATTTAACTAGAATTAATCACGAGAACAATGTTGTTTATTTCAATTTATTCCCAGCAAACACATAACTTTCCGCTAACGTTAGCATAGTGTTATATTTAGGTTAACGAATTTTTGTTTCCATATGATGACTATCCTGGATGGTACATAGGTTTCTATGCTATCAGAATAGGTGAGTATATGTAAAAATGCGAAATAAATAGTTGTTGTTCTCCTCCTGATTTCCTGTACTAAGGGGTGAGGCTAGCGTTGGTTCCGTTCCTCGATTTAAATAGTACACACACACACACACACACACACACACACACACACACACACACACACACACACACACACACACACACACACACACACACACACACACACACACACACACACACACACACACACACACACACACACACACACACACACACACACACACACACACACACACACACACACACACACACACACACACCATACACACCCACACCCACACCCCCACACACACACATTCTGGTAACGTTCTGGGAACCTGGTTGTGTTGGCTGGATTGCTTGTGTTTTAGTATCCATGCAAAATTGTTCTGTACCTATTAATATAGGTTTGTTAAAAAACAAGAAATAACAAATTTTGCAAGATAGATATAAGCAGCTACCCTGAACCGTTGTATACTTCACTGGAAGACTTGACACGCAAGATCTGCTCACATCTTCATTCAAAATATTCATGATCCAGTAAATGCAGATGTCGGAAGCTCAGTGTAAAAATGCAAGAGCATCAAGCCGATTAGTAATGCCTCTGCCGAGTCAACACGTACTTACAACACACAAAACAAAGATAAACACCACAAACATTATACGCTCATTGAAACAATGCAGAGAAGCAAGCAAATTACTAAGGCCGCAACACATTTATACGGCACACAAATCAAAGACTTATCACATGAAAGGATCTGCTCAACGAAACAATGCATGAGCACCAACTAAGCTTACTAGGGTCTTTGGCTCTTTTTAATGATTTTTATTCAAATTTAAATGTATATGAACTAGGTTCCTTTTCATGTACTAGAAGCATAACGACTGTGCGAGTAATCTCATTAAAATAGGTAGGCCGCGATCGAAGTTGTCCGACATCGACGTGGTTTATTAAACGTAAACAACATGTAACATATGTAACATTTAATTTCTTTTTTTAAACATAATATACCTATATCGGAGTCCATATATCGTTACACATATTTCCCAACAACTATCGTTAATTAAATTACAACTAAATAAGTAGGCCGAGATCGACGACCTATACATTATACAAGAAACTAATTAACAATAAAACTATATACAGCTGTAGTTAACTTTGAATCCTAGGTGGACCGAAATCGACATGGGCCGAGATCGATGACACACCTTATACAAGAAATTTATTTATAATAAAAACTACACTTTACACGAATCCTAGGTGGGCCGAAATCGACGACATACATTGTACAAGAAACTAATTTACAAAATAAATAGGTCGAATATGTGGGCCGAGATCGACGTGAGTCGTTTGCAAATACACAGGCTTGCTTGTTATGTCCATCACGCTGTTAAAATATAGTTATTTGCCTAACGTCAATCGAATCGTGTGTAGCCACTGGCGCTGGCGACGGCACTAGCACGCCCAGAATATGGAATGGATGCAGTCGGGGGAGCACACTAACCAAAATTGAGATTATGTCAACAACACGTGCTAATTATTTAATTAGACATTCCATATACATGCATTGAACATAATTTGAACCGGTTCCAATAGTTAATATTAATGGTGCATCAAGTTCATCGTTCGTCTGGGTTACGTACCCTAAGTGCATCGTTCTGTTCAGACAGTCCATTGTCCAGTAGCCTTTTGTGTCATTTGTTATCTTTTGTTTGATTGCATCGATTAAGGTTTGTGTTAAACCGACAGTAGCAATGAGCAAAGGTGGTTGGCATGTCATCATTCAATGTAAACGTCTTAGGTTTTAGAAAAACAGCGATAACACCGCCTTGGCCACGATACTACGCGATGCGCGAACTTGGATCACTAGTATAAATGAGTTGATCGATCCAGCAATGCATTGTACAATGATACAACTACCAAAATAAGTACTGTCTCAGGTAGAGTAGTTACTCCTTGGTCCAATCATCCCACGAAGGAATTCATTGTTTTTTAAAAATTTAGTTTTGCTCTTTCTGCAAATAATTTATACTCTTTCCAACGTATGAAATATAATCAACATTAGGAAAATATTCATGTTTTGGAATATGGGTAGCAAATATAATATTTATCAAGTATGTAAACATTTTGTTTCCAGAACATATATCAGGGGTGGATGTAGTACGAGAAGAGAAAAAAGAACAGAAGGTGGAAACGTTCTCCGAATAACATGCATAGATTTTGCATGTTACTGTTGATCAATATAGGGATTTTAATAACCAGTTTATCCTGTTTGTAGGAGGTCCACCAACTTGATTGTCCAGGACCAAAGTGTCTTGCATAACATAACCATTTATAAAGCCGATACATGGGTTGTTGATGGAAATATTGACAATAATATAAAACTGCCACAATACAGTTAATCTTGTGACATGGACGACATGAATTGGGTAGGAGATGAATCATTCCAAACAATGATTTCATAGGAACCTTCCGCATACTTGTATATCCACTACACTGGGTTTATGACCAGTTGTCTTGCGTGAGATTCACTCTGCAAAGCCCTAACTGTTATACTTGTAAGTTGACATATTAAAAGCTGCTGGCTGGATCACTAGTTTTGGATTCACTGGTGTGGACTGACTCTTGATGTGACTCTAGTTGGCTGCAGTCAGGTATATATACTGCTATTATCCAAACAAGGATATTTGTTAGGCCAAGAATACAAACAAATCGCAAACGTCTAAGTTGGAGTAAAGATGATAGTGAATATAAATGGCTGAATGCTTCCCAGAGAAGTCGGTGTTCGATTGAACAGGTCTGCCAGGGAATAAAATGTAAAGAGCATTGAGAAGTACCGAGGACGGGATACTGTGCTATATAAAAACTTACATTTAGGGTGGACAATTTATATTTTATAAACATAACAACTTGGTGGTGTATTATTATTAACCTGCTACATTTGTTTGTAATTTGTGTTCTTTCACATGTAAATAATTTAATTTTAGATGCATTTTGTCATGCTGTTTTTTGTATATAATATTATCGTTATTTTTGACACTATCCCCTTAATAACTGATCTACAACATTTTACCCAGTATTATTACATTGTATTATACATTGTTTGTATTTGCAGGAATTGTTGAAATAAATGTAAATCATCGTAATAATTTGATAAAAAGCTCTTATTTTAATTTTGCCCGATTTTCTGCTTGCCCCCCACACAAAGACATTAAGTACACCATATTACACAGGTAACTCATATCACACAGAATAATAAGTAAACTTTTTATGAGTGTTATTCTTGGGTCAGATTGTGTTTGTAACATGCAGTGTATGGAATAATATTTGTCTGTAGCAGTAATCGTTGGCAGTTGGCTTATTTGAAAGTTAGGTTTCAACTACAATGCAAGCAGTCAAATATGGGTATACCGATTATGTCAGATTTGTCTGCAGCTGTTGTTATCCAATATATGGTACCAACCAGAAAGTTGTAAAAGATGTACAGACAATGACTGAACTATTGATGTAATCATAATTACATGCACAAGTAAATACAATTGATTACCCTCATTTTCTCAGTAATCATACTCATACATTTTAATAGTAATCCTATTTCATAATGCGTTTTCATCTGTTACTCTATATAGGCAGCTCGAGATAAAAACGGCAGTTTGCTATTTATCAACAGAGACATGTCTGGCTTTGATGGCGTACGCACAACGTATATGAATGAGGTTTTTGACAGCTATTATATAAACTTATGACGTAACCCATATCTTGTATGTGGATATTAGCCATTTTAATACATGTTATTAATGTAGTATGTTTACGCTCTCCGGTGAATTATCAATATTAATATTTACAGTGACTGCAGTGTATGAGTGATAACAGATCAGAATGACCAGGAGATTAATGTTTTAGCCTAGAACCACATTTGTCATCGGTCGATTGAAATAACGGACGCCAACGTAGGTGGGCGTGGACTAGACAGGGAGAGGAAAGGGGAAAGGTGGGAACAGGAAGGCAAGTAACGAGGGATGGTCGGTGTGGAGGAGAGAAAGTGTATCCAGATTCCCGACACGCAAGGGTGGGGGGAAGAGACAGCACAAGCGCATCCAGGGACAAACTGATCGATCACGACTTGTCTATGTTCTATAACCTGTGAGTTTAGCGAAGTACACGCCCGATTTACGGGATCGAGTTACGTGGCTGCGACTTCAACAGCTGTCTGCTGTAGTTTGGTTTTTCCTTAGCAGCGCATGTAGGGCGGTACTTGAATAGTACGCTGTAGTAGCAACGCTGCAAGTAGTGTGCGTGCATGCGTGCGTGTATGTGTGGTGTGTGTGTGCGGTGTGCATGTGTACATGCGTGCTTGCGTGAGTACATGCATGAGTGTGTGTGTGAATAGGTCCTATTATGTCTGATTGTCATAACTGACTAAACGTGTTCCGACTTAAGAAATGCTCGTTGAAAAATACATTATCATTATCTAGAATAAAAATTGAAGCCAGACAATTTATTTAGCCCTCACAAATTCACAATTAAGCTTTAGGAATCGTCAACTTCAATCAAGAGAACGAAAGAACACCATTATTGAAAAAATATGAACGCCATATAATTAAAGCACAGTATGCAACAAGAAGAGCGTATGTAGATTAGTTTATCAACTCGCGTACGATTTACATACAAAACATGTTCAGCTTCATATGAATGTCGTATACGTACTACCTGCACCGGCCCGGTTTTGGCAACATTCTACGCTTGAACTAGTTGACGGTGCGGAACTTAGATCAGCGTGTCACTTGACGTACGCCGTTATTTATGCACTGGCTGCATGCCGGGTTAAATTAATGAAGTCGAAACGCATCGACGACCTAATTAGGCTCTCAAACGCTACACCGCAGATCTTCCCGTAGATAAATCAAGCCGATGGTTCCGGTGGAGCGTCCGCGGCATTGTCGCCTGGCGTTGTTGTCTTAACGACCTCCGCCTTTTCGTCGACTGGCCGGCCGTCGATCTTCGTCTGTCCGGCCTGTACCTCCACGACTTCGGTGATCACCACGTTACCCGGCTGCGCCACTATCGACCTTCTCCGGTGATTTCACCGCGGCGCTCTATACTTCCGGTTTATCCTGCTTCTCGTCAACCGCCTGTTTTTCCGGCGATTCTTTCGCCTCAACCCCGTTCCCGCATCCAGCATCGGCGCCTTTGTTCCCCGATGGGGCAGCGTCTCCTTCCTCCCCCACTACTGCCGTGGGAGCATCCGAGTCCCCCGCCGCTGCCGCATCGGCCTTCTTTTTCTGCCTCCCAATCTCGATCTTCCGAGGTACAGACACCTTGCCTCCCATGTCGAGCTGCTATCGGCGAATACTGTCTAAACCTCCCTGTTTCAGCGGCCGAGAGGGCGCATCCTTGGCAGTAAAGCGAACGCCACGGGACTGGGCGAGCGGGAGGCGACCGAGGGAGTGGCTTTACGGCAGCTTTCCGGCAGTAGACCGATGACTGATGCTACCCTGACACGTTCCCGTCCCGGTCACGATCCTGCGCCTGCCGCTCCTCGTGCACGCACTCTTGCGCATGCGCGTCTGCCTCCCTGTGGAGCGCCGCAGCAAAGCATGAGTATTTCGGGGAGTGGCCGAATTCCTCCCCCTCCCCCTACCTGCTACGGCCGGGAAACACATCGGAAGGCTGTAGGGTGCAGAGTGCTTGTAACATTGGTGCCTATAAAGTGTTGTTTTCAACATTTTCTCCAAAATCACCATGCCTATTTGGGGTCAGGACACTGTTAGACTTCCTGCTTGGTTACAGACGAAAAAGTGCAGTATATTTTGGGGAAATGTTTTTTTACAATATATATGCTCTGACATAAGCGCATTTGAGTAGTCAGATTTCTAGATGTGATTATAGAAGCTGTTGTCAGTAACATTTTGTATTTTTAGCTGATTTTACTAAGCCGAATGGTATTTGGCAGCAAGTTGGCTAGTTGACCCTTCAGCCGGATTACTACCTGCATCCATTTGTAAATATTGACGGGTGTCATACATACAGGCATTATGCAAGAGCTAGAAGTATGCAATTTTTGTCCAAATCTATCAGCATGTCAATGAGATGATGATAACAGCAGGTGAGAAGTTTAAGACATTTTATAAGTCACGTTTTCTTATAATCAGACAAAACGTTAACATGGTCGCCAATGGGAAAACTATCAGTGTGCTGACCCCTGTAGGATATACGCAATGGTGGACCGGCAGACTGAGCTGCACCGTAGCCCCGAGCGGCCCTCCGTAATTAGGTAGACAACACGCTTTTTGAAAGCATTGTTCTAATTGGAATGTTTCCGTCTGTTTTCGGCTTGTCGAATCTTATTTATGTTTTCAAAGCCCCACAGAAATAAAACATTACGCATTCAGTGTGGACACGGATTGGGAACAAAATAGAGTGCCATATAATAGTCATAAAGTAACAAAAACTACATTTTATATTGAACACTAGACGGGATAGCCCAATCGTTAGTTTACTGCAGCATTACATATCAGTGGTGACATGAAATTTAAGTAGCGATGTAAAGTAAATGTAAAACGGAAAGTTTTTATATAGCGCAGTCCTCAGGACTACCCAAAGCACTTTACACTTGACTCCCTGACAGACCTGTTCAATCGAATACCATTTCGACTTCTCTGGAACCACTAAAATATGCTGCAATTAATGCGCGAAGACTATTCGTACACAAATATCCACCACTGTCTATAGTCAGGTATTCATTTAGTGAAGTAGAGCAATATAGAACGAACTTGCCCAATGTTCGAAACGACAGCACAGGATTCGAACCCATGCATGTTCTCTCGATTGAGAGACCGATGTCCTCCACTGCGGCACTGCGCTCCACGTCTCTTGTAAAATTAATATTAAATAACCTACTTTTATTTTTGTTAATTCTTCCCAAGGTTATTGAATACAGTTTAGATAGACAGAAAATGTAACGCAAATGACTAAACATATCGTGTTTTATGTATTATATATAGTAGTAGTATACAGACAAGGCACACCCTCGCCCCGCCCCTTTTTAGACCTAAGTACGTGCATAAAAAACGTCCTTATCAAAATCGGGAACCTAGTTATAAAAAAAAGATCAAAGGGTTTTGTGTAACCTAAGTGGAATCGGGAACCTAGTTATAAAAAACGTGATTGATGGCCTGTCACTTTTAAATGACAAGCGCCATCTAGTGGGTAATGCAGTGATGGCGTCCCTAGTTACGTGATAACGCCATCTAGCGATTAACCCAGTTCACCCCTAGCGATCAACGTCCCAAGCGATCAACGACTAGCGATGGAAGCGTATATAACCGAGATAAAACCACTCATAGACGCCGGCACCGGATTAGCTCTCCTGGGAGCGCGTTCGACTAGGGATCGAAAGATTTCGGGTCCGAATCCGTACGTCGTCACCTTTTTAGTTTTAGACGCGTCATCTTTGACTATATAAGCGGTGTCGGTAGCGGTTTTATCGGTAGTAGTCATGTTGTCATCATCGGAACGTATAAAGTTTGGCGGTTCGCGCTCCTTCTTGTCGAATATGTACAGGTGCCGATTGACGGCGTACTGTCGGGTCTTCCGATCCGTCGAGCACGCCTATCAGTATAGGAAAGCTCTATTCAACGAAGACCTCGCATGCGCCGCGTGTATCAAAAGAGTGCGATCGCCCTACGTAGCGAAACGACTCAGTTACGGTATTCGAAAAAAGAGAACGGGAACCGAATGGAACGTCGTTAGGGTCGCTTGTATGAAGGGGCTGTTGATGAGTAAGTTCGGCGGGGAGTTGAAGGCCGAACTGTTGGCCACCGGGGACGCCGAATTGGTGGAGTGGGTGCCGAGTAGGGAGGGTTTCTGGGGTACCAGGATTGGTGACGTTGAGGGCGAGAACAAGCTCGGTAAACTGTTGATGGAGGTGCGCGACTTTTATAAAGACGCGTAAAAAACATCAGCCAGTATCAGTCGTGAAAATGGGCGGACCGTTGTTGAAGCATCCGTTTACGTGTATAGTATCAGGGCCTACGGGATGCGGTAAGACGACGTTCGTCGACCGTCTGATACGATGCGCTATGATCGATCCGGCGCCCGAAAAAGTCCTGTGGTGTTACGGGCAGTGGCAGACCGCCGACGCGTCTATGTCTCCGGAAATAGAGTTCGTAGACGGCCTGCCGACTACGACGTATTTAGACGGTAAAAAGAGGACGCTTTTAGTACTCGACGACCTCATGGAGGAAGCCGATAGCGGGGTGACGGCGCTATTTACTAAAAAAAGTCATCATTGTAATACGTCGGTCGTACAACTCCGACAGAACATGTTTCCGAAAGGGGGAGAAAACCGCACAATCAGCCTGAACGCCCAATACCTAGCGCTATTTAAGAACCCCCGAGACGTTGGTCAAGTAGGTCACCTAGCGAAACAGATGTATCCGGGAGAGGTCAAGTACATGATAGAGTCTTTCAAAGACGCGACGTCGACGGCGTACGGCTATCTCTTCGTCGACCTGAAACAGGAAACGGAAGAGTACATGCGCCTGCGTACGTGTATATTTCCGGACGACCCCCTTCAGTACGTCTACGTACGGAAGGGTGGTCAACTATAAGTAGAGAGGGACGTCGCCGCGTACGCATTAGTCGGTATGACGGGAAGACGCGCGGTGGTAGCGGCGAAGCGACGACCGAAGGCGGCGACGACGTTTTCGGAACAACGCCTGAAGAGACACATTTTCGCCCTGCAGTTGATGGATAGACATAAGCGGAACATAGATCTGCGAAAAGCCGTTCTCGCCCACTCGGAGGTCGGTCTCATATGTAGTCTATGCGATTGCGCGTACAATATTCTAAGAGGGAACGTGAAGGTGTCGCCGAAGCAGAAACGCGTGTTGACGAAATACAGAGATCACCTGCGTGACTTGGTCAACAAACGAATTCCGGTGAAGCGGAAGCGAGCCATCTTGCAAAAGGGGCGGGTGTTTTTCTGACGGCCCTGCTAGCGCCGTTAGCGAGCACCGTTTTCCTGCCACTACTCAAACAGTTCATCGGGGGTTAATCGATGCAGTACGCGAAGAAGATGGCGTTGGTCGACCCGCGATTGGTGGAAAGTCTCCTTCAACCGCAGCAGCCGTCGTCGAGCAGCACGCCCCGATCACGTGTACTGAGTAGTCTGGACAGCGACATGAAAGATATTCTAGAGCGATCGGATTTATCCGAACGCGATAAGGTGGTGTCGTACAATCAGCTGCTGAGTCGCTACAACACTATAGAGGCGGCTCGAACGGCGCAACCGGTACGCGTGTCGATGGTCAACGCCGACGGCGGCGAGATACCACAGACCACGGCGGTGCCGCCATCGTCGGAGGCCGTAGAGCGCGAAATCGTAGCCAGCATGCCGAAAACGCTGAAAGGGAAGGCGAGTCTACTTATCGCGAAAATGAAAGCCGATCCCTTGTGTCGATGGAACGAACGCGGCGAATTCGTGTACGACGGTAAAACGATCGCGGGGAGTAACATGGTCGATCTAGTGAACGATCTCATGCGAACGAGAACGAAGACGACGCAGCCCTTAGGATGGCGCGCTTTCGGGTTGAGTATGAAGGGTATGAACATTCCTATGGAGTTCGTCGGCAACCCGCGCTATCGGGAGTACATGGAGCGACGGCGGCGGCGGTCAAGAGAAGGGGAGGAGACGGGATCGGTCAGTTCAGCGGGAAAGGCGGTGCGAAGACGACGTTCTAGAAAGAGAGCGTTGGACGGGTGGGAATCGATGTGACGATGCCGTCGATACAACGAACGGTCGCCGTCGTCGGTCTCATCGTCATCGCGGTTATCGCTCTCTATATAATAGTCGTCGTTCATTGGTCGTCGTCGTCATGGTGTCCGGGTGGAGTCGTCGTCGTCCAAAACGAAACCTTCGAAAACGAAACGACGACGACGACGCTGAACTGAATGAACTCTACTTCGATCCGAAACGGGCGGGAAGTTACGGAGGTGTCGACGCGTTGCACCGGGCGTCAAAGGGGGGACGACGACGACCGGATGTCGAGAGGTGGCTAGCGGCGCAGGACGCTTATACTCTACACAAACCGGTTAAAAGACGTTTCAAACGACGTTGCGTCATCGTGGGCGGTCAAAACCAGCAGTGGCAAGCTGATCTGGTCGATCTGACTAGGTTAAAAAAACACAACGACGGTATAAAATTTCTATTGACGGTCATCGACGTGTTTTCGAAGCGGGCGTGGTGCGTTCCGTTGAAGAATAAGTCCGGCGCATCGCTCGTCGCGGCCTTCGAGCGTCTGCTGAACGACGCGCCGCCGAACGCGCTGCAGACCGATAAGGGGACCGAGTTTCTGAATCGACCCCTGCAAACGTTCCTAAAGAGTCGCGGCGTTCATCATTTCGTGACGCATAACGAGGAGACTAAAGCGAGCGTCGTGGAACGATTCAATAGGACTTTGAAAACGCGCATGTGTCGTTATTTTACGAAACACGAGACGCTGCGCTACGTAGAGGCGTTACCGAATTTCGTGCATTCGTACAACAACGCCTATCATCGAAGCATCGGTAGGACGCCGGCGAGCGTCGACGCGACGAATCAGGAGGACGTATGGCAACGCCTGTACGGCGGCGGCGGCGGCGGTAGGGGGAAAAAACCGAAACTTCGCGAAGGAGATCGCGTGCGTATCAGTAAGACGAGGGGTCAATTCAAAAAAGGATACATGCCTAATTGGAGCGAGGAGCTCTTCACCGTCGTAGAGGTGCATCCGTCCGAACCGCCCGTTTATCGCCTGAAGGACGACGCGGGGACACCGGTAGAGGGCGCCTTCTACGAACAGGAAGTACAACGCGTAGTCGTTCCGAAGGACAAACTGTATCGAGTGGAGGCGGTTCTGCAGCGGCGTGGTCGTCGCGGCGGCGGGTCGGAGGCGCTCGTGAAATGGAGCGTTTACCCGGCCTCCTTCAACAGTTGGATCGACGCCGCGGCGCTCGTGGACCTATAGCATGCGTTGGACGCGTCACGAGGAATGCTGGCGACAGCACGAGTCGTGCTTATGCGGGGGAACGTCGCTCCTCCCGTATAAGGGGCCCTGCTGTACCCGCAGACCGCAGTGGCGCTATGGAGGCGAGAGACGAGCAGCAGCAGCCGAAGAAGAAGAAGACTACCAAAGAGGACTCCGTCGACGCCGCGACTGGTTCAGAGCGGCCGACGACGACTACCAACGAGGACTCCGTCGACGCCGTCGAGAACGCCGACGACTCCACCGTCCACGAACCCGATCCATGGCGGCTCTGCGGTAACGAATGCCCAAAAGCCGAAATCGTATTCCTCTGTCAGGTCATCGTCCTGTACTTCGTCATCGCCGTTAGTATATACAATCTGACGCGGGGGCAAGGCGACTCCAATCTGTGGACGGCGCTGTTGAGCAGCTGTCTCGGTTACCTGCTCCCGAGTCCGTCTATGAGTGGCGGTCGACGACGACGAGACGATGGCGGTATCGTCTGACTTTTACCTGACGCTACTGAGCAACGCGTCTATGAAGCGGTACCCCGAAAATACGATGACGCACTACATCACGACGCTGCCGCGCCGTTTCGACCTGCCCGGCGGAGAATGGGAATGCGGACTGGTGACGCTACAGTACCCGCACACGTGGTACAACGTGAGAGAGGCGGATGCCACCTTCTACCTGTCGGCGCCACGAGGTGAGGTGGGTCTTTTCACGACCGGGGACGGTATCGGGGTATACCGACAGGGTACGATTGTTCAAGGTTTCTACAACAACGTTTTCGTGCTACTGCGCGAGATCAACGAGGCGCTAAGGAAATTGTGGACCGATAAGGTGAGGGTGTATCTAGAGTACAGCGGTGTCTCTAACCGAATGACGCTGCTTATGACGGCAGGTGTCGCCTTTACCCTACCCGATACGAGCCGTCTGAAGAGCGTGCTAGGTTTCCATAAGAACGTTATCGTAAGTCCTCCGATGATGGGTCCCGAACCGGAAGTCGTCGTTATCGAGACCACCCCCGCCTCGTACACATTCGCGTACGAAGGTCGAAATACGGTGGATATGAAGGCGGGCGTCGACACTCTGTACGTGTACACGGATCTCGTGGAATCGCGCGTCGTCGGCGACGTGTACGCGCCGCTCCTTCGAAACATCGCCGTCTTCGGTACGAACGGTAGCATTATTTCGGAAACGTTCGACCGCGTCCAATACGTGAAGCTGCTGCGGCATCAGTTCGACACGATCGAGGTCGATATAAGAGACGATTGCGGTCAACCGATACCATTCGAGCGGGGGAAGCTAGTGGCGACGCTTCACATCAGACGCTGTAAATCGAGATTGTTTTAACCACCATGCCGAACCCGTACGAGGACTACTACGTTCGACAGGTCGGCGGTCAACTACCGGTCTTCGTCGCCGGTCGGGGTCAACGAGGACACGGTCTGGGTAATATCTTCGGGAACCTCTTTCGAAGTGTCATGCCACTTTTTAAGAGAGGCGCTATGGCGTTGGGAAAACGCGCGCTCAAAACCGGCGTGCACGTGGCGCGGGACGTCGTCGGCGGCGGCAATCTGAAAGCGTCGGTAAAACGACGCGCGAAGGAGGCCGGCGTCGATCTTCTCGACGGCCTATTGAAAGGGCCGGCGCCGAAGAAGAGACGGTTGAGAAAAAAATCCGCCTATAAAGAAGCAGCGTCGAACGGCGACGAGCGTCAGTAGACGGAAGAGAGGGCGTCGACCGGTCGATATATTCGACGCGTAACGATGGCGTTCGTAAAGAGAGCGTGCGAGGGCGTGAAGGCCGAACTGGACCTGTTCACCGGACCGCTGACGCAGAAGAGCATCGAGAGCAGTCATTGGACCGTCTACCAACCGCTGACGGCTCTCGACGCCGGCGGTCCCATCGAGTTCCTCATTCCGGGGTCGGGTAACGACTATACGGACCTGGCGACCCTTCAAACGTTCGTCCGCTTCAAAGTGGTTCAGGGGGACGGTACCGATCTGGCGGCCGGCACCAACGTGGCGCCGGTCAACAATTTCCTCCATTCGATGTTCAGTCAAATCGACGTGTCGCTGAACGGTACGCTCGTGACGCCATCGACCAATACGTACGCGTATCGGTCCTACATCGAGACCCTGCTGAGTTACGGTACCGACGCGAAACGATCACATCTCACGGGGTCGTTATGGTACAAAGACAGCGCCGGACACATGAACGCGCGCGGGGACGACAACACCGGGTTCGTAGCGCGGCGCGATCTGACGGCGGGCAGCGCCGAGGTGGAGATGATGGGACACCCGCACGTCGACGCGTTTACGCTAAACCTCCTCCTACCGAGCGGCGTCGACACGAAAATACGCATGATCCAGTCGAAGGACGCCTTCGCGCTCATGGGCGCGGCTGCCGCGCCGGGGTGGCGAATCTTGATACGCTCGATTTGCCTGTTCGTCCGAAAAGTGAAGTTGAACCCGGAAGTCCAGCTGGGTCACATCAAAGCATGGACTTTGGGAACGGCTAAGTTTCCGATGCGCCGCGTCGACTGCAAGTCGTTCTCGATAGCCGCGGGTACGCTATCGCACACGCACGAGAACCTGTACATGGGTGCGATTCCGAAACGCATAATCCTGATGATGATCGACAACGCCGCCTACAACGGAGATTACACTAGAAATCCGTTCAACGCGCAGCACTTCGACATAACCTTCCTCGCGCTCACCGTCGACGGACGTCAGGTGCCGAGCAAGCCGCTGCAGCCGGACTTCCCGCACCACCGGTGCATACGAAGCTACATGAATCTCTTCGAGGCCACCGGAAAGGCGGGCGAGGACGAGGGGAACGACATATCGCGCTCGGACTTCGAAGCCGGCTACACCGTCTTCGATTTCGACCTGACCCCCGACTGTTGCGACGGGGATCATTTCAACGTCGTGCATCAGGGGAGCGTGGGCGCTGAAATGCAGTTCTCGACGCCGCTACCCCGACCGGTGAACGTCGTCGTGTACGCGGAATTCGAGACGGTGATGGAGATCGATCGGACCCGGAACGTCCTGTACGGCTGTACCTCGTAACCATGGATACGTTCCAACTGCTGCGTCGCCTCGAACTCGACGCGTACGCTAAACGCATCGTCGTCGGCGTCGTACCTAAAGACGCGCTACTTACCACCGCCACCACTTACCCGATGGCCTTCGTGTGCAATACCGACGACGGCGGCGAACCGGGGGAGCACTGGGTGGCCGTCTACGTCGATCGGCGAGACGTCGGCGAGTACTTCGATTCGTACGGTCTACCGCCGCTGCACGCCGACTTCCGCGCCTTCCTGCACCGACACTGCGGCGACGCGTGGACGTACAACGACAAGAGACTGCAGACCGTCGTCTCTAACGTGTGCGGACAATATTGCGTCGCCTACCTACTCCTCCGATGTCGCGGCATGCCGTTGACGACGTTCCAGAACCTATTCGGCACCAATCGGTTGGCCAATGACTCTCGTATTCGATTGGTTAAAGCCATTGCATTAACGCTTCGCTTTTACGTGTATAGTAGTAGTAATAAAAAAAACGACGATGAAATGTACGCACTTTTTTTTTTTATTACCCTACCCTACCTACATACATACATACATACATACAGAACCCTACCCCTAGGCGGCCCCCCACCCCTAGGGTAGGTTTAATTATACGAGTTAGACGAATATCGGCGCCGTGGTGACGCCGTCGTCGAGCACGCGGCGTTTAGCGTAGAAATAGCTCAACGCCGCGCGCTCTTGAACGTACGTCAACACGGACGAGTTTTTCACTTGGAAACCGCGGTTCCAACCGACGCCGCTGCGTCGGTCGCGCAGTACGGCGAGGAAGTCGTGCTCGTCGATATCGTTCTGACGTTTACTCAATCCCTTCGTGCTGTACTTCGCGCCGCCGTCGCCGCCGAAGCAGTAGTACGTCTTACTGCACAGCGCCACGATTCCGTCGCCGCGCCACTCTTCTTTGAAGAGACCCGGCGTTCGACGATCGAATAGAAGACGGCGCGCGCAGCAGTCCCCACCCTCCCACGTCAGTCCGGCGACGCGGCGCCGTACGTACGCGTCCACGTGCGCGTCGCAACATTCGGCCGGAAACCAGAGCGATCGATTCCGGTAGTAGTGTTCGCGCAGCGCTTCCGGTACGAGCGCGTCGATGTCGTGACCCGCGAGGGCTATGTACGCCGAGTCGGTGTCCATAGCGCAGTACTGAAAGAGCGGGCGTGGAATGTAGGCGTCGACGAAGTCGTAATAAAATTCGAGCATTCGTAATTTCGCGTATTGATACACTAAATAACCGATTTGAATCGGCAGGTTGTAGACGACGGTGCGCTTATTCAGCGCCACCTCGTACAGCTCGTCGTCGACGACGACGTCGAGTTGCCGGAAGCGACGGTTGTTGACGAGTCGCGAGGCGCCTACCGACGTAGCGTACTTGATATCCCGGTGCCGATCGACGCGCGTAATCGTCTTCCCGTACGAACTGTTGCCGAGTAGTTTGAAGGTGTCGGCGATGATCGCTTTGTCGGGGTCGACGTCGCCCTCGCGTCGCGCCGTCGACACCGTGTCGCCGAAACGGCGAAAGCAGGCGATCGGCGTGTACTCGATCACCTGGTAGATGCGCGCGACGACGAGCCCGTGCTCCAGATACCAGCGTAGGAGGGGCGTGGCGAGTACGATCGCCGTGCCGAAGTAGCTACCAACGAGTGTCCGTTGAGGTCGGGTGAGTAGATCGTGGGACTCGGCGTAGCGGCGCATGAACGGGCTGAGATCGTCGCGCGCGATATCGACGTTCTTGAATACGGGCTGCATTTCGGCGAACTTAGCGCGCAGCGCTTCCGGCACGGCGATATCGCACTGCACGAGACCGAATAGAGAGCCGTCGCGTACACCCTCCAGTATCGTCGAGTGCGTTACGCGCCTCGCGGCGGGTCGCGTCACGGGGGGTCTCACGACTCGCCACTGGCACTCCCACATTTCGACGACGGCATCGACGTGGCGACGCAGGTAGGCCGTCACGGCGATCGTCGCGGCGTACAGCGTCGTCATCGGTTGACCGTTGACGGCGTTCGTCGTCAGGTGCGTCTGGCATATCGGGCAGCCGTGAAAGTAACAACCGTGAAATTGATACGCCGTTCGCGTGGCGGCGCACCAATCGTCGACTCGGTACTTACCGACGCGCTTCTCGCGTCCGTTCAACTGGTGCCGTATAGGAGCGCCGATTCGTTCAGCTTCGTACGTCAACCACTCTACGGCCATACGACCGTAGCGGTGCACGTGTTCCGCTCGAAAGCCGTTCTCCGCGCGTCGGCGCGTGTACCAACCCGTCGGCATTTCCCGCATCATCGCCGATAGATAGAGACCGTTCGCGTCATAGCCGACTATCGAACGACACGGGTTGTTACCGCCTCGAATTGACGTCACGCCGGCTTCGTGATGACGCGAGAAGATGATCGATGGGCCGCCGACGATCTGCGACTGCAGTAGGCGGTGCAGATCTTTATTCGGTTCGTTGAACAGCGAGAAATGGATTGACGGCGGCAGGTCGTTGAATAGGTACAACAACGTCAACCCCGGTACGCTGATGGCGTCCTTGAACATGTCGATGCGCTGACGGCGATAGAAGGCGAACTGCCGCTCGAGGGCCTCGAGAAACGGCGCCACATCTCGGTTATTATACCAGATTAGAAAATCGCGCATCGTCGTCATGCGCTCGTCGCGCCACGCCGTCGCACAAATTTCGTACGCCTCCGCGGAGATTCCCTCGCGTTTCAGGTGGCTGTAGAAAGTTTCGCGCGGCGGCAGGACGGTCTCGTCCAGGCGCGTCAACGCGTCGATATATTCGTACGGAAAGTACCCCTTCGTCGCCGCGCTGTCGTACGCTTTCAGATAGCGCTCGTAGCTGACGCCGGGCGCGAGGTAATTAGTTATGTCGAGAAATTTCAAGGTCGACGTCGTCAGGCACATGTAAGCGTTCTGCCGTTTAATGGTGAACGCCGACGATGTGTGCTGCGCGTCGTCGGTTATGAGCAGGGGGGTCAAGTACTTTTTGACGACATTCAAATCGTACTTACCGCTGTTGAAACCCAGTACGGGCATTTTACGAAGGTACGTCCACATGCGGTCGGCGAGTGCGGCGTACGGTGACGAATCGTTGTCGTCGTCGCTTCGTCGCCGCCAGTCTTCGTCGAGCGCTTCGAGCGCCTCGAAGACCGCGTCATAGCGGGGGCGTAGAACCGCGCACGCCGCCGCGCTCACGGCTTCCAGGTCATCGATGAGGCGGCGCGCTAGGTCGGCCGAATCACCGGTCGTGACGTAACAGCGCGCCGCTTCGTGTCCGGGCACGTTCGACGCAACGCTCACGCTGAGCAGTTCGTGTCGCGCTAGCCACCGACATTTGTCGGTATCCGGCGGTAGTTCGTTGGCGGTAAAATAACATTCAAAATCGAATGTCGCGCGGTACGGATAGTAGCGCAGATCGTCGTCGCCGACGTCGATACCTTCGTCGTCGAGTCGTTGAAATGCGGACGGCGTCGGTCGGTAGACGCCGCCGGGAAACACGTGACGAACACCGCCCTCGCACGTCGCTTCGTGACGTCGTAATTCCGACGGGTACCGCCAGAGTGAGTTGCCGCATTTAGAGCACTTGTACGTTTTCGCGTACGTGCGCAGGTCGATTATGTACGAAAAGTGATTCTCGTACAGGTTGACATTCAGGGTCGTAGGGTGCGCTTCGATCGACCGACGGACTAGTTCGGCGGCGCCAGTCGCCGTCAGTCGATAGACGGCGATGTTGATGCCAAAAACCGTCTCCACGCGTTCCAGTTCGTTCAGGCGCGCGCCGTTCGGCGTCGGGGCGTAGCGCGCGCTCAGTTTTTTAGCTACTCGCGTTAAACGGGTCGTATTTAGGCTCCCACTGCAGCCTCCTTGCAGGTGGAGGCCGATGCACCGGAAGAGGCATAGATGATCGTCGTAGGGCGTGCCTCGACGATCGTACGTCAACGTCACGACGTGCTTGTTGTTGCGCACGTAGGCGGGGAGCGCGGCGCCGATGCACCCGATAGGATGGTTTAGGATGGCGTTCACGAAGTAGGTGGCGTTCGTTACGAGCTCGACCACCCACCCCGAGTCGGGGCGCTGCGCGATGACGTACTGTAGTACATCGGTCGTGCGCACGACGTCGAGGAATCGTTCGAAAGAACGGCTATCGGTTACGAGGGCGGGTGTTTCGAGAAGGCGACCGCAGCAGTTACACGACGAATGAAAATAGCGGTAACGACCCGACACCTTGTGGCGTAATACGAAACCATAGCTTACGTTTATTTTAAACGCATTCTTTTGTTCGCTAAACATAACCCTCAGACGCGGTTCGAGCACCCGCGTACTCGTACAGGCGGTCGTGCGAAAGTTGTAGCGGGACTGTACGGCACCGAGCGCTACCGACGTCTCTATGCTACGTCGATGCTCGTCCACGACGCGCTGAAGAGCGCCGGCTGATGGTGGTGGTGGTGAATTATCACCGGGAGGTGGCGACACCTCCGGCTGACCGCACCGTTCCCTCAGGTGTCGTAGCATCGCGGCGCGCGTACTGTACGTCACGCCGCATTTCGGACACGCTCGTCGCTTTACGCATCGCGCGTCATCGCCGCATCGTTTCGAACTCTTCGCGTGTCGCTCTAAATTCGACTGTTTCAAGAAATAAGCACCGCATTTCGGACATTGCCACCTACTAGTAGTAGGCGGCATACTTTTTTGTGCTGCTACTTTTTCGAACACCCCTATTTATAACGAGGTACGGACATGCGCAGTGAGTGGTGTAACGTGGGGGTGACGGTTTTGTTAGGTAACGATGCATATGGGGTGGTGGTTTTGTTAAGTAACGATGCGTATGGGGTGGTGGTGGTTTTGTTAAGTAACGATTAATGATGTTGAGGTACGGACACGCGCAGTGAGTGGGGGTGGCGGTTTTGTTAGGTAACGATGCGTATGGGGTGGCGGTTTTGTTAAGTAACGATGCGTATGGGGTGTTGGTTTTTAGTTAAGTAACGATTAATGATGTTAAGCTTTTCCGAACACCCCTATTTATAACGGAGGTACGGACATGCGCAGTGAGTGGTGTAACGTGGGGTGGTGGTTTGTTATACGCGTTGAGTGGGGGTGGTGGTTTTGTTAAGTAACTGGTGATGCGCGGGGAGTGGGGGTGGTGTTTTTTTTAAAGTAACGATGGGGTGGTTTGTTAAGTGTGTGTGTGTGTGTGTGTGTGTGTGTGTGTGTGTGTGTGTGTGTTAACTCGGAAACGGAACGTACATTTTCAACGTTTTATTAAGCGTATCGTACAACGAAAAGCGATATTAAAAGCAAATCAGCAGAATAGACAGTAATGTTCATTCGATTTAAAGGCCGCTTCTGCACTGTATGTAGACGTGCCATGCCGATTCTAGTCGAGCGCGGTTGATGAATTCGCGCCAATCCGTGCCAAGTAGCCAGTCCGACACGAACTGGACCAAATACAGTTCCCCCGCTCGCCCCGGTTGCTGCCCGTGCGCCTTCACGTGTAGTAACTGCACCAGACGTACGAAGGTTGGTATCAGCGATCGATGCAGACACGTTTCCAACACGACGTTGAAGTTTTGCGTGACGATGTCAGCTACGTTGTCGTAGCGCAGTGCGTACTCACGAGTAGGCCGACCCGCTCGATAGCCGACCATATGCACGTACGGACATCCCTCATTAACTTCGCAAGCACCGCATCGATCGCGCGCCGTCTCCAATATCAGCTCACCGAGGTGTTCAGCGAGGAGGGACATCGCATGTCGTTCATATCGACAAGCCACCTGACCCCGCCCCGGCTCGACGACGTGTCGTTGCATCACGTCCGACGGTGATGGATTCCAACAACACGACGGCACGATCTGGTGTAAACTTTCGTAAGGCGGTGGTGCACCAAGCGCCTCCTCGATGATACCATCCATCGCGCTATCGACGCCGCCCGCGCATCCCTACAGCACAAAGCAGGCGCCTACAAACACACATTACACTTCCCACGGCGATCGTACGTTCAGGCCGTCGTGCTCTCTACAAAACACATTATTATCATTAATCCGCTTTTTTTTCTGCGGTAACACGAGCCATCAGCGCGGCATCTTTCCTCTCACTATCCGTCACTGAACGATCGAGCAGTGTTTGTACGAACAAGGCAACCTCCGCGTACCTTGCACGCATCCGTTCATTATTGGCTAACATTTCCAGCAGAACTCGCCGCACCTCCTGTAGACAAAACATACAAAAAATAAATGTCATGTTTTATATAAGCTGAGCACCGTTCTATTTTGTAGCTCGACTAGTAGGCTCTCTTCGCTTCGTAAGCTGAACACCAGGCCATTACGTAATTTTCCACTATCTCGTCTAGTAAGCGCGCAGCTTCGTCACTCGTCGGTTTACTAGTTAGGAACGCCGTCACCAGCGGGGCCTCCTATAACACAAGAAACCCATTACTCGTCAACGGCTCTCTTCAGTGTGCGCACCGTATAAGACGCCTCACCTTCCCAGGTCGTCTTACGAACACTGAGATCCACTTTAGTACCGGCCAACTCAAGTACAGTATCGCGAAGTTCCTCCTCATTTAACTCCACCAAGTAATCAGCCCGGTACTCAACCAGCTTTGCCATTTGCGTATCAAACAACGTCAGCCACATCTCATCTTCTTCGTCATCTCCATCTCGTATCATGACACGCAAAGCAAAGTAATTTTTTACCACATCCGGTTCCCCGTGGGTTCGACATAACATCACGCCGTCTGTGTTTTGATACAGCTTGCGTCGGCATTGGGAACAGCCCCTGTACGTGCACTTATCCCGATAACTCACAGCCTCAATGAAGGCGGGGGTCTTAAGTTTATACACACCGTTCTTAGAGCAGGCCAGTTCCCTTACACTCACCAATGTAGCCTGTGATGACGTTGCAGTGCTGCATTCTCTCTCAAGCGAGGCACGCCTAGTCGGTGGTGCCTCCAACGCCGCTTCTTCAGCCCCGCGTTTACGCCCAATCGAGGACGCCATAACCAACACGGGTCTCTTAGCAGACGGTGTGGTCGCTTCCGCAGGCGGTTGTTGTTGACTACCACTCGCCTTACACGCTTGTTTACGTATTGCCTTCAGCTTTTTCAACGGTGTCGTCATCTCGCTATGATCGGCCATTCTCGCGGTGGAAGAACTTCTACGGCTGTTGCTGCTGAAATCAGTCAGACCACTTGCATTATACCACATACAAAATTTTCCACCGCTTTATATAAGCAACATACGACGCATGCGTACTTAACACATACCACCCTAATCGACGTTTCTATTACAACGCATAACTGCCTAGTATCCGATGACTTTTATTTCCGGAAAAAAATCGGACGGTCATGTAGTGCGTTCGTTGACAAACGTTTATTTACAGCCAATTTTTATACAATAACCACACCACTTAATTCCCTACATACCACCGATCCCACACAACGCTTAAATTCATACTTTTAACGCGTCGTTTACGCTTTGGAAAAAGCATTGTTCCCTCTTCACATTCCTTTCACGATAAGCTACCCCATTAGCATCACAGCTGGTTTGCGTCACCATCCGGTTTCTAGTCATCGCCAAGAAAAAAATTACACGGTCACTTTAGTGCGTCCTTCGTCAAATGTTACTTTCACATCGAATTTCTCTATTATTAACACTCCACAACATGCTTGATCCCTTACTAAGCGTACACAACGGTTCATTTTTGCATTTAAACGTTCGTTTATTGCTATTTTGATATCTTTGCTTTCACTGTTTTACGTAACTTTTGCGCATGCGCTCTTAACACATACCTAACTTTAAACAACAACGCACCGGTCTTCGCTCATTCATTGTCATGGCCGCCTCCCGAGCACTCGCTACGCGAAAAACTGCCGCTGCAAAAGAACAAAGGTACGTTGTACTTCTTATTATTTACTTTTCATATAACTCTTATTTCTTCATTTACATATTACTACAACTGTAAGTTTATTTCATTACTTTTAGTGGTTATTTTTTTCCGATTACCCCGATTTATAATTTCTTTAATTATTTCTTAGAGCTGTCAGTTTTTAAAAGTAGATTTTTTCAAACTGCCTTTTCATATATGACAGAGGCATATTTTATTTCTGTTCACAGTGGTCTTGTTTCATAACAAATATTCATTATCTACTACATTGCAGACGTGCTAGTTACTTTTCTACTATCGGCGACTTTGTATTCTTTACTATTTCATATTTTATTTACTGATATTTAGTACACGCTTTCATTCTTTATTTAGTACATTTTCCTATACGTATTTCATTTCACTTATTTACCAAATGCTTTATTCACAGAAACCACCTACGACGCCCCGTCATTCTGCCAACACGCGCATACATGGATATGACTGTTCCCCTCTGTCGCGTTACCGGCGTGGTACGACCGCCAACGCCCGTCGATCTCCAGGGATCGTGGGAAGACACCTGGCCGGGGTTGACTGATGCCGAATGGATCAACCCTACCATACCCAACCCGGCCACAGTCGACCTGATTTCCGTCGAGCCCGACGGAATCATGTCTTCCTTTACCGTACGCGGGGCGGACGGTTCGTGGTATACGCCTACACCTGCCGATGAATTATACGAAAGACGTGGTTTTAATGCGCCGTTAATACCAGTAGGTCGATCGACCTCATTGCAGCGTCATTACGACGCAGACCGTATGCGAACAGCGCGACTACCGCGCTTGGGACAGTCTGACAGCAGCCCGCCAAGTTCACGCCACCGTCGTGATTCCCATGAATAAACACAAATACCTTACACCGTTCCCATTCACTCGTTATCTATTACCTATAAGTAGCCTGTCTTACCGTTGCTTACAGCTTTTAAATACTAAACTTATGCATGCGCCTCGTTTCGTTTTGCTAGCATAAAAACATACCGCCATTCCGCCTCCATCCACCGCGTAAACACTCCACTGCCTCAAAAAGCCGACCGCTGATTATATTATAGCTTTTAAAAGCATGCAGTTTCCACAACGCCAACCAGCTTATTTCAACGTCGTTACAAAACCGGCTAACGCAGTACTAGCCGTAGATCTATTTTCAGCCGCCCGTATCTAGGCCGACCGGCCGTATATCAACTTTCACCGCTGCAGCGATATCTAGGGTACAGCGGCTAATCTCGCACACACTGGGTTTAGTGCCTTCGTAACCACGGTGGTTTTAGCTATAAATAACCACATTGGTTTCTGCTATATCCCCGTATCGTAACTAGGGACGCTGTTATTATATTAATCGCTAGATGGCGTTATCACGTAACTATGGACGCGATCACTGTATTAACCACTAGATGGCGCTTTACTATTATCGTATTAACCACTAGATGGCGCTTGTCATTTAAAAGTGACAGGCCATCAATCACGTTTTTTATAACTAGGTTCCCGATTCCACTCAGGTTACACAAAACCCTTTGATCTTTTTTTTATAACTAGGTTCCCGATTTTGATAAGGACGTTTTTTATGCACGTACTTAGGTCTAAAAAGGGGCGGGGCGAGGGTGTGCCTTGTCTGTATACTACTTATAGTAAACATGTATGTTTTACTTTCATCTACCACCTAGCAGCTCTCTTTGAGTTGTGATGCACATTATAAATTACACGGTTGTACTGATCCCTCGGCCAAGGTAAGTAAGCTAAGTTTGTTATATCCAATTCCACTGTGGTTTATCATTGCAGTGTTTCCCCTGGGTGAAATGATAGGCGAGGTGGTAGGGGTGGGGTACGCAAGTGCCGCAGGTGCGAAGCGTTGCTAGGGGGATCCGGGGGCATGCTCCCCCGTAGATTAAAAAAAAAACTAGTTTTAAAATGGTGCATTCTGAGGTATGTTTTAAAATTTAAATTATTTTAATATCATAATAATATGGTAAATTGGTGGTTTATGTTCAAAAGATTATATTTTATTTGTTTGCTAGAATGCTATACAATTAATTAAACAGTATTTCTGGAATGCCACAAAAGTGTGTTTCTATTAATCGCAAGAATGTTTCTCAAATTGTGTCCTTTTTATAAAACAGTATAAGTTGTTTAGTACATCCAATTGCTGTGCAAACATATCATTGACTAACCCAAGTTATTGATAACCCGTTAGTATACACGGTTTTGGGTAGTAGGCTTTTTTGGGAACTTCTGTGGTCTATATTCGTAAGTATTTCACTCAAATCAACTTTCCCAAAAGTTTGTTTGCACAACTTTGTCGGAATATGTATTATATATTTAGCACAAAGATATCTTACGAATCACATTCCTTATTTTGCTCAACCAAACCGCATAGAACATTAGTTGAATAGACTTGTTGTGCTGTGCCTGTGGGCATTTGCGTCGAATCCGGACCCACTTTGTCATTGATTTTGCCGCATGAGTTTTGCTTAATTTTGATAACTTTGATACCTCAGTGAGATACACTGTAGTTCCATCATTCATATTTACCTTTAAGAATATTGCGTCTTACGTCCATTTGAGACGTAAATAGCGCCCCGGTTTGTATTAACATACGCTGCTATATATATCTCTCTTTTTACGCGCGCTGTGCGGTAACACACGGCCGCAGTCTCAGAGCCAGAGGCATAGACTAGCGCAAACCGGATCGCTATTTGAGCTTCAACAGAATCCGGATTCGATACAAATGCCGACTAGTGAATAGGATTAGGATGCACAGTTTTTATTTGGGCTTCAAAAGAGTCCGGATTCGATACAAGTGTCGACAAGTGATGTAGTGCCATCAGGCACAGCCTGCACGGTTTTCACTCCCACCACCGTCATAAACCAAAACGCAAGTTACTGTTTGGGCGCCATTTTACATGAATGTCTAGATTTCTAGTACGTCGAAACTCCGCATGGTGTCACCATTGGAATATTCAGTGATTGGACAACTGACAAGTGATATCTTTCACGTTGTCCAATGGCAATGACGGCTAAACGATGTTGCTACAAATCTGCGATTTTGCAGAAATATAAGTGACTTTGTGGTGTCATTACGCGCCGCCCGCCGACGCTGAATATATCGTGAAAGAACGAAAAAAAATGGGCGTATGAAATAGCAACGAGGCGGCAATGTCGGCATAGAAAAACGAGGCGGCATAGAAAAACGGCGAGGCGGCCCGCCTCGCTTGTTATATACCAGGGGAAACACTGTCATTGCATCATTGCATCCGAGCCACGGTTGGTTGAAATTAGTTTTATTATGATCACATGACATGCCGACATGGGTTAAGACCACATTTAAATTTTACATAGGCGGCCATTATAACGTTTCCTTCCTTTCCTACAAAATTTGTCTTACGATTTTTTTGAAAATTTCACAGCATATTTATCCTCCATTGACACAAGTGCTGTGGAAAACTCATGAAATTCTCATACCTCATTTTTCAGAAAAATCCACCCAAACGTGACACCTCTAATTTTCGCCCCAATCTGGTGACGGATTTAGAAATATTGGTGCGTGCTGCAAATTAGCCACTGTGCGAATACGCGAGCGACTAGCAGATATTTATTGTTACCTCGTGAAAGATCTAATGCAGTAGTACATTTAGTATTCACTGGACTAACATGTGCCATGTCAAAAATGCTCGAAACAAATTCACACATCAAACAAAAACGATATTTTCAAGGGCACACTTTCTGTTAGTAATGGCGGCCGAATCCTTAATGTGGTCTTACCCCAACGGAGATGCGACACGCGAAAAAAACAGCGCGAGCATCCTAGCGCGCCAGAGGTCGTTGCTGCTGCTGATTACGTCAGCGCCAGCTAGCAGTACCCTGGCTGATCGCTTTGCGAAACTCTGAATTATGGGTGACGCAGATGTGACTAGCGAAGTCAGTTACTAGTTTGACTCAGCTAACTTCCGCACTTCGCGTAGGAGATCTGCCAGGGCTAGTTTTGCATGGCAAACAGCCCTGGCTTGCGAGGATGAGCGCGAATAAATGGTGGCGCCACACCGTGGAGTCGGGATCACCGAGTCTCACCCGTGAACTTTGACATTTCAACACGTGCGTGGTTTGTTGATGCCTAGGGTTAGGAAGGTAACGTTCAATTATCTAAAAATTGCTTATTTAAAATGCCATTGTTTGAATCAGCTGACCTCGGAATGTAACATGTTGACGGTGTTTGCGTGTTTCACTGCGCGTGCATGAATATTCATTATAATCGGGCTGCATGATAAATAATCTATGTGGTAACAAGCTTAAAATGAATATAATGAAATCATTTAAATTAGTTATTGGCTTTTTGCGCAGATAACATCCAAATTATACATAAACATGTGTAAGACATAAGTAGCAGAGAAAGTACTTATGGAAAATTATCACATCTTGATACAGTGCATCTCGTAAGTATGTTAGCTTACAAAGAATCGCTTTGACATAGGAAAATGTGCTCTTGCTCCAATCATAATCATTTCATAGAACGATTTGTGCCTACTATACTACTCACATAGCACCGCCGAAGCTCCAACTTGGTAAGAAATCCCGCAAGTTGCCGGTACCTCCATGGAGTAGAGCAGTAATTGCATGCGTGCGAATGGGCGCGCGTTCGTGATGTGTGCGCGTGGATAGGTGAAAATAAAAACATGATCGAAGTTCTACTTTAATGAAGATTTGCTGCACGCGAGTTGTGTAAGCGCTTCATTGATCTCTTCCTGGCCAATAGACCAAACCTGGTAAACAAAACCACCACCATTCCAGGTCTAAGTGATCACGATATCGTACTAGCCGATAGCCGCATCAAGGCATCGAGAACGAAGCCAGTAGCCAGGAAAGTCAGCAGGGAAAAGACAGCTGCATTTAGCAGTGACACCCAGACAGACCAGGAATCATCATCCGAGAAGCTATGGCAGCTCATACACAATCACCTAACCACCATGATGAAACAGCATATTCCTACTAAGACCACGTCGGTAAAAAACCACCAGCCCTAGATCAACGGCAAGCTGGAAAAATATCGCGCTGCAAGCACAGGGCATGGAAGAAGGCAAAATCCACGGAGAGTGTGACGGACTAGGAGCGATACAGGGCCACCAAGAAAGAAACTCGACGCATCAATAGGCAGTGCTACCAGCGGTATGTCAATCACCTTATTAAGGAAGACTCTTCCAAAAACCTCTGGCGGTTGATCAAGAACAGAAGAAGCGACACGTCGGGAGTATCCCCACTCAAAAGGAATGGGCTCACATTCAGTGACGGCAAGATGAAAGCAGACATCTTGAACTACCAGTTCAGCTCGATTTTCACCACAGAGGACACAGGCAACATGCCATCACTGGAAAACAGCCCCCACCCAACCATGCCGGAAATCTCCATTGGAGAAAACGGTGTTTTCAAACTACTGTCCAATCTGAACCCCAGGAAAACTGCAGGATCGGACAGCATTCCATGCCGTCTCCTTAAGGAAGTTGCCAGGGAACTTGCCCCAGCCTCGACCCTCCTCTTCAGCAGATCACTAACCACAGGCCAGATCCCAGCATTCTGGAAACATGCCCTAGTCCAGCCCATTTTCAAGAAAGGAGACAGGAGCCAAGCTAGCAACTATATAGACCCATCTCCTTGACCTGTGTCTGCTGCAAGCTTCTGGAGCATATCGTGAGATCTGAAATAACAGGCCACCTAGAACACAACCAAATCATCTCTGATGCCCAGCATGGCTTTCGCAAGAAACGCTCCTGCGAAACTCAACCAACGCATCCTCACTGTAGAAAACTTTGCAGCGGAACTGGACAGCGATATTCCTTGACTTCCGGCCACAGGAGACTGCTCATGAAGTTCGACTACTGCGGCATTACAGGGGCAACGCACGCATAGGTCGAGAACTTTCTCTCCAGCCGCACGCAGCAGGTAGTAGTAGAGGGAGAAACTTCGCACACTGGCTCTGTTATCTCAGGAGTACTGCAAGGATCGGTTCTGGAACCATCTCTGTTCCTGATCTACAGCAACGATTTTGGAGATGGAGTCAGGGCCAGACTACGACTATTCGCCGACGACGCCATCCTCTATTCCCGGATCAAGACCCCGGCTGATGCAGATGATCTCCAAGAAATGGCAGATGTCATTCAATGTCGGAAAATGCCACCTACTGACTGTCATCAAGAAGGAGACCAGGATTCCGACCAGCTACATTCTCCAAAACCACACCATGGAGAAAGTCACAAGTGCCAAGTAACTGGGCGTCGAACTCACAGAGACTCTTCACTGGTGCAAACAAGTCAAAGCTGTAGCTGCAAAGGCCAACAGACTCAGCGCTTTTGCCTACAGAAATCTGAAAGGATGCTCCACCACCGTCCAGACGCACTGCTTCAAAGGCCTAGTCCGACCAGTCCTGGATTACGCGTCGGCGATATGGGATCCCCATCAGCAGCACCTGAAGACCACTCTGGAGATGGTTCAGCGACACGCAGCCCGCCGCAACCTGCACAACTTCAGCCCCACTGCCAGCGCTTCAGCCATGGTAGAGCAGCTGAACCTTGAGAACCTGCAACTCAGGAGAACAATGGATAAGGCTAGCATGATGTATTATAGTTAAACTTGTTTGATTGTCTTGTCTTATATACAGGTATGTTCTGAATAAACGTTCATTAATTAATTAATTCATTCGTTCATTCATTAATTAATTAATTCATTCGTTCATTCATTCATTCATTCATGATGTACAAAATTATGCACGGCCTTGTCGACCTACACCCACCTCCTGGCCTACTCAAGGCAGCCTCCCGGAAAACCCGTGGTCAACAAAACAAACTCCTACTGCTCCACTCAATGACAAACACTTATCTCCATTCCTTCTTCCAATCTGCCATCAGAATGTAGAACTCACTTCCCTCAGACTCCTCCGAAGCCCAGTCCCTCCCAGTCTTCAGGTCCTCCATGAAGAACTGGCTGATTGCTCAACAATAGCCACTACCGTTATAATGCGCAATCTTAACCTGCTTATATAGTATATATATTTTAATTCTTAATTATTATTATTCCCAACCGTTACGAATAATGTAACTTTAAAACAATTATCTTTTAAACTTTTTAATCTTAACTTTTGTGTAATCGTCTAACTGTTTTTAATTATATTTAAAACCATTTAATTGTTTTATTTTAAACCCATGCGCACCCTCACAACAACTGTGGAGTTATTCCTCGACTGCCGAGGTTTCCACAATAATCGTGAAGAAGAAGAAGAAGAATGCTTCTCAGAGATGTAGAGATGGTATTCGAAGAATATGACACACTAGTGTTACGCTTTACAAGTTGGTCTTCTCTCCATGCAGGGAATACAAATTTAGTTTATCAAGTTGCTCTTTATTATTATGGTTGATGCCTGGACCTAGCTTACTGGCTCGCCTTTGAACTTTTGGGGTAACACCACATTAAGGATTCATCCTCCAGTACTGAAAGAGTACCCTTAAAAATACAATTTTGGTGCGATGTGTGAATTTTTCGAGAACTTTGACATGGCACATGCTAGTCCAGTGAATACTACTGCATTAGCTCATTCACGATGCAGCAATAAATATACGCTAGTCGCTCGCGTATTCGCACAGTGGCTAGTTTGTAGAACGCACCAATATTTCAAAATACGTTGCCATATATGGGGAGAAATTGAGGGGTGTCAGGTTTGGGTGGATTTTTCTGAAAAATGAGGTATGAGAATTTCACGAGTTTTCAACAGCACTTGTGTTGGTTGATGGAGGTTAAATATGCTGTGAAATTTTAAAGAAAATCGTATAACAAATTTGGCAGGAAATGAAGGAAACGTTATAATGGCCACCTATGGAAATCTAAATGTGGTCTTACCCCTTTTCCGAGTAAGAACGCGGATGGATGCCTCCGAAGTTCGATGTTTCCAATCAACGTCTGTCACGAAAACTTCCGAAGCTTTGTGGATGCATTGATCGTTTTTGAAACAAAGTCGTCAGAAAACTTTAGACGATTGTCTGATTTAAGACGGCGACAAAATGCCTGTTGACAAAGAATCGTACACGCGAATTTTTATTATGGGTGGGCGCAGTGGAGAAGGCTGCGGCAAAGACGATTATCGAGCCGTCTTTGAAAAATTCGGAAACGTCACCGATATTTTCATGGCGACGGACCGCCAGACACGCCGGGAAAATGGTTAGAACAATACACGGATTCACGGTTCTACCATATATGGGCATCCGCCATCTTAAATAAGTTTTCGAAAACGAGACTGGGAGTAAATAATACCGAAAATAAAGACACGTGCGTCGATATAGCTAGCCATTTCTATGTTAATGTTATTTTTGTTATTACAAGCACGTTTTTTGAGACATACATTCGTAAATACCTACACTGGCTACAGTGGCTACACGTTTATACACTGCAGTTTGCTGTTTATAGTAATAAGTTGATACAATCGAGTGTGATTTTGGTAAAAATTATTAGATAAGATCGAATATTCAATTAAGAATAAGTTGTAATAATACACCATTCATTTTATAGCATTTATATACACCTTGGTATATCGTAAGTCTGTTTTTCCTCTCCCTGATTTATATCATAAAATAATTTGCTTTTAATCACTTGCATGAGCAACACCAAAATCTTGTAGCTTTTGTTTTGTTATCGTACCCACGTGCATTTATTTACTCGCAACTCTGATCTAGGTCAAGATGGCGTCGGAACCCTGAATCAGTGTATCAACAGTCACTTAGGCACTTGTGTAGAATCCGGACCCACCCCGATTTTGTTGTTATAACTTGAGTTTTGCCTAACTTTGATACATCAGAATGTTAGTTCCATCATTCAACATAATCCCATATTTATGTTACGAAAATATTGTGTCTTAGCGGATTTTTGAAGCACAAATAGTGACCTGGTTTGCGCTAGTCTACACCGCTGCTGTCGTGCATTACTGCATCGCGCTCGTAAAATGAGCGATATAGCGGCGTATGTTGATGCAAACCGGGGCGCTATTTATGCCTCAAAAGTGCGCCAACACGCAATATTCCTAAACGTAAATATACCTATCCCCAGAATAATCAGAATGGCAGAATAATCATGTATTGATTGTGGCCACGTAACCGTAGAAGAAGTCCGGATTCTACACAAGTGCCGTCACTTATAGTGCTACTGTTCTTTGGTGATCGCCAGATTCTCGATCACAGTGCTACTGTTGGCCTTTTTTACTTTTAGTTACTGGATCCGTAGATACCACACACATGACATCACATGTGCACACCCTAAATTGCCTAGACTGTAATGTTGGACGCGTAGACGTAGTTGATCTGCGCAATTTGCAGATTACAGTACGCAGCGCATTCTGCTGTCTTGTGTCAGTCAACTTTTGCATCATACATAATGCAAATCACTGGCAATTGCCAACAGTAACTGAACACTGTCACTGAACAATATTAACCACAAGTCCAAACCAAAGAATCGAGTTTGAATAAAAATCAACCGTATGTATGACATGACTCTGTATCGTTGCTGTTTGACTAAGATCATAAATGTACATCTGACCCCATGGACTACGTATTAATGTGTTGTTGCAGGCAATGTGTACATCACATACGAGAAGACATCCGAAGCGGCTCTTGCCATTGAAGAGATGAATGGAAGGCCGCTACCTAGTCATCCCAAACCACTCAAAGTATGGCTCTTATAAGTTCAGGGATAAGAAATTTCCGGTTTTTGCTGGAATTCCGGTTTTCATACTGCTCCAAAGATCACTTTTGTGAATCGTCTAAATCCGGGGAGAAAAAAATTAATGTTGGGGGGGTAGGGCATATAAAATCCTGGACAATTCACTGACGATCTATCTGCGGATTGAGTTAACCATCTATCCACCGGGTGTCGCCACGTGTTGATGACGCTGCCGGGCGATTAGAGACAGAACTGACCCAACCGAACCTGTGAATCTGCAAACTAAAACCTTAGTTCTGTCGGCTGTTCGCTTCAGCGCTTTCGAAGCGCGCGCACAAAAGCAGTGGACCAATAGGAAACGACGATGTACTTTGTGGAGATGTTGATCATTTTCGAACACAATGGCTAATGGACGATTTGTTGTACGGCAAGACAAATGTTGCGTGAAGGACATTGACAAAAGTGTCAAGAATAAGTGGAATTGGGCGTGGCTGGAGAGATCGGCTGGAGACAATATGTTGGATATATTCATCAGTAAATTATGAGCACCAGGAAAAGCCTACTGTTTGTGGTGCGAGGCCGATGTCAACTATGCGGATTGGATCCTACAGGCTACAGTCAGAGGGGAACCGAAGGCATTGAAGTACACACGCTGGCACTGCCCACGCTGGTCACCAACGTTCTATTAGAACCTGAATAGAGGGCGTATCACATGGAAGTTCGCCGATTCCATGTAGACAACACACTTCCACAAGCACCCACAAGTTCCAGATTGGACTTGTGGTGGGCTACCATATTCTCTACTGGCAAGTTCCCAGCCTTGTCAAAGCTGGTGGCTGCAATGATGAGCTGCTTTCATGGTCCTCAAGTGGAAGGGTGTTTTAGTCACATGTCTAGCATCATGAATACTGCCACTGCCAGAAAGAATGTTAGTACATTCAACACTTTCCAGACAGTGAAGTACTCCCTCATGGCAAGCAACAAGACTGCTATACAGGACTTCCACAAACAGGACTCCTCGCCTCGTTCACAACACGAGGGGTGCACACAAAATGTACTCCATCCATCTTGCCGAGTGTTGTTTTGACAAAGCTGGCTAAGGAGAATAATACACCATATGTCGTCTACAATTTAAAAATATCTCTGAGGAGTCCCCCCTCCCCCTGATTAGATGAGACAGTCCTCTTGGGCTGAAAAGTGGGCCACAGCAAAATTTCAGTTTTTTTCTCTGAATGTCACTCTCATCCCTGTAAGTTATATCAAGCATTATACAAAATATTAAATAACACAATCAACATCACACCCCCACCATCTAACTCTGGATGATGATTACAGGGGATGCAGATCGCAAATGTACCATTATTTATTTTGTACACCTAAACTGATGGTTTAAAGAAGTGGAAGCTAGGAACTATGTTGGGTTTTAAAATAATTCAAATGTATCAATCTGCCATTTGCAACCAGGTGTTGCTGGCTGCGGGGAAAGGTGAGAATGCGGTCCACGGCCACAGGGAGGCTGAGAAACTGCTGCGGCTGTTCATCATTGTACCCGACCACTTCAAGGATAATGACGTCGAAGATCATTTCAAGGTGAGAATCCTGTGCACACAGATGCTACACGACAAAGCTCATTTTAGCTAGATATGTAACCAATGTGGCTAAGCATGTGATGTATTCTTAGGCCACAGAAAAGTAATTCCCAGGTTCTCATCAATGCATGTATTTAAAAACAACATTTTATTTTTATTATAATTATTCCTCTAAATGCAAGACATGGTGCAATAAGTGAACAGTAAACACGTAAACATTTTACTTCCATCATAACCCTTTATGGTCTGGAACTATGATTCACCAAAAAACATTTGATTAATAATTACCTACAGGGTTGTTTGAATTCTGCCCGACAGAAACGGCAACAATAGGAAATACATGCCATTGATAGGCAAATTTTATAGAAAACATCAGTTTCTTTCTGTACCTGTCTACGTATGATAACCATTTGTCCGCCCTGCACACAATAAACATCACATGAATGATAAAAAGAAGGTCACTGCCACTTAACTTGTGGATTATTATTATTATAAAACTGCTCTGCTACTGCTTGGTGGACAGTTAATTAGTGGCTCAAGTTCAAATACATCAGGACGTTTTTCACACCTGCATGGTAATTTAGGCTCAGTAGTGTGCTGGCAGCTACTAAACCTAAAGGATAGTTGGCAGAAGAACTAACTTCAAAACACCATTTCATCCATTTAGCCAGGCAGCAGTCACACTGTCCCAGTGTCTGCTGCTATGTTTATATAATAATTATATAGGCTTAATGATCCCAATACACCAATCTGTTGGCACAATGTCAGATAATAGAACTAGGTTAAACATCTTAACAATAACTATAATCAGTTCTGTGGGGCTGTTTTTTTTTAAAAACTGTTCAGTAACTTTTTCTCTAATTTTTCATAGACATTTCATGTGGTAGTGCCTGCTATTGTTTGATAGACTCCTGTTAAACTGGACAGTTGCCTGTAGGTTTTAAACAGTGAGTCTACCTTTTGCTCTCAAATAATCTGTCCTCTTAGTTTTACACATAAAGACAGAATCTAGCATAACTTGATAAGTTTTTGTAGCAGCACATTTGTACATCCAGTGTATCATTGCAACATAACATACATACTGTGTGCTACATTTGAATGTCATGCATGTAATATTTCCATGCAGTCCATTTGCATATATAATGTAAAACAGCCATTTTCTTCATTTTCACTTTTTGACCCCTACCATGTTCAGTGCTCCATAACTTCGCCAATTTTTGTAGCAGTCTTATTTTTTGAAACCGTGTAAAGCACCCTACCCTACCTTTACAAGAATGTAAGAAAACAGTGTTACAATTTTTCCGACTTATCACTCATTTGGTCAAGGGTCACATATAGACGTATATAAGTTATGAGACAATAACATAATATTTAGATTATGTAGATCAGGGGTTAGCAACCAGTGGCCTGCATGAAAACGCGGTCTGCAGATTAAAGATGAAATTGTCCACAATGCGACCCGATGTGCCGGACGCTGTGCGGATAGAGTCTAACAAACTTTGGTGCGGCTCTGTGACTCAAAACTACCGCCAAAGAGTTGATGTTTGTAGAGTTTTATCATGTGCATTTGCCGATAAAGCAGTTTCCCGATCTTATCAAACACGCGAAGCTCATTGCGAATTTGTTTGGTTGCACAGCAACTGCACGAAAGGTCAAATAACTTGTAAGTCACGATGATGTCATTTGTGTGCCACGAACAATAACCACAAACAATGAGTGCTTTTTAATAGTGACATCCACTTGTTCACAATTAGACGTTTAATAATAACAATAAATCTTATTCGTAAACAGTAATAATTTGTAAGTTAAATTTCAATGCAAGATTGCTTATATTCAGATTCCAACCTTAACACATAATATACCAGTCCCCACGAGGATTAGGTTAACAATCATCAATATTCAATAATACGTATGTGGCCTTCTGACTTAGTCGGTGCCATCTGTTTGGCCCTCCATTGAAAAAGGTTGCGGCCCCTGATGTAGATTGATTGGCCTTTGTTATTAGTCGGTGTTTATGTGGAATGTTCATTGCAGGAGTTTGGTGACATTGAGTACGTGCGAGTGCTGACAGAGAAAGGGACAGGCAAATCAAAAGGTCTTGCCTTTGTCAAGTATTTCCGTGCCTACCATTCTGCTCTCGCCATGGAGTTGTGTGACCCAAGTAAGTATTAAATACCTGCTCTTCTCGAGCAGTGCTTCTCAGCGAGGTGAGAAACGTTACATTAGTAGCGAAAATCAGCAAACAAAGTTGGTTCTGAACAAACCAAAGCATCAGCTTTCTGAGAAACTGGTTGGAATTAATTCACCCCTGTGGAAAAAGGATATGTGTATAATCAATTGTGTATTCTCCCTACTAATTACAAGTTGGTTACTGTAAAAATGAAAACAAGTTGACATGGTAAAATTTGGCTCAGTGTGTCGCGAACATCAAACAAAACTCGAAAGTGTGCCCTACTACCTGCCAAATTGCATTTAATAAGTCCAGAACAGTGTTGGCAATTTGATTTTTTCTTGTACAAAATGTAAACAAAATTCAACAAGATTCTAAACAAGTCTATTAGCAATGTAACATGATGTTCTTACATTCTTGCGCAAAATGTTCAGATTCTAAACAAGTCTATTAGCATTGTAACATGATGTTCTTACATTCTTGCACAAAATGTTCAGATTCTAAACAAGTCTATTACCAATGTAACATGATGTTCTTACATTCTTGCGCAAAATGTTCAGATTCTAAACAAGTCTATTAGCAATGTAACATGATGTTCTTACATTCTTGCACAAAATGTTCAGATTCTAAACAAGTCTATTACCAATGTAACATGATGTTCTTACATTCTTGCACAAAATGTTCAGATTCTAAACAAGTCTGTCAGCAATGTAACGTGATGTTCTTACATTCAAGACAACTAATTCAGTAAATTACCTGTTTATAAGAATGAATGAATGGATCTCTTTATTCCAGGATGTTATAATATTCCGTAGACACTGTATATTATAAGCAGAAAATACACAAATATATGGCTCAGGTTTATTAGTTGATGTGTCTGTGAATAAAAAGAAAATACCCGTGGAGGTATATGGCCCAGGGTTATCAGCTGATGTGGTGTCTGTGAACAGAGTTCAAGCCAGTGTTTGCGAGCACACGCACTGACCGAGAACAGGAGATGGTTCGCAGGTTTGGTGGTTCTGTGCAAACACCCACAAACTTTGGAGGTCCACCTCCGAGTATGAGCTTTGGGCAAGGAAGCAACGATTTCAATCCAAATGCTGGCAATGGTACGTAGCGTACGTTTTTCTGTGTTCGGCAGTTTAATGGTAAAGCATGACTTTGTGATTATGTTGTACTAACATTGTTCGTTTTTACAGTTATGGGCGTGATTGTCTTCCTGGCAATATGCACTGCTGATGGTCACTCGGACCATGTGCCTTAATGAGTTTCAACCAGTTTTAAGCCAGTTTTAACTTGGCTTTAACAACTTGAACAAATTCCAATCCAAACAGGTTTCGACAGGTTAAAATGGTTTAACCCTGTTAAGACAAGTTTGTATTAGTTTATCCCCTTGTCTTTGGTCCATGATATCCATACCTACTAGTAGTGCAGCGTGTATGTATAATATTGAGGTTCATTCCCATAACTTGTCCATACACCTTCGCAACTTTGCTCATAACATGTTAATTATTTATTAAAATTTAAATGGTTCCTAGAAAAATTGTTTACTAGTGTGCATCGATTTAACATCTAGCTATGAAATATAATTGTGTGTATTACTGTCAATGTTGCAACGCAAGCATGCTAGAAAGGCTCATGGACCAGGCCTGGGGGCAATTACATTGCAATGTAAACTATTACTATTACTTTGTTTCCTTGCTGTTGCAATTACATGTATGCTGAATATTCCTCATCTTGCTATTACATTTTAAGCAATTACGATTACTATTGCTATTACATTTTTCATTGGAACATTTACGGTATAATGCACAGTATGCATGAATACAGTCAGTATGCATGAATACAGTCAGTACAGTTGTTGTCTCAAGAAATTAAACAAGACAGGTGAATAACAAAATCTAACTTGCCATTTATTGATACCCATGTCCAAAGTATTTGAAGTCATATTTGAGAATGTCAAGTACTTTCATCATTATCATCATTAGGGAAGTATTATAAAGTATAAAAAAAATCATAAATATTTATAACAAAATATCAATATAGTATATACCATATTTAGTACAATCTACTGACTACATTAACTAAGGATATAACATATATGTTCCATTTTATACCATACTGGAATGAAAAACAAAAGCAATAGTCGATGCCACATAACTTGGTGGATTATATTACAGTCTAATTAAACCACATTGATCCGCTTGGTGCTTGGCAGACAGTTAATTATTGGCTCAAATGCAAATAAATCAGGATGTTTTTTACACCTGCTGTAGTTTAGGCTGAATTGTGTGCACCATGTAGGCAGTCAATAAACCCATAAGCTTACTTAAAAGGGGTAGTTGGCATTTGGCCAAACTGGCTTCAAAGTAGTGAAAGCCCGATTTAATCCCTTTATTCAATGCAGCAGTCACACTGTACCAGTGTCTCTTGTTTTGTAGACGCTCATAAAACTCTAGGGTAAAACTTCATGAGTGCCGTGCTCAAGATGACTAGGGCGAGCAACTTTAAAACCTGGAATCTACAACCTAATCAAATGGAATTGTTACGTAGTTGAAATGTCTTTAAAATATTCAATAGTAATATATAAATATTAGGTCAATTACTATTACATTGCTTCCTGTTACTATTACCTTGAGTTTTTGCTCAACTTATTACTATTACTTCAATATTTGTAATCGTTACTATTATATATTACTATTTCCCCAGGCCTCTCTTGGACTCTAAACTAAGTTTTAGCCTTAAGTAGTGAACACATTGGCAATTTTGTTGCAACATTTCTCATCCCCGCACTAGGAGTGAACCATTTCCAAACAGCGACATCAGCAACGCCACGTTCGGATGGTTGTCTGGTTGGCTTTGCAGTGCCGTCAGTGTCGGATATGATCTCTCCTCGGATGGGAATGGGTGAGGTCGGTCAGTGTCGACTCGATGTGATAGCGTCGACCAGTGTCACCCGGCAACAACTCTGGCAGATCTTTGACATCATCCCCAGTCTCGAGATATGCGACTTTGACCACTTCACAGGTGAGTAATGTCGTGATTATTCTCAATTTTGTTCCTTTTTTACCATCGATAGCATCTTGCTTTCTATAGCATGTGTAAATCTGTCATCATTTAGTTCCATGAAAGTTGTTCACAGTAAAGTCATGTGGCTGGCATAGATACTAGGTGGAATGGACCAACAACTCATAGTATCACTTCCGAAAGACACACACAATGTAGGGTGAACGAAATAGTGCAGGTTTTGAAACTGTGGTTGGTAATAGGATTCGAATACCAGTCCCCTCAACCAATGGTTTTTTCGCTCTACGGCTCAGGCGCCGCTCCCCACATGTACAGCATCACAGACGAACACCTTTCTAGATTTAATTTTAAAAACATGAACGAGAGTACCACATTGTTATGTATGGCTTCACACCCACCATCGATTCCGTGATGCATGGTGTTTACACACATCGCCACCTAGTGAATAGAAAACACCTAATCCGGACGATTGTGAACCTTTGTGTTTGTTCAGTGATGTTTGGTTGACTATTAAGATCAAACACCGCAGGTGAAAGGTGTTTAAAAAAAAATTACTTTAAATGGTTTTCTGCCAGAATATTATACCTTTGTATGCATACTATCAAAAAAGGTCACTCTATGACAATTACACACCTCTAAGTGAGTTTTAGTCATGGATCAAGCATGTTGATATCATGTAATCAAATTTATTATGCAATCTTTGACTGCCATTTTCTCAAAACCATTTTTCTTCAAATTTCAGCATTTGGAAGCGGGATATCTCTGGGAGTAATTATGATATATAAGTAATGTTTTCAGTGTTGCATTCAGCATACTCGACTGTGTGCTATGATCAGACGCTTTTTAAAAATCATTAATAGTTTGAAAAATATAGCCATATTTGTTGGCAAAAAACTTTTTTTTGATTTTACCCCAATTTTTTTTTTTAAATTACACATTAAAAAAATGCTCTGACCATTGCACAACAGAATGTTTAGAGAACATGGATTTGCAAGAATTATAACTATATATGGGTTCATTAAAAAATCGCATTGTTTCCAAATTTGCTCAAAATGGCGGCCATTTTGTTTGTTAACATGGAAACTGGCTGAAAAAAGTTCAAGATATATTTTACTCAGTAATACCCATTTCATGCATTGGGGAAAGTTGTTTAACTGTTTGCACAAATACAAAAAATCATATCTACCTGCCATGTCTGGCCTTAATAGGTGGGTGCAGTGTTCGCGTTGACACCGTTTTGGGGTGATATTACGCAGTTTTTCCAGTTTCATCACGGATGCGGTTTTTCACGTTTCACAGCATCCCTTCGATGCAATTTTATGGTTCTTCAAAGTTATTTCTAGTCGCACGTTAGACAAATCACTTACAAAGAAATACAACATATCCAAATTGTGTGTTGATAACCGAACTTTTATTTCACAAAAAAATGGTGCCGCCACCTAACGACCAAACTGTGAAAAATGGAACACTGAATAGTAGTTTTCACTAATGCGTGTCAGTACCGTCTCACGGCTAATTCGGAAACTAGGTAGAACGACTTTAGTGTGGCGTCTGCGTTTTTGACATCATGATACATGTCATAAATGTGCTAATGTTATGAACATTTATTTATGTATTGAGGCCATACATTAATTTAGTCCATTTAGTAGTCCACATCTTTGGATGCCATTTTTGTTTTTGGGACCCCGTTTCTTTTTCAGACCCATGGGGTCCCAAGACCCCGTTTTTTAAAACCCTAACGCGAACACTGTGGGTCTGAATGGCTAATTGTATTGCTTGTTCTGCAGGAATGGGCTATGTGCGGTATGGGCAGCCCAAGTGTGCAGCACATGCGATTGAAAAGATCAACGGTCTCGAGTATCCCCCGGGCTTCCGCATCAACGTGCGCTACCAGGGTGGCAGAAGGTAAGGATTGTTCCATTCCCAGCATGGCTGTCCCCTTCTTTGCCGTGTTACATCTCATTCCTTGAAATACTCTTTCCACATCCCACTAATAATGTATTATTATCACTGCGTCACCTAATTTCATGGACAACTTCACCAGATAATGCAATTGCAGCTTAATTTCGTAAATATAATTTGATGTAGCACATTCCAAATGGCATGTGTTAATATCCAAATTTATTGTCTGTGAGTAGTTGGTGTAGTGTGCACAGTGGAGTGCATACTGTTTTATAATAACTGAATAATCATTGTATCAGATAAGTTGCAAGCCAAACACCTTTTGCAATTTTTTGGCCAGATTTAAACAGCACCCTCAGAAATAATTTAAAAAATAATTTGTCTGATTATTTCACTGAAACTATAAATAATTATTCAAACAAGCAAGTTTGTTATGGTCGTTATTAGAGAGGTTCAATGTTCTGGTGATATAAGTTTAAAATGAGCAGTGTGAACAAATTGAACTGAGTACAAACCTTTAAACTACACGCTGCGAAATAAAGCCCCATCGGACTAGCTCTGATTATGAATTAATTTACGCGATATGTATGCTAGTTGGGTGTTGTGACGGAATAAAACAAAAATAAGACTAAGGTTTTTATTTTTTAGCATTTTATTACATGCAGCTAAATATTCCGTACGACCGTCGATTGGGAAACTTGCTGAACGCGATTAATGTAAATGGCGGTTGTTTACATCCGGTTAGCATAGGATAGGTAGTGCCGCCTAGCAATCATGTGATGAGTGACCTGGACAAACACGATACATGCGCGGGTTACAGACATCGTTACATGCTGTCCCACTGTGATCGTAGTTGCGTTATTCCCGCATCGGGCAGTATTTTAGCAAGTTACTGATTGTTAAGTTGGCTTCGGGAAAGGAAACGCTAATGAAAAGTATAGGCAAATGGCAAATGATGCAACTTAGTGACTAGTTTGACAATGTTGGTCCTTCGTCACCGTCAGGCTTCAAGCTCTGCTGGCATCACCTTGTCCACCACTGCCGTTCGCTGCCCCTCATTAAACTAGTCATTTCTTCTGATGACTGCCATTGGATCTACAAAATCACATGTACTTGTTTCTATTAATGACTCATTTAGTTGAACATTTAATTGAAATAAGAAATGGCTTGTTTTCTTTATGAAATAAAAAACACTTTTACTATGTGCCATAATTGTCACATATATATGATATAACAGTATGATTGATGGTACCTGGCACGTTTATGTTTAAGGACTAGTAAAACTATATCAGGACTAGTTTCTGAGTCGGCTAGTCTGATAAACTACCTGTCAGCTAAATCCATCGTGCACCCTGAAACTGTATCTCGTAACGAGCCAGATATGAGCTGGTGGAAATGTGGCCATGTTTGTGGTTATTACAGCATTAACCAGCAACTTGCTGTGAAACCAGAACCTGTCTCCAGTGGCACACAGTCTTGGCACTACATAAACATGTTTACTTTGGACAGGTGCTGTAAACATAATTAAGTGTAGTCCGGATTTCGCAAGTGAGCTTAAGCCTATTGTTTATCAAGTGCAGGCAATTAAAAAAATAATTTGTTACAAATCTCTGCGTCATTGTCATTCCATCTTAAGTTGTATAATTGGATTGAACCCTTGGCCTTTTTGGTGGATGATCCCTGGGCCATTTCTAGTGAGAACCTTGCGCGGATCTGTTTGTTTGCCTTCATTTCACACATTCTCTGCTCTAGGCCTCCGTAGTTGCCAAACCCGCTGTATTAACACCCCTCTCCTCTCTTTATCCACTGCATTTGTGATCTTGTTCCTCCTTATCTAGAGTGACATCACACAACTTTTATTACCAACCATTTAGAACATCAAAAATTTTTTTGTATTGCATTAAGATCGGTCATTTGATTCATTCATCGCAATGCACATTACAGGTGTGTCACTATAGATCTATACAAACAGTATTAAAATTTCCATTGATGTCAATTAACTGACACTATTAAACTAACTACATCCTTTGCAGTTAATCGTTTGTAGTTAATCCAGTGTGTGTCTACTGGTTCAGGCATTAGTGATGATTTTTGCTTTTTTATACATGCTTGAGTGTGAATGTGGTTCTATAGAAAGGATACATCCTTACCTGATAAAAATAGATGTCGTAGTCCATTCATTGAGGTTTTGCAATCAAGTCCCATCAGGTTAACATGTCTCTGTCGCCTGTCCTGCAGCTATATGGGCGATGTGAAACCTCAGATAGCGAGCAGTACTGGCAATGTGAACGACCTGTGTCAGAACCTGCAAGCCATGTCGCAGGTGCCCAGCGTGGATGGGCTACAGACTCTTGTCGAATCCATCCAGAAGGTGTGTGAAGGTTCTGTAGGTCTAAGTCTGTTTCTTAGAAGCGATAACATTTGTAGGAAAGGAACAATTGTGATTTCAGTAGGATACTTGTTATGACAGTTGTGAGAAGTACAGTTTTATGATATCGCTGCATCATTATGGCTTGGTTTACAGTGCAGTACTCATAATAAAGATGTTCTTATTTTGAAGCAAGTATTTGCAGAATGGTCACCTGTTGGGGAGGGGATTAAGACCCACATACTAATTCTAAAAATGACAGTCGCATGTGAATTGCAAACCAAAGTGATTGTAAGTAGATGTTTGTAAAACATGATATTGATGGTTGCTATTATTTGTCTTTTGTATGTACCATGTCAGGTTTTTGTGAACACTTATAGTTATATACCTACATATGACAGTCAGTCTTGACAATTATCATCGTTTTGAATTACTAATTCGGGGAGAATTTGTATTCTCTGAATAGGTTAATGTTGACAGTTGTAAACATCCCTCACTTTCACTATGTCTGGCTGCAGGCGACGGCAGTGCTGCAGCAGGCAGGTTTAGCCAGTGTGGTGGGCACTCCAATGTCCACACCCATGACCGGGATGCCTCCATCGCCTGTGGCCAACATGATGGTGTCGCAGGCACCGATGCTACCACAGGAAGGCACAGCTCGCTACTGCAATGTTGCGCTGCCTGACAAGCAGCCAATGATGTCGCGAGACAGCCCCATTGCCCGACGAGTCTTTATCGTCAGTCATCCGGAACGATTTTCAGACGACGTCCTGCGAGATGCGTTCTGCCGTTTCGGCAACCTTATCGACGCTTACTTTGTTCCCGGTGGGTCCTTTGTACTATATCTGAGATGTTCTACTTTAGTCGTTCATTTTATGCATGTTGTTCTACAAATGTAATAGACAGACAGACAGGCGGACAGACATCTACCTAACTGCAAAACAGTAATTTACATTGTGGCCAGTCCTTGGTTGGTTAGTTTGTAGGGGGCATAGGCTGTTTCAAAGCTTGAGAAACTTTGTTCTTTCCATTTTCACTTGGCTCAATCAATGGGTACCTGACTACAGACAGTCATGGATACATGTGAATGAAAATATCTTTGTGCAGTAATTCCAGTGTAATGCTTCCCTGGTAAGTCAAGATGGTATTCGAATGGGCAGGTCTGCCAGGGATGAGTAGTTCAAAAGGATCGATAATGTGCTATATAAGAACCTACCTATGTACACGTGTACCAGGAGGTGATGTAGACAGTGTGGTGTGCTGTAGGGAAGAACTACGGCTTTGCGAAGTACACAGACCGTGACAGCGCCCAGCGCGCTATGGATACACTGCACTGTCAGAACATCTGTGGCATGAGCATCAAGGTGCTGGAGGGGGAGGCGCCCAAGTATGAGGATGACCACACACAGAACAGGAAGCGTCCTCACCCGTAGAGGGGCGCTTCACTTAGCACAGTAGGTATACAACGTGAGTATGCTGCGCTTTCCCGGGGTGAAATCACCAGCCCTGTGGAAGTCTTATGTAAATTTGATGCATATAATTCTTCCAATGTCGTTCAGTAAGTTGACTTCAGGTATTTTCTATTTGGAATCGTTTGGATGTACATTTGTAATCTATTCTTTAATTTCCTATTCCTATTGGAGAAATTAGTAACTATTGCGTGTAGCATATATAGATGTTAGAGAAGTAGGCTGCTCTGCATTTTTATAGATATTGCAGTTTTACGAGATATTTCTCCAGGTAAGTGATTGTTGCGACTAATAAGTTTAATGACATCCATTGTTTGACAATGGCAATCGTCACTGGACCACTTTCTTACGTAGGAAAGGATTTGCTTTCTATTTAATTTCCTGATAATACCATTGTCATAGAGAATGACTTGCATTCAACACTGTATCGTGTTCGTTTTCACCTGACTTTGGAAAACCTGTATGAAATCAGATACAAATATGAGATAGGTTGTGTATCTATGACGTCTACCGTTGTGCCAGCAATAGATGGTCATTCAATACCACGTCCACCTGTGCGTTAACTTTCCTCTTGATCTTTTCTGTGACGGGGGCCACATTACTTGGTTTGTTCCACTCTGACGATGAGATGTATCCAACGTCCACGATCCTCTGCCATTCTCTCTCACTCTAGACTGTTCACTCCTGACGTTTGTCTCTTAACACAATCTGTCTGTCTTAATTTTAATTTTCTTCTGCCACCCGCTTCTGTTTCCATGCTTTCCTGGTTAAAATATCCTCTCTCGTTCAACGTTTGTAACACGCTTATCTCGGTCAATTCCCAATCACTGTTACCAGCCTTGTGAGGAAATATATGTAGAAAATAAGATTGTTTTCATTATTTAATAACAACACTGGTCGTCGTTCATCATATTGTCGGTGCATGTGGAGGCCGTGTTCTATTGCAGCCAGACTGTGCATAAGTTGAACTGCTCGTTTCAGGGGTCGCCCTCGGAGCCCTACCGAGAACCCGACAGCCGTTGATGATGGTGATAGTGGTGACATTTGACCTGTGAGTGACGTATTGCGAGTGCTGACGTCATTGCGTGACGTCATTGACTGTTGCTGGCTGCAGCACACTGCAGTTGATTGGTCGCGATGACAGCGTGATATTGTGCCGGCTGTGTCGACTTCTCTGTGTTGTGACAAAGCTACGGACTCACTAGCCGCGATGTGAGAAAGTTGCGTGAACACTTGGATATGGGTACCGTTGGATGCATTCGCTGTTTTGGCTAGGCTGATGAGACGCGTAATTTCTGTGCATGATTTGCATTTTGAACTGTAATTGTGTACGCGTACGAGCGTGCGTGCGAGCGAGCGTGTTTGTTAATGACTGAATTTTGTTTGCTATCGATTGTAATCACAGTGCTTTGTTGCGGTATAATGTTGACCGATTTAAAATGGATCATGTACATAAGTCGTGATGTTCCTCGTTGATCTCTGGACTTTACGTTACCAGCAAAGAAAATTGCAGTGGGTGTTGACTGATGAATTTTGAGGATGTTTTTGCGTGTTACTTCCCTGACCAAACGTCCTTACAGACTGAACCATCTATCAAATGTACCGTAGTTACCTGATGCAAGATACTACAGAGCTTGACATGATTTAAGCTTACAGATAGCAATTATAGATAAAATGGCCAGTGTATTAACAGGACTGGGGTAAGCAATAGTTCGTCTCTAAGACCAGCACAGTTCCATAGCTTGATATTGGTGTGAATGGTTTGCTAAATATGACAATTGGTCATAGTAGTAGTAGTAGTAGTCAGTAGTCAGTAGACAGATGTTTCATGTTAAAATATGACTGCATTGCATACATGTCCCGGGAATAATGACATTTGACCTATACACGGAAGTGATGTACCGACGACCACGCCGAGTTGCGGATCAGCGAAGGGTCGTGTGATTTATTACTATACAGTCTGATCGTTTTTATTATAAAACTTAATGTTTACAATCATCAAAAATAGATAAACGAGTGAAGAATTAACAACTCAAATACGTTCCAAAGACATTTTTAATTTGAATGATTGCTAGTACCATTACGGTTCGTCGGATCCCAACAATCTTGATATCGTTTGAAAGTTTAAGCTTTCTGCTATTCAACCATATAACTGGTTTCCTGATAATCATTCCAAAAATTTACTAAAAACGGACTTACAACCGTGCCCGTTCCGGTGTCTTAGACACTGCGAACGATGTTGGTTCGTCAACACATTTCACCAATTTGCCGATTGAGGCACCGTTACCTGATGTCATGGTATAAGCTCCACCCACTTTCATACGCGAAGTAGGCATGACGTCACAATCACGTATATCAGCCAACCAACGCAACGAATTTTGACCCGTTGGTTGGCGTACTTTATTGTGACGTCACGCCGACGTAGATATACCAAAGCACACCAGTTTCTTCGCGGTTTAAAAGTGGGTGGAGCTTATAACATGGAATCAAGAAATGGTGAATTGCGCATGTCTGAACCTTGCAAATGAGGAAAACAGCGCCGCAATCGGAAGATTGGTGTACTGAATACCCGCCACCAACATCGTTCGCAACCGTAAAGAACACCGAAAACGGTATGATTGTAGGTCCGTTTATCGGTGTTCTTTGAACGGTTACCGGGAAATCTAGATGACGCTAGAATAACAAAAAGTGCATCCTTTCAAATGATACCAAGATCGTCGGGATAGGATGAGCCGTGAGGGTGCTAGCGACCGTAGAATTTCATGTTTTGGACCTTTTCCGAATTGTTCGTTTTTCGCTCGCTTCTCTATTTTTGCTATAATTTATAATACAATTTATCTTAACCGACCGAAGTGAATCACAATTAGGTGACCGTCAAGTTAAATGTAAAGCAGTTGTGATTCATTAAAATAGGTTACGATGATCATTTTAGGTTAGAATAAATATAGTGTTTATATCATAATAGGATAAAAACTATCAGACTGTGGACATGTATTAGAATTTGCTCCGGCGTTGATTGTACGATGGGTAAAGTGTGAACCGAGTATGTGCGTCAGTGTTGTTTGTACGGCAACAAGAACGAGGTTGGATGGAGCTGGGGTCCTCGACTCCTTGTGGTCTTGGGGCGTGAGTGTAGACAAGTATGTTAGTTATCATTGGTGTCTGACTGTTGATCGATACCGATTCCTGTTCGGGATTAGTGCTTTGGTGGCGACACTGGAGATATTCTTAGTGCGACGTACTTGATTCATGAAATAAAATGACATTTCTTCGTTCAAATGTGCATATTGTTATATCGTCGGTGCAACAATATACAGGTAAGTGTTGTTATAATTTACTATCACTTGCAACGGCTGATTTCAGTAAAAGTTATTCTAATTGTGTTCTAGAAAACTCGATTCGATTTATGTTACCGTAGACCTCTTCTGTGGAAGTGTCAAGTAAGAAACAGGGCCCAGTATCTGCGATAAAAAATACGGTATATGCGTGACGTCATCAAGGTTATGAACACAACAAAAAAGAAGCAGCCGGGTCGACGACCGAATTGGATGAAGCCTCAAAGTCGCTGCATATTTAACGAACCAAATTACCTCATGTCTTCATAAATTATTGAATGTATGAAGTAGGTCTTTTAATACCCTGAACAATTTACCTTTTATTAACAGTTAATAAACCATATTTACTGGATATTAAAAGACCTACTTCATACATTCAATAATTTACGAAGACGTGAGGTGATTTTGTTTATATCTTGGGATGTCACTGAAACTAACAGCTGTGTAGCCTTGCATCCCACCGAAATAACCAAGTACCCGGTGCGCTCATCTGCAACAGACGGTTGTGACAAGGAACAGTTCGATATCCATTTTCTGTAGTGTTTTTTGTAATAAAATACCTTTAGAACGTATTCTCTCAGTGTCTCGTTAGTTTGTACGTATTTACTATAGTCACCTTCTTGAGTGACCACCTCTCCTGCAAATATACTGTGACCGTATAAGAGATGTGGCCGCTCTACAGGGGACACCTAAGTCACGTCATGACTTCCGACACTGGACATCACGCACAAACTATTTGTTCGTATGGACACACAAAACAATTGACACAAACCCAGTTGGCCTCCCCATTACGTGACCTGTTGCCTAGCAAAAGCTTCGTAAAGCCATCACAAATGGATGTCGAACAAGTTTCGTCGTTTTTGTTAAAATTCTGGCTCGCAAAGATTTTCTTTATGACAGAAAGGTGGGCGAAGTTTTTTTAACGTGACAGTTGTACACGGGAGTGTTTGATCTCGGAGATGTCATGCCGTGACAGCAATGCAATTCTACTTTATAATCTTTATCAACATTGCAAATGGCAAATGCTTTGGGGGCAAGAATTTAAACTAAATGTACGATGACGCGCTCGTACGATCAACGTGTTTGGCATCAATTGTATGGCTTGATGGATATTTTGTTAGGCCAGTGGTTCTTAACCTTGTTTTGGCTGCAACCCAAACCCCCGAACTCGTTTGCCGGCCCATGGCCCCTGCGTTCAAACACTTGACATGTGATAAACGGTGACAAGAATACGCCTAAACTAAATAAATGAAAACAATGAGAACATGTATTTAACGCACGTGACAAACACAGGTAGGAATCACCAAATCGGCACCGTTTAGTGGTTTTCAGACGTAAACAGTGGACACCACAGGCGGATCCAGGGAGGACATTTGATTCGGCTACCAATGGAGGTTTTTGTGCCCCCTAGACTCGCTTTCTAGATCCGCCCCCAGTTATAAACTCGAAAGCTAAGTTTTCGGGGAAATCGTACGATTTTTATAATGTTTGAATGATACTACGCTAGTTTGGTTCATATACTAGTGATACTAAGGAGGCAATCAATCTGATAGAGACTGATATGCCTGGATATGCTGATTAAAGCGACATTTGTATGTGATTGTTGCGTTGAAAGCACCGATAACGAGTGAATCGAAAACGTCACCGACTTTCGCCAATTAAGTGCGCGCATGACGCACTGTCATCGGCATCAAACAGACTATGACATGCCCATAACAGATGAAAACGAGACGATCAAATTAATAATAAAGTCGCGTGAATTTGAAATGCGGTGTGAAGTTATTACAAATTCATTAACATTTCCAAGGCATGCATGGTTCGGGCAAGCGGAACAATAAAGCAACGTTCGCACAGCCGCTTGACACTCAAAACTCTTGGCGACCCATTCAAATTGGCTTGGCGACCCAATTTTGGGTCGCGACCCACGGGTTAAGGACCGCTGTACTAGGCAGTGGGTCACGTGATTGGTAAGCAAATCGAACACACACCACAATGCCCGGTGCGTTGTAGCTGTATGCGAGAACATCCGATTGGCACACATGTAGTTAGGATCACTAGGAATCACCTGCAAATTATTGCCTTACGCGTGAAATCGTGTAAAATGGACTCCATTTATGCTCACCATAGAGCCTACCAGATCTGAACCTTCACTCGATGTACGCAGTAAACCTGCCGTGTACAGTACGCACAGTGGCGTAGACAGGATTTTGTATTGGAGGGGGCCATCCGGCATCCAAGCAAGCAATGAGTAGCGGGATATGACACCGAACGGTTTTTATGGGATTAATCAGAGAAATGATACAATGTCCTCCAAACGATTAAAATAATTAGTTATTGTGTAAATAAAGTGTAAAGGTGTATTCAACAGACTTACAAGTGTCTCCAACCAATTGTTTATTCGATTCTTCACAACACAAAGCTGAGTCGGCGAGCTGACGTAGTAGCAAATTTGTTAACCACAGCGTCGATGGATGGTGTGTACGCTCTGTGAACTTGCAGCATCAGAAGTGCCTCCAGTCGTTTCTCCTCCAAGGTAGATCTGATTGCCGTCAACGTTCTCTCTAGCTTTGAGAACAACCGTTCTGCCTCGGCCGTTGTGATTGGCAAAGTGGCCAGCAGTTGCAGTAGGGCATGCACATTCGGGTATGTACTACCACAATGATCGAGAGCCGACAGTGCCGACGTCGGCCGTTTGTCTGCCGACACTCTCTCCCACCTCTTCCACCATAGCTCTACCTCGCTCTTGATTGCCATCGTTGGATCTACCAGATGCTCTGCATACAAGTCCACTGCACACTGCAGCAGTCCCCACTGTTGGTCAGCATCAACTCCCTTGAAGCCCATCATACATGGAATCAGGCAGCTGATGTTTGCGGCTCGTTGTTGGTGAACCCCAAAGCGAAGCTCGATGTCACGGATAACCATGTCGAGTGTCGGATAATAGAAGTTGATTCTGTAATAGGTTTCTGTACTTCCGTCATCTCCTTGGGCAGATGGTCTGTAAACTGACCGTGAAGCTGTCCGGGGTTTACTCGGCGTAATACACAGCAGCTCGGCAACAAGAGTAGCTTCTTCAAACATCGTGGCGAATTATGTTTCTGTCAGAATGCTTTTCAGTGCAGCCAAGAGATCAGAAACGAAAGCCATTGCCTGGACAAGATAAAATCCCGCTGTTTGCAGAATACGAGTGATCGGCAGCATGAGACCTGACACTTTTTCCAGAATCAGCAGCGAAACTACACAGTTGGAATTACAAATGGAGCTCTCCATGATGTTCGCTGTTGTCCTTGCTTCTGATGATTGTCAGCTCTTCATCTCACTCAGCGCCTCCATCACGAATCTCAGAAGCTGTCGCAGTGTAACAACAGCTGTATGCCACTCTACAAAACGTGTTTCGCACAAAATAGTCAGCTTCTTCTTCGATACACGTGTCATCAGCATTCTCGATACAGTTTTTGAGCAAGTCTGTTCTTTTGGCACTTGAACGGAAACACGCTGAAACATCTTTCACAACTGTCTGTGCATGCTTGATTGTTGGCACAGATACTGCTTTCGAGACACTTAGATTCAAGCAGTGCATGGCACAGTGGAAGTAATGGGCGAGGGGAGCATCTTTTTGAAATGTGGATGCCGCACCAACACGCTCACTTGCCATGGAGCTGGCTCCGTCGTAACCTTGGCCAACACAAGCTGAAAGGTCAAGACCCAGCGCTGCGACAGTTCGTAACAAGGTTTTGCCAATTGCTTCTCCGGTGAGTCGAATCTCGCTGTCCTTTGCTGATTCTCCACTTGACTTGATGTCAGAGAAAACATCTAATATCGATACAGTGTCTTCGTAACACGGCCATACTCCAGCCTCGTCAGGTAGAACGTAGCGTATCACAACGGCGAGCTGTTCTCTCTTCTGCCGGTCCATGATCTCATCAGCAATTATTGCCAAAAATCTTGCCTTCTTGATTCTAGTAATCACTGTCTTTCTAACCAAGTCCCCTGCAGCCGAGATTAGTGCATTCTGAATGTCGGCAGACTGATATGTTGCATTTGCTTTCGCTGTCTCCGCATGTGTCTTCAGAGTAGAATCCCCTCCTCTTATCCTGTATCTGAGTAATGCTCGAAAGTTACCATCATTCAGTTCTGCTTCTTCGCCATCTGTAGCAACCGACCCACATTCGCCACGATGCCTTCGTAGAGAGATGTTTTGACGGGCACATGTAAGGATCGTGTCAACAATCGCCCTGAGGAGGTCTCTGTTCTGTTTAACCTCTTTCTTGCGGGTCTCATCCAATCTGGAACGTACGTCAAGTTGACCCTACACAAATACTGCCTTAAATTCCTCCATTCGAATGACACTTCTCTTGTGGTAATCATTGTGTTGGTAACTTGATAGTGCGCCGTTCTTTCCTGTCAAGTCGTCAAACCGACTTAACAAACTGCTTGGCCGATGTCATTGGAAGCCGTCAATTGAGGATGATGCGCTGCTTCCTAGTTTGATCCAACCTCCGACGGATCTGGTTGAAAGACGGTAGGTGGAGATGGTGGGAGTGTGGGTGTTGAAGATGAAGACACGAACAAAAATGTGAGCGAAGATTGAAGTTTCCGCTTGGCTGGTGGTTCAGCCATGACTTGCTAAAAATTGTAAAATATTATTTTAAAATCTGATGAACAAATCACATTCGTTGATCGACGTATACATTCGGAACTTCCGTTGTGACTGTACCTGACACAGAATGCCGTCGAGCTGACGTCCATTTTGCAGGTGTAAATGAACACGTAAACAGTAGGCACAGGTCTACTTTACCCTTATTTTGACATATCTTGCTTAACTGAATGTCACTTAAAACACTTCCAATGACCAATATGTAACAGCATGTTAAATCATATAGATGTGTGTGTGTGTGTGTGTGTGTGTGTGTGTGTGTGTGTGTGTGTGTGTGTGTGTGTGTGTGTGTGTGTGTGTGTGTGTGTGTTTGTGTGTGTGTGTGTGTGTGTGTGGTGTACAATAAAGTAGTGTCCAATATTCGTGCATCGCATGATTCCATCTCAATGCTGCATTGTGTCGGTTTCTCAAACCCAACTCGTTTAAACTGAATAACGACATGACAACCAAGTTTACTGACCAATGTAGCTGCCAGTTCAACAAAAACGTTCATAGAAGCCGTCAAACTAAGAGAAAAAGACACAATACCAGAGAGACACGAACCCTTAAAGCCCCTACATAATATCCAATTAATGCCGCCATATTTCTCATGCTACATCTCCCAAACCTACAGACAAGCAACATGACAAAAAATACCAACACTTGGTCACTTACTCCGATGAAATAATAAACATTCCTACCTTAACATAGATGATAAAGTGCTGGCGTTCACGGCGGTGGCGTCGAGTGAGCTTCACACAAATTTCCGTGTCATGTATAACATTGTCGCTTATTAAAACTAATAAATTCACGACACGAAGTTCCGAATACCCAATGGAAAATCGACTAGATAAATTGCTTTGGCTGCAACATGCAACTAGATCTTAGTCCAGTAACTAATCATCTTGCCGGGCAATTGTCATTTTGCATCCTAGTGTTGATATATTAATAGGCATTAGCCATCAAGCACATTGTGAATGATGACATTTTTGTTGCCGTGTCTCCTCTTGGGCTGCAGCCTGCTGGATGCTTATTGCCTACGGCAGAAACGAGGGGATTCCTCCACTTTGGGTAACTTAATCCCATTTGAATGACACATTTCTTTGCTAAAGGGTAGGACGGGGAAGTCCTACACAGGCACCACTATAACATCTGTACCTTGTCACTGTATGAATGATGCAACCAATTGTAGGTCCTCAGTCCCCTACACTCCTAATTTTCCGGGATTGGGGGGGGGCATGGCCCCCTTGCCCCCCCTCTGGCTAGGCCAGTGAGTACGCACTTGCCGCACCCACGTACACCCACACGCATGCACATACACACGTGTACATTCACTGTCGATGGCCATTATTATTCTCATTTCGATTGGTTTTACAACACTAGAATCCAGGAGATTGAGAGGATATCAGATAGATGTTTTTTTTTAAATATTGAATGGTTATGAAAATATTGATAGAAATATTTTTTTCAGTTAAGAAAGATAGTCAGAATAGGGTACATGGAGTTACATTAGTAAAGGAGCTGTGTAGATTAGATATTTATAAGAAAGTTATCATTTTCACAAAGGACTGAATGATTGAAACAGATTATCTGCTGATTGTGTGGCTGCACTGTACAAGACAACCAAGACATTGACCGATGGTTTTAAAATAACGACGTCCAAGTGAAAGATGTAACTGGAAATGCTGTCATCGGTGTAGCAGAACAGATCCAAAGATGAAAAACACACTTCGAGACCATCCTCAACAAAGAAGTACCATTCCAGAACGCGAAGAGGACCGGCAGATCAACACAGACCCACCATCTGCTGAAGAAGTGAGGAAAGCTATCAAGACCATGAATTCAGGGAAAGCACCGGGGCAGACGGTGTGAGTGCAGAGATGCTGAAGGTTGGAGGAGAGGTCACCGCTGGAGCCTTGACAGAGATCTTCGAAGGTATATGGGAGGCAGAAGAAATACCTGGTGGTTGGAAGACGGAGGTGATTGTTAAATTACCTAAGAAAGGAGACCTTAGCCATTGCAACAAGTGGAGAGGGATCACTCTTACCAATCAGTAGTAACGTTTTCAGTAGGGTAATCCTTGACAGAATTTCAGCAGCCCTTGACCTACAGTTGCGCAAAGAACAGGCACCGTTTAGGAGAGGAAGATCTTGTGGGAATCAAATTTTTACACTAAGGCAGATCCTGGAACAGTGCCAGGAATGGAACACTCCAGTCTATTCAAACTACGTTGATTTTGTAAAGGCTTTCGACAGTATTCACAGAGACTCTGGCGTGTACTCCGGCATTATGGAATCCCTCCAAAGATTGTGAGCATAATCAAACTGCTTTGTGGCTACTTTAGATCAAAGGTCATCTGCGGCCAACACCTGACAGAAGATTTTGAAATAAAAACCGATGTGAAACAAGAATGCATATTATCCCCTTTCCTCTTCTGCCTTGGGATCGACTGGGTCATAAAAGAAACAACACTAGCAGAGAAAAGTGGCATGCTGGAAGTGTTTCAAAACAAGTGTCTCAGGAGGATTCTACAAATCTACTGGCCAAATAAAATCTCTAACACGGAACTCCACAAAAGGACAGACATGCAGCCCATATATCTTGAAGTTAAACGCCGCAGTTGGAGATGGATCGGACACGTCTGCAGAATTCCGCTGACATCCATTCCAAGAGTGGCCATGCGCTGGACCCCTGGTGGCAAGAGAGCGAGGGGAGACCCAAGGAGACATGGAGCAGATCAGTGGAGCGGGTGTTGAAAATACTCGGGTGGAGCTGGGACCAAGTAACGAAGCTGGCATCAAACAGACAACATTAACGTTCTTTGGTGTCGGCCTTATGTATGATCACACACGAAGAGGATTAACTAAGTAAGTAAGTAGATTATATATTTATAAGAAAGTTGATTGGAACAGATTATCTGCTGAATGTGTGGGTGCTAGTTGCGTGAATAATATACATTTTTATGTTTAAAAATAACATTGACACATACCTCAGAAGGGCGGGATACAGTATTACATAAAAATGGGTTGGACTCTCGATAAGCCAAAAGGCATCCTTGTCCACCTGCCATGTAGAGTTAATTCTCTGGGTGGCAATCTTGTTAAGCAATAGTTTGTGTGATTGCTATAGTATTGATTGACCGCAGTGGCGTGGTAAGGTTGTTGGCGCCTGGGTGCTGAACACAATTTGGCGTTATGCAGAGGAGGACAACATCATAGTTACAATGATCGTATTCCATTGACGTTCGCATGTTATACGAAGACTGTAACTGTAGTGTAGATTGTGGGATACAATGCATGTCAACATCGTCATATGAATAGATGAATAAAACCAGCCGTGGTGGATCCACACTCGAGTGTCTTGTTGTTCTAGACATCCTGAACTGGCAGATCTCGGATTGAAGTTCAGGTTAATTAAATCGGTGTGTTTGACTGTCCAATAATCTTTTCACGGAGGTGATCAATTTCATTGAACTATACAGGCCTAGGACATGCATACTGCGTACGTGTGATTGTCCAGCAGAACGCCAAACTGCACATTCAGTTGCTCGAAACGAGTTAGCCTCTTGCCTACAATTTTCTGCTAGAGCCGGTCCAGAATGATTTTCATGACGCATAATTTCCTGTCCAGCCGAGAGATGTTCGTAAGCTTTAACCTACGATCTAGACGCATGTCTGTACGTAGGCCTACGCATCAATGTTGTCCCAGTCTCCAGTGACTCGCACGTACGTACGCACACACATGCAAACACGGTACACATTCACAACATTGATAACTAAACTATTTCTGAGAATGGTAAGGTTTTTTGGACAATCAAAATGAAGATTAATGCGTTTTATAATTACACTATTAGTCGCGAGACGGCACCACCAACTAACCCTGTCCAACAACGTTTGATGTTACATGAGCACTGTTTATGGTAACTTCCCACAGGCAGCAGATTTGAGAGTTAACGTTTCTGCAATACCGTGAAAATGCCTGACGATAGAGAAGTGTCCTATAACCGGATTTTTATCTTGGGTGGCAAAGATTGTGCGGAAGATGATCTTCGCGAAGCTTTCGAAAAATATGGCACCATCAAAGATGTTTACATCGTGAAAGATAGGAAAAGCGGCGAGCCAAAAGGTTGGAACATTGTCTAGGCGGTATACCGTCTAGGCTAACCGGGCCGGCCGACGAGCGTCCCTTTAGACTTTGTATAAATAAGCTGTTTTCTTTAAAATCTGAAGAACTTTTTGCGAAATAGATCCAGGCATTTTTTTAGAATCCGGACCCACTTCGATTTCGCCGTTAGAACTTGAGTTTTGCCTAGCTTATATACCTCATGAGTCGTGGGCATGGCTCATACTATAGTAGACGTAGTCAGTCAGACACAGATCAGTGTAACTGTAAGTAGTAGTAATAGTAGGCACTTCAAAAAAAAATTTAATATCATGCTAGAACATTGGGAATGGGCTTAAATTAAAGGTAATAGGTTAAGGATCACATAACTGTTTATTTTATTATATATGCCATGACAGGTAGCCCTGCACAAAATACATATTTTGCGATAATAGTGCGTGACAGTCTGATATTAAATCTTAAGTTATTAATTTGTTTAGTGTGAAGAGCATGAACTAAAATCCCTCAACTTAAGTTCTAACTGATGTAAGCTTAGATAGTCGAAGACCTGCATAAGAATTGTCACAAAAGAAAATTTACTTTGCCGTTGGCCCTGTGTTAGAGATGGGACAGTCACACATACAACCATTACATACATAGGCATTCGAGTATGCCAAATGCTAAACCAATACATCGGATGTCGGTAATCAAGTCATGTGTCGATGTGACAATTTCAGCTGACTTTTCACTGTCATAGTGTGTTAGTTCCATTATTCAAGTTCAACATTATCCCATGCATATTTTACTTTTAAGAATATTGCGTCTTAGCGCACTTAGTTTGCATCAAGTACTAACGCTCTGAGTCTGACGTATCAAATTTAGGCAAAACTCAAGTTATCGCAGCTATATCGTCATATCGAGATGTGTCCGGATTCTACACAAGTGCCGGAAGTTACAATATAGATCTAGGCACGTGTTGAATCCGGACCCACCTCGATTTAGCCTTTATAATTTGAGTTTTGCCTAACTTTGATACCTCGGTGAGATAATTCCATCATTCAGTATTATCGTAGGCATATTTACCTTTAAGAATATTGTGTCTTACGCCCATTTGAGGCGTAAATAGCGTCCCGGTTTATATAAACATATGCTGCTATATCACTCATTTTATGTGCGCTGTGCGGTAACGCACGGCCGCAGCGGCACAGACTATCGCAAACCGGGTCGTTATTTGGGCTTCAAAAGGGTCTGCATTCGATACAAGTGCCGACTAGTGACGTAGTCCCAGTCATCAGCCTGCATGGTTTTTACTCCCACCACCATCATAAACCAGAAATTCAGCATCTGCTACATCAGCATCCTGATTTCTTTGTTTTTTTCTCAGAGTCCCACATGTCTCGCACATTTTGCCAACTACCTTTAAGTTGTGTTTATATTGGCTGATGTAGGAATTGTTTACATCACGTATTCCAAGTCATCAGAAGCAGCACTGGCGATCGAGGAGATGAACGGGAAGTCACTGCCCAACCATCCAAAACCAGTCAAGGTGAAAACAGCTTCATTTAACTTTAAGCAGTCTTGGCAGACTTATGTACACACACACATGGTGATATTTTACTTTTTTAGCTAATACATTTATATGTATTCCCCCTAACACAGTGTACAGGTTTTATGGTTTCTGTCAATGTGGGCAGGCTGCAAAATAAGGCCTGCCCGATCGTGCCAGACGAGTAGTTTCAGTGATCGGATTAGTCCATGTTTAGAGGAGCAGTCCCATCGGACTAGCTGTGATTAAGTGAATAAATTTACGTTGTGTACATGTTAGTTGGGGGTTGTGATGGAATAAAACAAAATAAGACAATAAGGTAGCATTTTATCGCATGCAGCTAAATATTCCATACGACTGTCGAATAGGAAACTTGCCGAATGCAGAGAATGTAAATGGCAGCTGTTTACATCCAGTTAGGTAGTGCCACCTAGCGACCATGACTCCATGAGTGATGAGCGACATGGACAAACAAACATGCAGGGGTTATAGACATCGTCTGAGAAATAGCTTGTTTTCTTTATGAAATAAAGTCACCTTTTGTTTTACTATGTGCCGTAACTGTCACATAGATATATAGGTATATATGTTACAACAGTGTGATGGTACCCGGCACATTTATTTTTAAGGACTAGTTGTTCCTGAGTCAGCCAGTCCAAAGGACTACCTGTCAGCTAAAGCCATCGTGCACCCTGCGTGGAGTATTCATTATCATTGTATAAGAAAGTACATAAGAAATGTTTCTTTATCACTATGAGACCAAGCAAGAATATCCATGAATGTGAAATCTGCCACATTATATTTCTAAATGGTTAGTCGGTGACACATAATGAAGTAATCTGATAGCATAATGATCATTATTTGTAAAATACGGGTTCATTATCATTGTAAACACAAATTTAAAATCGATGAGTATCATTTATTTAATGAATAGCGTCATTATCGTAACACACACACACACCACCGCCACACACATAGAATTAATGTATGAGAACTAGAGTGTTGACCTATGTAGGTGCTGCTGGCGGCTGACCGGAGAGAAGGCGCTGTGAGGGAACCGAAGGAGGACGAGAAACTGCTGCGCCTCTTCATCATGGTTCCCCGCACATGTTCCGAGGCAGACATCAAGGAAAAGTTTGAGGTACGGCTGTAAGTTGGCTAGCTAATATAATCTGCCTGGTTTCATAAAGCTTATTTAAAACTACACAGTTATGTACTGTACACATTTTCATAAACTCCTATCTATTTCCTTATTAATTTTGTAATAAAAAACTTATTTACCAATGCACTTGTCTTAATGTTAAGTATGTTCTTAGCTGCTTGTGAAAGCAGTTCCTGGTCTTGTTTTTCTCATTTTCAATCTTGGTTTTTATTGTATTTACCTACCAGGTAGGTCTTTTCACTCATGAATGCATTTCGCCATTAGTGATATAATTTCAGTTTGTTGTAAGTTTTATTGTTGATGTTGGTGTGCCTAACTAGAACTAGTTGTTGGGGTTCGTCGGCTGAAAGAAAGTAATTGGTAAACAAACAAAAATTATTTATAAATGTAAACACTAACAACTTGTACATCAACATTGATGGGGTTTGCACACTGAAGTGGGTTTCAAGATTGACATGACCTTATATATGCAAGAACACATGGTAAATGTATAAAGACATAATTAAGCTCTTACATTGCTGGCAACTTCCCTGACAATTAAGATGTATTCCTGTGTTTCTGTTACCACAGCAATTTGGTGAGATTGAGTACGTGCGCATACTGACAGACCGACAAACAGGAGAATCAAAGGGGCTGGCCTATGTAAAATATTACCGTGCATACCATGCTGCCCTGGCTCTGGAGAATTGTGATTCGTGTAAGTCTTATTATTAGTAACATTTGGATTGGTTTAGTAATACGTGCAGTTGGCTTAATAAACGTATATATACATACTTTTGTTAAAATCATAGATTGTCCAATGGTTTCATAAAAACCAAAATTAATTACACATTTTCACAAATGCCGTGATGGTTTCCTTCATAGAATGCATCTCTTGATTGTGTGCATTCCCAGAATGCATCTCTTGATTGTGTACCATCCCAGAATGTATCTCTTGATTGTGTGCATTCCCAGAATGCATCTCTTGATTGTGTACCATCGCAGAATGCATCTCTTGATTGTGTACCATCGCAGAATGCATCTCTTGATTGTGTACCATCGCAGAATGCATCTCTTGATTGTGTACCACCCCAGAATGCATCTTTGGATTGTGTGCATTCTCAGAATGGATCTTTTGATTGTGTACCATCTCACGACGCATCTCTTGATCATGTATGACACCTTAGTATGCACCTCTTGATTGTACGTCTTCCCAGAATGCAATGAAATATTCCAAGAATTACACGTAGTGTTTTTGTTGTGCAGTGTTTAGTTTTGTCTCAATAATGTTGCGTTGGTCCACCGCCTGTTGCAGCCTTCAAGCCGGTGTTTGCGTCGAACAGAGTGAGCCGTCCAGTGCCTGACCGCTACAGTGACCGGTACATGGATTACGAGTACGCGCCGCGGGCGAGTGGCAGCAACTACAGCACGACGAGCAGCGTCGACTACTGTGAGCCCCTCGTCTCTCCCGCCGGAAACAACAGAGCCAACCATTGTGAGCCTAAACACTTGCTGCAGAGGCCCATGATAACGTGGCGGCTCTTGTGTAGTTGTAGTCGTCGGTTCAATTAATGTCCGAAATATACTTTCGCACACTTTACAAATTATTTAAAATCTGGTTATGAGTCGGTTTGATAAAAGTGCTGATGTTTGCGCTGATGATTGCAAACATGCTTTGTTACATGGTGTGATGGCATTGTGTCGAATTAATTAGTGATTCAGTAATTACACTATTGGTAGATTTGTAATTATTACCAGCTTGCTTCCCTTATATTGTGACTCTCTCTTATGTTTGTAAACAACTGACCATACTCCGAGTTGGTTGTAACACTGCGCTCTGCAAGTTTTAATTTAGTCTGTAACACGGTCATAATTCTGATGTTTATGTTGTGCAGCAATGTCTCCACTTGACATGATACGTCCGTACGGCGAGATGTCGGGGGAGTGTTGTCTGGAGGTAATGGCATCAACAACAGCAACTCCAGAGCAGTTGAGAGTGCTCATGGACCTAATACCTGGCTTCGAGTACTGTGACTTTGATAGACTCACAGGTAAGGGGACAGTTTAGATGGGTGCAAATAGATTAGGGTTTAATGTACAAAATATTATGATTTATGTCATAAAATCATATTTCATAATAAAGTGTATTTGTTGTAATGTATTGACTATTCATATGTTTTCTTTATAAATAATGTGACTTGTTTGTTAATGGACATTGACTATTATAATAATAAAGTCTTATATAGTGCAGTATCCAGTACTTGGTTCTGTTCAAAGCTCTTCAAAAAAGTTCACAATTATATGTCACTCATTTAGGTAGTGAAAGCATTTTTAAAAAGGTGTGTCTTCAGCGCCGTCTTAAACGACGCAATAGTGTCACACTGTCTGACTGACTGTGGCAGATTGTTCCAAAGTACACGGGCCGCTTTGGAGAATGCATGGTCTCCGAAAAACTTGAGGTGTGTGGTTGATACTGTCAGCAGACCAGGAGTATTTGATCGGAGGGAGCGTGTGGGCTGATATTCAACAGGAAGCTCGGAAATGTATTGCGGTGCAAGTCCGTGGAGTGCCTTGAAGGTGATCAGGAGAATTTTAAATGTAATTCTTTCTTGGATGGGAAGCCAATGGATAAATTTCAGGACTGGTGTTACGTGCTCGTGTTTCCTTATTCGTGTGATTAGACGAGCAGTCGTGTTCTGAATGCGCTGCAGTCTACATAGCTGACACTTGTTAATTCCGAACAGCAGCATATTACAGCCATCCAGTCTAGACGTTATAAATGAATGGATGATTTGTTTGGCAGCTCCTGGCGTAAGAAATTTTATGATTTTACCCACATTTCGGATTTGCAGACCAGAAGATCTACATATGGCACTGACTTGTTGATCCATTGTAAGTCCAGCATTGAACATGACCCCAAGATTTCTGATACATGTAGTGGGGGTCACTTGGGTATCTCTAAAGTTGATCTTTATTGTTTTAGGTATCTTTCTGCGCAGCGCCTCTGATCCCGTGAACAGAACTCAAGTTTTGTCACCATTTAATTGAAGTTTGTTTGCTGTCATCCATCCGTTGATGTCAACAATGCATGTTTCTAGCTGATATATGTCAACAGATGTGTCGGGGATCTTGAATGTTGTGTAGAGCTGCGTATCGTCAGCGTACATATGAAAATCCAAGCCATGTTGTTGGATTTTGCAACCCAGTTCACCAGCCGTGTATATGGTGAACAGTGTCGGTCCCAAGACTGATCCTTGGGGGACGCCGCATGTCAGCACCGACACGTTCGAGATGGCTTCTCCAATCTTAATAGCTTGTTTTCTGTTTTCGAGATACGAGGTAAACCAGTTTAGTGCTGTGCCCAAAAGGCCGATCTTCTTAGACAGACGTGACACAAGCACCTGGTGGTCAAACCTGTCAAAGACAGCAGACAAGTCAAGGAAGACTAGACACGAGACACACCGATTATCCGCAGATAAGAGTAAATCATTCTGGATTCTCAGCAGTGCAGTCTCTGTACTGTGGCCCATTCTGTATGCTGACTGATTCACTTCAGATAGGTTGTGCTGTGCCATATGACATGACAAACGATGATGACACTACCTTCTCAATTACTTTGGACAGGAAACTGAGATTAGATATCGGTCGGTAGCTTGTAAGACATTTGGTGTCCAAGGATGGCTTCTTAAGAAGCGGAGTCACAAGTGCAGCTTTCAAGTTAGCCGACACATCTCCTGTGGCCAGCGAGATGTTCACAATCCTGGTAATGACAGGACCAAATGTGTCAAGGCAATTATTCAGCATCTGTGTCGGCAGAGGATCGAGAGTGCAGGATTGAGGAGCAGATGATGTAATGATGTTTCTGACCTCATCGTTAGAGGCTGGTGACAGACTGTCCAACGGATGACTTCCATCGTGTTCATAAGTAGTGATCTGGGCATCACGTTGTGCTCCTGCCCGGCGATCCAGTGCACAGTGAATGCTTCTAGTTTTCTCTTGGAAGTAATTTCGGAAACCGTCAGCCAGAGCTTCAGGAGAGGCATGCATTTGCAGTGGCGGGTCCACCTGAGTGTGCATCAATGTTTGCACAATGCTGTAAAATTTCTTTGCTTGACGCAAACAGTTATTTCTGCGACCGTGCACTGGTGTCTGAACATCTGGCGATGAATTATAAGTCCAGATTTCTGGCATAGACGTGTACAGCTCTGACTGAGAAATGTCTGCCTGCATGTCACACACTTACATTGTGGTATAATCTGTAGCTGACCCGTTTCTTAGGAGCACAAGGTTTACGACTTTGTATCTTGAATGTCACTGCAGAGTGATCGGATATACCCGGATTCTCAACCATGATATCACCAATGATGTCTGCTTCGGATCGTGTGATTATCAGGTCTAGAGTGTGACATGTGAATGTGTCTTTTCCATCACATGCTGATGCAGACCATGAGATTCTAGGATGTTGTGAAAGCGTACAGTCTTTGTATCATCCAACAAATCAACGTGTATGTTGAAATCTCCAACAATCACCAAGTTGTCATGGTCCATGCAGAAACACTGCAGAAAATCTGAGAATTCGTTCATGAACATCTATGCGCTCAGACCATTACGGGCAGACTGTGGAGGACTATAGATAACACATACCTGGAAACAGTATGATCTATACATCAGCTGAAGATACATCACTTCAAGTGATCTGTATGTCTTTGTGGCAAGTTGCCTCATTTCGAAAGATGTACAGTAGATGACAGCAACACCTCCTCCAGTTCTGTCACTACGCGGTTTGTGGTCAAATTTGTAGCCGTTTGGTGACGACGAATTTATCTCTGTCCGACTAGCATTACCCGGGCTCAGCCAGGTTTCTGTCAGTACTAGAATATCAAGTTCGTTGTCATCAAGCAACCTGACAAGTTGATCCACTTTAGATTTCACGGACCAGGTATTTAGTAGACATGCAGTTATTGTAGGTCTCGCATACTTAGTTACATGTGGAGATGTGTGAATGTCCACTGCAATCAGATTTTGTAGGCAGGCTTTGCGTCTCACAGTAAACAGGGGCGGGGGGCGAGGATTAGTCAGTACAGCAATAAGTCTTTTCTTGGACCTGCCAGCCCTACAGCCAGTGCGAGTCCGACGACAATGATTCAAGCATTCACTCGGTGCAACACAATTGTCCAGTGAAGTAAAGTAAAGTCCGGTAACAGAGGCACATCTAATCAGCAGTAATTCAGTCCTATAGTATGTGATCATGCTGTATGAATGGTTGTTCAATGTTCTTGTTGTCAACGTCACGTCTGGTCCACCAGCAATGTTGCAACACAGGTGCAGTTCAACTGGACAGGTACACACAACAGACCTGCCTACCATTCCGGATTGTCCGGAATCATTCCGGAAACACACCTCAAATTACGGTATTACGGCGAGGGATGAAAATATTACGGATTCTTTCTTTATCACAATGATCGTCTATCACTTCCGTGTTCCTCAAATGTAGCTTCCACTATATTCAACAGATGGCAGCATATATACGCAGCTTGTTGTGACATGGTTTTTCATTCGCTGCTTCTGGTTGTAATCTGATCAGTAGGAAACAGCGTTATGATAAATTCACATTTCCGCGCTCAAACAAAAAGAAGTCACACAGCACGGAATGATGGCGGAGATTGAAATGGCACAACACCACATGCCAAGAAGAAATATCTGCTACAAAAGTTTATAACAGCATACTGACGGCACTCTAACCTGATATGTCTTGTGTGGACAGTGGACACAACTAGTCATGGCAAGAATCTGGACCCACCTTGATTTTGCCATTATAACTCAAATTTGGCCTAACTTTGATACCTCACTCCTCAGGCTCAGTGCATTAGTTCTGTTATTCAACATTATCCCAGGCATATTTACTTTTAAAAATATTGTTTCTTAGAGCACTTTTAAGGCCTATGCCTCTGTATCGCCCATTTAACGAGCGCGATGCGGTAACGCATGACCGCAGCAGTGCAGACTAGCGCAAACCGGGTCACTATTTGGGCTTCAAAAGTGCGCTAAGACATAATATAAATATGCCAGTGATGATGTTGAATGAAGGAACTACACAAGTGCCCTAGTCGCAACAGTGTGCAGTATAAAGTTTGAGATGCATTCAACTTGCACCTGTTGATTCTGAACTTAGAATTTAGAGACTACCTTGCGTTGTGCACTCTGTCTCTGATGATCGTGTGTTTCTCTCTCTCTAGTAAAATTTACGGTGTAAATCTGTGAGTGGTATTTGTTATATGCTGTTTATTACATAATCTGGTTGTAATGTGGAATTTTGCTTAAGTCAGCATGTTGTTTTTGAAAGATACATAAAATCAGAATTACAATGGTTAGTATTAAATAACACAAAATTATTGAGGTTCTTTCAGTTGCTTAAAGTTTGACTTGAAAAGACAGTAAAACAGTTTAAGTCATTGTAAATTAGCTATGCCAATAGTGTATAGGCACATTTACATTAGTTACGCTTCTTCATGTTTGATTTCCACCAATGCTGGTTATGAACATCTACCTTACCTTAACTGGACGCTTCAAAACACCTCGAAATTTATTAGAGACAATTATGTTTTGGGTACAACTATCATCATAGTCACAGTATTAAAGTATTACTGACAGTGGTGTTCTTTTCCTGACAATGACACGGTTCTGAACTATTAAAGACAGGAGCCCTGTATTCCTGAAAATCAATGTAAATGGGAAGACGGATTATTGACAGAAAGTTTTTGGGGTAGGCAGGTCTGACACAATGTAAAAGTTACTAAAATGCAAAAAAAATTAAAACGTTTGCTAAAACTGTAGAGTCCAGCATCATCATTAGACTCATATAACCAACTGTATAAACTTTGCCGCTGTGTCCTGAATAAAAACTTGATAAAAATTGAAATATTCCTCAACTTGTTATGGTGCAGCCACATATAGACGCATCCCACAATTCAATATTTTTGACCTTGTTGCTCAGCATGCAGTTATGCAGATAATGACCAAATAAAAATAACTGATTTATTAAAATACATTTGTATGGTTAAGATGTGGAGTAGTTATAGCTTATACAATATAATATGATTTCTTGATAACAAAGATCAGATTTTATACCTTTAACAGGACTTTAGTAAAAGGATTGTTATAATATATTTATGCAGAGTAGGCACCTTTTTTTGAGGGTTACAGCTTGTGTGTCTTAGGCAAGTAAGCAGACATATTGAGATAACGTGTACAACTCACTATAGCCAGCCATTTTCTACAGACAGCCATTGTATCAGCTATTGTATTGGTTAGACAGTTGAAGGAATTTTTACTGAACATTCTTCAGGATAGTTCGTTTTCAAATTAGAAACTTTCATTTTTCATATCCAAGAATCATGTTAAATTACCTGGTAGAGGCTTTCGTTGACGTGTCACGCCGACTTCATCAGTACCGTACACGTGAGGCAGTTCGTAATTGCCCTCGCAGAAGGAGAAATCCATCACCATACTCCCAGCGGACAAGGGAAAGGCCACAGTCATCATGGAAACGAAAGAATATCAGGAAAAAATGAAAGAAATGCTAAGTGACGAAGCGACATATGAGAAGTTAAAGAAGGATCCGACCAAGAAATATAAGGCAGAACTCATCAGAATGGTAAATTCCTTGGAGAAGGAGGGGAAGATCACCAAAGATCAATACTGGTACTTATATCCTACGCTATAAAAAGTACCACGGATGTATGGATCACCAAAAATCCACAAGGAGAAGGTGCCACTCAGACCAATTGTCGACTACACACAGACAATAGCGTACAGAGTATCCAGAGAATTGGCCAACATACTACAACCACTTGTTGGAAAAACAGAACACCATACGGAAAATTCACAAGAATTGGTGAAAGAAATGACAAAGCTGAGAATGGAAAAAGGAGAATCATTTGTGTCATATGACGTTGTGTCACTGTTCACGAAGACCCCAATCAGAGAAGCTTGCAAAGTCATCAGAAAAAGACTAGAGAATGACAAGACACTAAAGAAGAGAACAAATATAAACGTAGACGACATCATGGAGTTGTTGACATTTTTCTTGGAGACGACATACTTCAGATTTGGAGGAGAAATTTACCAACAGAAGTTTGGGGTAGCCATGGGCAGTCCAGTGTCCCCCATTGTTGTGAACCTGTACATGGAGGACCTGGAGCAGAAAATCATAGCTACAGCACCAGTCGATTGCCAACTGAGAAACTGGAAGCGATATGTGGACGATGTAATTTGCCTGGTACACACAGGAAAGGCAAAGAAATTACAACAACACATGAACACTGTAGACCCCACAGGTAGCATCATTTTCACGCGGGAAGACGAAGAGAACAACAGCATGCCCTTCTTGGATGCAAAGTTCACCAGAAAGGAAGATGGCAGTGTGAAGTCCACAGTGTACAGGAAGAAGACGCACACTGACCAATACCTGAATTTTGCATCCCACCACCCCAAACATCAGAAGTTGGGAGTTGTCAGAACCCTTATGAACAGGTGTGAGACAATAACTTCGGAGGAGGGGGACAAGAAAGAAGAGGTGGAACACCTGAGAAGAGCTCTAAGAGTATGTGGCTATCCGTCGTGGGCCTTGAAAAAGGTGACAGATAGCAGTAAGAAGAAAAAGACCAACAAAAAGACAAAAAGGACAAAAACTATCGGAGCCAAGTAGTCATCCCATACATAGAGGGGGTCTCAGAGAGAGTACATCGAGTACTGAAAAAGTATGGAGTAGCAACGGCCATGCGTCCCCACACCACCCTCAGGCACCTGTTGGTACATCCCAAGGACAAAGTACAGCTAGAAGAACAGGGCGAACTGGTGTACCAAATACCGTGCAAGAATTGTGGTGCTGAGTACATTGGGGAGACAGGAAGACTACTCAAAACAAGACTGGAGGAACACAGAAAGGACGTAGACAACACGAAAAATGAGAAATACACAAGGAGCGGGAAAAAAAGATTGATGTCTACCATCAATAAATCCGCCCTTACAGACCATACGACAACTGAAAACCATATCATAGACTGGGAGGGAGTGAAAATTGTAGACAAAGAATCCAACAGAAGGATTCGGCAGATCAAAGAAGCCATCTGGATCAGAAAAACCAAAACACCCATCAACAGAGACGAGGGCAATTACGAACTGCCTCACGTGTACGATGACGTCATTCAGCGTCATAGGTACTGATGAAGTCGGCGTGACACGTCAATGAAAGCCTCTACCAGGTAATTTAACATGATTCTTGGATATGAAAAATGAAAGTTTCTAAGTTGAAGGAATATATATTAATTTTGTGTTTAGGTACTCCATAGTTGTAGCAATTCAAACTTGATTACCGGGGGTACTTTTCTATAAATGGGGACTTTTTTGGGGTTGACTGACCCAAAATGAGTTGCATTTAGATGGTGGTTTGTTACAGGGTAACCAGGAATGAATATATAAGTTTTGGGTAATCTTGCATTGATGGGATAAATAGATTGTTGCAGTATAGACTGAAACATACTCATGTTGTTAAGGCAAAACTTCAGAAATCTTTGGGGCATATTACTAAAATAAAAAACAGAATCTCAAATATATACATACTGGATAATGTACCAGGCGATTTTCTGTGTGATTTTGGCATGCACTGCTGGTATTCCATGACATGCCTGAGTAAATTGTATATAATATCGTCCTGCAGGTGTTGCATACGTGCGGTACTCATCGCCGAAGTGTGCTGCCTATGCTAAAGACAAGCTGAATGGGTTCGAGTACCCCACTGGTTATCGCCTCTCTGTTCGCTATCCGGTCGTAACTGCAGCTGCGGGGGACGGCTTCGCAAGACACGGGTACGTATGCTCACGGAACATGCTAACCAGTTAATTAATTACTATGTGTCTGCAATAAGTCCTGGCAAAATGAAATAAAATATTGTGCCAGCATCTGGTTATTAACTGAATGCAGGGATGAGAAATTTTCGGTTTTTGCCAGAATTCCAGTTTTTATACTGCTCCAGAGATCACTTTTGTGAATCGTGTAAATCCGGGGAGAAAAAAATGTGTGGTAGGGCATATAAAATCCTGGACTATTCACTGACGATCTATCTGCGGATTGAGTTAACCATCCATTCACCGGGTGTCGCCACGTGTTAATGACGCTGCCTGGCGATTAGAGACAGAACCGAACCTGTGAATCTGCGAAGTAAAACCCTTAGTTCTGCGGCTGTTCGCTTCAGCGCTTTCGAAGTGCGCGCACAAAAGCAGTGAACCAATAGGAAACGACGATGTATTTTGTGGAGATGTCGATCATTTTCGAACACAATGGCTAATTGACGATTTGTTGTACGGCAAGACAAATGTTGCGTGAAGGACATTGACAAAAGTGTCAAGAGTAAGTGGAATCGGGTGTGGCTGGAGAGATCGGCTGGAGACACTATGTTGGATATATTCATCAGTAAATTATCAGCACCAGGGAAAGCCTACTGTTTGTGGTGTGAGGCCGATGTCAGCTATGTGGATTGGATCCTACAGGCAACAGTCAGAGGGGAACCGAAGGCACTGAAGTACACACGCTGGCACTGCCCACACTGGTCACCAATATTCTAATAGAACCTGAACAGAGGGCGTATCACATAGAAGTTAGCCGATTCCATGTAAACAACACACTTCCACAAGCACCCACAAGTTCCAGATTGGACTCTTGGTGGGCTACCATATTCTTTACTGGCAAGTTCCCAGCCTTGTCAAAGCTGGTGGCTGCAATGATGAGCTGCTTTCGTGGTCCTCAAGTGGAAGGGTGTTTTAGTCGCATGTCTAGCATCATGAATACTGTCACTGCCAGAAAGAATGTTAGTACATTCAACACTATCCAGACAGTGAAGTAATCACTCATGGCAAGCAACAGGACTGCTATACAGGACTTCCACAAACAGAACTGGTCGCCTCGTTCACAACACGAGGGGTGCATACAAAATGTACTCCATCCATCTTGCCGAGGAAGGAAATATGAAGGAGAAGAAAACTGAGCTGAACATGTCAAAGACGAAGGCAGCCACCAGGTACAAGGCTAAGGAAGCAGTTGAGCTGGCAACGAAGAAAGCTAGAATGGCCCATCAACGGGCTGTTTTGACAAAGCTGGCCAAGGAGAAAGCTGCCCGTCAGCCAACTCGGGTTCAGCCCAGAAAATATCATTAACAAGTGAGTTAGTACTATGACAATGTGTGCGTGAGTCCGTGTGCTTTTTTTGCTATTGGAAATGTTAAGATTTTCTATTTAATATTGCTCAAAATATACCATATGTCGTCTACAATTAAAAAATATCTCGGAGGAGTCCCCCCTCCAATAGATGAGACAGTCCTCTCGGGCTGAAATGTGGGCCACAGCAAAATTTCCGGATTTTTCTCTGAATGTCACTCTCATCCCTGTGAATGGTACATTGTGGAATAAATAAAATTTTGTACACTGGCCTCAGTACTTAACGTTTGAAAAAAATACACAAGTGATAAATCGCTCGTCTAAACATGCCAACTAATTTAGGTGAGCAATTGATTAGTTTTGCCTTGGTCCACTTGGTGGTGTTCATGTTTGTCCATCTGGTAATATCACTGCCCAGAGCCATGGCGTATTCAAGGTAACCATTACATAAGGTTAATTCAAGCAGGTTAACATTAAGCGTTGGCATAACTTCGAAAGGTTACATACTGTACATTTGACACAGGAAGTACTAGGGAATATGTTACAGAGGGCACCACATGAAGCAGGTCTGGTGAAGCGAGCAATTCTAGCAAATAGCGCAAGCCATAAATCGCTCCTTAGAAGTGTGATTAGCAGGAGAGGTAGGGAGTGAGAATGACCCCTCATCTTAAAAATGATGTAGCATATGTTTATTAAATATATAACTAGCAGCTGTAGTTAGCTGTGTGCTGTCTGTGTTGCAGACAGATCAGTGACCCGTACGCGGCCGGCCCAAGCACCAGTTTGACGTGCCAACTGTCGAGTGCATCGGATCTGTGCCAGAACATCCAGTCACTGTCACAGTCCACAGACATCCAAGGCAACCTGCAGGAGCTCGTTCACTCCATTGAGAAGGTTTGTTGTCTGCCTTGGGTGGCGCTCTGTCTGAGGATATGGTTGAATGGGTGCTGGCTGGATGCTCGGGCTTGTTAACTTGACGTTTCAGTTGGTTTGTTGCTTTGACGGCAGGTTTCTGGAGGGCTGTGATCAGTTGAGTTTATCAGTATGTGGGTTTATTGTAGGAGGTGTAAGCGCTGGATGGTGTTGAATGGCTCTTTGTTGTTGGATGGTTTGTAATTTCCTTTGTTGATATAACAGGTCATTGGGAATGTGATGATGAAGTAGAATATATAAACCTAAAATAGATATAATTTAATGGTACAGTGGCTGGTCCTCAATTGATTAGCATTTATTGATGTATTGATACAAGTCCATAACATTTTTTTAAGTAAAAAATTTTTCATCCAAGATACTACATGGTTTCAGGGCAGCAAATGAGGTGTGCAATAACACAATCTAAAACAAAGTTAATTTCACAAACAGACTTATTTTTTACAATTTGTTACAAAACATACATCTGAACTAGCAATATATTTACCTCGAATATATGTAGTGTAACCCTTTAGACCGTTTGACGTTTTATTGAAATGTGTTCCGATTCCCCATAACTCTCGTACAAATTTAACATGTTTTCAAGTGGCACTAACTCTAAAAACACACTTGTAGCCTACCGCAAATAGACTAAGCTTCAAAATGCCATAACACACAATTATACTGTAGATCACTAGATGGCAGTATCTGTATGAGTAAATGAAGTAAGACTTAATCATCGGGCGGTTATTGCTGGTTGGGGATCATGACAGATTGGCTGGTTTTGGGCAGTTGGAGTGTAATTGGTTAAGACCCTACACTGACTTACGAGACACTATCTCCCTGCAGGCGACAGCAGTATTACAGCAGGCCGGCATTGGAGGGGGTCTGGCAGGAGGTGTCGCGGCCAACACAGTGGGAGTGTCGGGTGACGTGCGTGTGCGCTACTGCAATGTGCCACTGCCAGACAAGAAGGCGTACGCCTCCCGCGACAGCGCCATGGAGCAGAGGCTCTTCATTGTCAGTCAGCCGGAGAGCTTCCAAGAACGTATCCTGCAGGATGCATTCTGCCGCTTTGGCAACCTCATAGACGCCTACTTCATGCCAGGTACATTCCACAAGAACCCCCAACACATGCACACATTCCTACACATGCACGCAGGCAGATATGCAAGCACGCATACACACATTTTAATTTAGTCGTATTATACTAAAAATGACTAACTAGAATTGTCAAGTTACCAGCCGTAATAGCTGAAGTAAATTCTTTTGGCCATTTTAACAAATGTACGCGTTTAAAAAAAAACGACTGCAGATAATATTAAAATTAATCACACATTACATATTTGGACATGATGATGATGAATTTGCTTAGCCATTTCTGGACGTTGCAGCTTTGACAGATTCTCTATACACCGGACTGTTTTTTTTACTAATCTGCCATCCATTCCCCCATGTCCACGAAAGAACAGTTGAAGCAGCTTATATTATAAATTAATTTGTTTTTGTGATTACCTAGAGCAAGTGCTATTAATATGATGTCGGTCTACCCAGGATAGAGTAAAGAAGTGTCCGTGTTGTAGGTCGTAATTATGGCTATGCGAAGTTTGCGAGTCGGGAGAGTGCGCAGCACGCGATCTCCACACTACACGGCCAGCAGGTCTGTGGCATGCGTCTCAAAGTCCTTGAGGCAGAACCGCCGAAACACGACGACGAATCGGGCAACTTGAAGAGAGATACGAAGAGACCCCGCACATAGATGGCGCCGAATACAGGTAGGCATCCCAGGTACGGTTTCCACTCGGAATTAATTGTTGATTTTGTCTTGTAAGAACACCAATCGATGACGTCTTGAAATGTTCTGGTGCGATATATGGCAAGAAAATATTTAGATGCCGGGAGCAACACTGTTATGATTACACTTATTCTCTATACTCGGTTACATAATTGATAAGTTTTATATTTTTTAATTCAGGCCAGAGATGATAGAAACTTTGGTGAATTGTTCTTTTCTTATAGAACCCAGTATGTTTCTTTATGTAATTTACACTGTAAATATGTAGAAGTTTGTTATTTTGACCGACTAGAATTTACAGTAAAATTTCATGAATGGTTATTGCAGTATTTCGGATTTTTGTTTGTTTCAAAACTTGTTGAAACCTTCTGCCGGAAGTAATTTATACGTCAACACAGCATGTGCGTTGCATGATACGTGGCTTGAACAAGAGGCCGTTGACTTGAAAGTCAGTTGTGTCAACGAAAACACTTTGACAGCAGTTGTTGGACTGGTCAGGTTGGAAGCAGGTAAGTAGCGTGGTGCTAGATTCTACTACTGCTTCGGGGACGATAGGAACTGAAGAGCTGAGTAAACAGAGACATAAGGGAAAACCACCGCTGGTTTGGACGATAGAAGCCACTCGGAGCAACTACCAGAAACAACCTTGAACATTGGAGAGGGAAACATATCCACGTTGGTTCTACTAGTCGCTATGTTTCTTACAATGTACTAAGAATAGTTGTCACATCAATAAATCATGATTCGGCTGACTTGCTGTTGAGTGTTTGTTGAGTATTGGGATGTCTCCAGCTGCTTCTGATCACTCGTAATGTGTGTGAGTGCATACGCGTATTTGTTTTGCGTGCAGACGTTGCTGACTAGTGGAGATAGCAACCCCCAAACATAACTATTTATTCATTTAGTTAACTAGACGCACGTGACAGTATGTTGTGGACGACGTGTTCGTTTTCAATTTAGCCATCTGTGTTAGTTAGCGCTGACGCGTGGACCAATGACACCGACCGTTTTGGAGACTTGTCTATCCCTTCTCTGGGCTATGTCGGTCTCTCCGTGACATGAATTTATTCGCGCGTTGCGCCACCTTTTGAGTTTCCCCTTGATATGTACTTGTAATGTGACGGTGCTAACGCGCCATTTTCAGCACCGCTCACGCCGGACATCGTCAGCACCCGTTGCAAGCCGCCGTTTGTTCTCTGATTTGCTCTAGGCGCCGGGACTTTGAGACTCTCCGTCGACTGTTACAACTGCCACTACTGCTACTACTACTGTTGGTGACTGATGAAGCGTGCGACTCTGACGACAACGATCGTGATGTTTACAGCGACTGGCTGACGGTCGTTACGCCACGACTGGTCGACAGGTGGCGCCCACCGCAGCGCCATCTAGCGACAACGTACGACGACGGCCACTCACTTGACTGGTGGCTGATGATGTCGCTGAACTACGTGACCGCGTTACGGGGTAGTGGTGGTGTTACATGTTCCGTTACCTTTGGCATTGTAGAGATAATATTGCGCCACCTCTGTATCGATAGTATCGCACAATGCTACCATCGCCCTGGGTAGTGAAAACGATTGGTTAAGTTAGTTCACGACACTGCAAAACAGTCTGTCTTCGAAAGTCCAGTATTTTTGGAAGTTCAAAAACAGGTTCGGCCATGACAACTATTAATCTAACTAGTCAAGTTGAACAAAAGGTCGGGTAATATATACATATATCCCACTACTTAGTTGGCATAGGCATCCAATGATTTTAGGGAAAGTGGTTTTTCCACGATCCATTGGCGCTGTCCCCACCACAAGAGTAATATTTTCTTTTACTGAATATGTGTAGCATGAAAACAACAGTGCGACACGAAGTAGGGTTACGATCTATATCCCGGCTACATCTCCATTTGAATACGGGATGTTGTTGGTTATACAACTGGCGTCGCGACTTAGATAACTAAGCTGACGAATTTTTGATTTTGTAAGAAGACAAACCGTTATCACTAGCATACTATTACAGAAAATGGATTAGGCCATACAAAAACCGTCCGTTTAACAACTCATTACCCAGGTGTAACGTCACTGTCTACAATTATCTTTGCATAGGTGGCGTTTAGTTGTTCCCGTTATTTGCTGCTGTTGCTACGACTTTGAGAGCTGAACCGACGCATTACTGGATACTGCGTGACTGTTATGTGTACGATTGTGCCAATGTACATGACTATTAATCCCCCTTTAAACACTAGCGCCATGTCATTATCACAGCAGGGTTAATGGTCGGGCAAAAAAGAAGCTGCTTATTTTCACTGGCTGGAAACTGTGAGCTGCATGGCTAAGAATAACTTGCAACTAATGTCGGTGATTCTGGTTGTAGCCTTTAACAAATAATTTATGATGTTAAGGAGTCCAATTTGAAATTTTCGTGGCAACAATTTTCGTGTCGAGTGTTTCAACTCACTGTCATATAAAGTGTATTTTATTTCTTAGTTGCTATCCTTTCTCGTCCAACATTTGAAACAATAGGTCTTTTGAATATTATTCAACTAACATTTTCTTCATACACTCGTAGAAACCTAAGTAAGATGACGTTGCGAAATACCAACTAGCGTAAAAAGGACTGGTTTGCATTGGCTGATGGCAGCTGACGACTACTGACGGCAATCTCATGTGTACTAACCACGTACCAAGGTCATGAATTTGTGGAATCACAAACATTCATTGGAAATCGTACGGACCGCCACGAATGACCCACACAAATGGCCACATTATGTAAGAGGTCACCCATAAAGTACGTCTCGCTTTTTTTGGGGGGGGATCTATGGGTAAACGGTTTTGAAAGTGTTGGCTCGGCAAACTGTCGATGCCAGAAACAAGTAATTGCTCAACAAGTTTTTGGTTACATTTCAACGGCATTTCAGCAAATAAACAGCTATGTTCTATTGTTATTATTACTTTTACAGACTAATAACTATGGATGTGAATATAATGTTTTTCAAAGCGAACATAATTTTAAAGGGTATGTGTGTAGATGCAAGCATAACAAGGGGTCTTAAATTGTCCACAAATGGCGTGACGTACTTCATGGATGGCCTCTAATGTGCGCTGTTGCACGTGATGCGACAGACGACGTCACGTCACATTGTCATGACAAATGCAGTAACAGTACACGGACAGCACAGTCGCCCCACTTGGTGGACGGATACAAGCACCGTGCGACATAAAACAGGAAATCGCACTTGTCATCTTTTATAGTATTCCCAACAAAATCGTTGCAGTACAGTCAGCGATACCTCGTTCACGCACACGACGGCAAGTGTACGTTTTGTAAGTGTTATAGGTGTTCATGTCCATATGTGAGTAATCTGAAATAAGATTTCTCATACAGCAATCGAATGTGTAAAAATTCAACGTACTTTAATTTTTTTATTTCTTTGTATCGTATTCGTCGTTTCGGCAGATACCACAGTGTTATATTCGTGTGACGGCAGTCGATTTCGTTCACACGTTAGTTAAGACATTTTATGATGGTCATTCGTGTAACGTAAACGTGTATTGAATGCTTAATTCGTTGTTTAAAATATCTCTGTCGTTCTTTCCTTCCCAGTCGCGAGACATGTTAACCTTTTGTGACGTATGTCGCAGCAGCTGGTTAGACAGGATGTTGAATGTGTGTTACAACTGAAGAAGTATCGTTAATGTTTACAGTTTCGTAACTTTTTGAGCCTGGTCATATTTCTAGTCCTGGAATATGGCTTGATTACACATAATAAAAAAATAATAAATTAGCGAAAACTGTGAGTGTTAATTATTTGATATTATATGTGTTCGATATGTATACCTAACAGAAGTTTGGTATTTTAATCGGCCAAGGAAAATGTCGTAATCATTTTTGAATTGACTATCTTAAGATCAGTAAACAACTTGTGCAGTTAGTGTATGAAGGGGGGGGGGGGAGGGTTATAGGTGTTTCAACAACCCAACTGCTACCATTTCCGAGAGTCTACCACCAAACAGTAGCACCTCCCACGATTTCGGTTGAGCAAACCTCCACCTCACTCCATTTTTGTACCATCTTTTATTTATCATCATCTCCCTCTATATAACTCTACGCCGCCGTCGATTGAGTCTGTGCTTGTCTTCTGTGACGGGTGTGTGTTTTTCACGCCAAATAAAACAAGATGCTGATATATATCTCACAGTTAGTTCGTTGGCCCACGCTCAAACACGCATTTGTGTAGAGCGAAAGTTGTTTGATTACCAAAACATTAATCATTTCAGCAGCATTTAGTGTTACACACACACGCACGCAGTAAGATGGTTCAAACCCAGTCATCTCTAGCGATGTACGCACACACATGTACATGTATATAAAGCACACACCAGGTATTCGTGCGGATGCATGCACACACGATGCGTGCATGCGCGCGACAACACACACAATACACGTGAGAGACGGTGAAGGATTGAGACGGCTGGGGACACCATATCACACTAGTCACCAGCTGTGTCTGAAATCGGCTACGACTCGACGGAGCACATCCACGGTATCTGGTTTGTTCAAAGCATTTCACAGTTCATTCACACAGCCATGTTGTAATCACTACATGAAAGCTGTCCACGCAAACATCCGTACTTTGGGCATCAACACGTTTTGATGTGATCTCACAGGTTGGCGAAGTCAGAATACAGTTATCGTAATAGTTTAAACCCTAGTGGATTCAACTGACGTGACATGGTTGTAAAGAATAAGTAAAATGAATTTGTCACTTCGTGTACTTACACTTAATGCTCTAGTCAAGTAATGTGCCAAATATGAATGTTGTTGATTGTGAAGTCATGTCACTAAGCCTGCTCATTGTGGTAATTTTCGTGTCACAAATCAAACAGCTTGTCATATTGGTGAGGTCACAAAAGGAGATGCGGCTGGGCGCGCGTAAGCCTTTAGCATTGTGTACGGCGGTGCTGGTTGGTATTTCAGGCTGTACCGGACATTGGAATCCGGGATTTAATATTTTTAAGTCACCGTAAAAAAATATTATCAACAAACATGTTGCTGGATGTACCCAGCGATATTCTTTCCTCCTTTTTGAGTAATTGCCGTTTGAACATCGCGATTACTTAATCCTGCAAATATAATATTCGCGGCTGTTTGATCGCCGCATAATGGACGAACAGCTGCGGATGTAATGCTAGATTAAGCAATCGCGATGTTCAGACGGCGGTGACATAAGATATTAAATTCAGCGATTGCAGTTTCGGGTGCACCCTGAAACACCAACCTGCATCGCCGCGCACAATGCTACAGGAGTCAATACAGAGTTGGTTTTCCCATAGGCGACCATGTTAACGTTTTGTCTGATTATAAGAAAATGTGACTATAAAATGTCTTAAACTTCTCACCTGTTGTTATCATCATCACATTGACATGCTGATATATTTTAACACAAATTGCGTAGTTCTAGCTCTCGTAAAATGCCTGTATGTGTGACACCCGTCAATATTTACAAATGCCGGCAAGCCATTATTCCACAAACAGCTCACATAGGCAAATTGCTGCCGAATATCCTTCCGCTTATTCAAATCATCTAGAAATCCTCCATTTTACAGTCAACACCTTCTACGATAACACATGACAATCTGCATTTACATCACATGTGAATTTTTTATAAAAAAATCGTCAAAAATACATTACACTTGTCTTCGAAGTCTAACTAGAACACGACCCCTACAGGCCTACGCGCGCTCAACGACACAACCTGTGGTGACTTCACAAACGGTCGCTAGGTGTCGCAACAAATTATGCAGAAATGTACAGAAAAACGTGATCAAGGGGGACTTGAACAGGATCAGCTTGATGGTTAAAAATAATTTGATTAGCAGGATAATATTTTTCGAGTAAATTTAATGTGATTTTGTTTGTTGGCATGACAATGTCATTGTTGTTTATGCCGTTCAACAGTGAAACTTAATGTAACACAGTTTCAAACAAAACGGAGCGTTATTGTGTTTAAAATAAATTAAACCGGTTTACGTAAATCCGTGATAAATATTAGTGTTTAGATTGGCATTTTGAAGTAAAATAACGCAAACAAGCATTTAAAAAAAGCAAATTTGTATTAACCCTTTAGACAGAACGCCGTTTTATGAAACGCCCTGCGAATCATTGCAGCGTACGCCATGATATTTGTGCACCTACTTTTTTGCATTTAGCTTTTTTGTACTTCGTTTCCTAAGCGCGATACAGTTGTGTCGAGTATGCTAGAACGCTGTGCATATCTACGAACTCTCCAGAAGATGACGCCACCTCCACGCGTTGTCAAAGTTAGAAATAGGTTGCAGCTATTTGTGATCGATCGCTCAAGGAAACGAGGCGTCGTTAATAGTTTGCACATTTTGTCGAGGACGATACAAATGAAGGTATGGTTAAAACATTTTCGTATACATATATTTGTGAGAAGGATATGACTAGTTAGTTTTTTCTCCATTACTTCAAGCTGTGACAGCATGGGAAGGTCGGGTATATTGAACTCCCTAAGCACATGGCTTGCTACATCAAAGGAAACTACCAATATCGTGCATTTCACTATTTCATTTCAAACTCGTCAACAACAGGCACTGCTAGGTAGCCTACAACATGACAATTCTTCGACCGCTGATTTATTTCGGAGAGAAGTATTAGAAATATATGGCATATCCGTTCAATATAAAGATATAGGGCCACGGTTCAATATAGCGGATGGTCCAATATACCCAACCTTCCCCTAGATAAATTTGACCGGTAACTGTATTTTTAATGTCTCATATTGATAGAATAAGTCGGGGCATAACGCTCCGTTTTCAGGATATCGGATACGAAAAAAGATTCCTTTAGGCATATATCGTCTGCGTGCTGTGGATAATCTAGTTCGGTTTCTTAGGCAGGCCTACGTTCCTTGTGTTGACATTTATAAGAAGTCTAGTTTTTGAAAACAAGTTGTAGTCATTTTAGAGGAAGTCTTGTTGTGAGACATGAAGTCCATGTACACGGCAAAACGTCCTGAGGTGGACATTTGGAATTTTCTAATTTATTCATTTTTATATTGTTCTTATATCCCCCCCCCAACTGATGCATTTATACCTTTACTACAACACTATGTCCTATACATTCGCTTATTTATATCACTTTCTCGTTTCTAATGCACCTATATTGTTACCAGACAGACATGACGATATGCAGCGCCATCTGGCTATCTCAAAATTCTTATTTTCAATTCTTATAGCTAGACAGAGTGGGGGGGGGGGGGGGGGGGGGCTTTTACTCACCCTTCTCTTTACTTATTCTGCATTCCATCTATGCAAACATGATAGGTAATTGATGTCAGGCATGAATGATTTGTGTAGACAAGGAACAATAGTTACCATTCTCCAATTCAACACGCCTCAACACCAATTTCCTCAAAGCCATATAACTTTTTATTCGCGTTGTAGCATACAATCCTGCAGTAATAAAATAATGCAGTTCCGGCCCTTAATGCGCATGTCTGACTCTGTAAATGAGAGTTCGCTGTGAAAGGACATATTCTCCTCCGAAACATCAATCATTATAGCACCAAATATGTTTTGGTAGTTTTAGGAAAATTTGTGCTGTATACAACTTACAACAGCTTAGTTGCCTAGCATAAATATTTCCACATATATCTTTCTTCCAAATGTTTCAGATGTACTTCACTGGCCTATATTGCAATTAGCAGCATCCGCCGGGTAGGTACTCCCCTGGGTTGAAGTATAGATTTGGGATTTATGGTCATTAGGACGACCCTAAGTCTATTTGCGTTATTGGAACTGCATTATTTTATAACTATAGGATTTTATGCTACAACTTGCTATACTTTTATTATTCCGCTGGCCGGACCTGCCGACCGGTAATTTTGCTAAGCATGATTTATCGAATAACATGTCAAATGCCAAAGTGACACAATTTTAATATAATATGGTAGTTCGTATTATAAAATAAGTAAACACTTTTCATGTTGTACATACACTTAAAAACAGTTAAATGGTAGTTTAACGCAGAAGGCACCTATAAGAACTACATCGCTTAGAGCGTTAAAATTGATGTCAAATATATGTTTTCGGATGCGACAATATAAATTAAGAAACGTTTAACATTCGCCGGCATTCATATATCCGCTATTTTTTAAAGATTGCACCAGTCAAACCCTATTTGCCTATATCTTAAGAACGACATCACGTATAGCCATAAGGTTAATGTCAAAATACAGGTTTTCAGATGCGACGATTTCTAATATGTTACAGTTAGCCTTCTTCGACATACATATCCGTCACTTTTACAATATCACAAGGCCGCCAGATACCCCCCAGTGTAAGACCATCTACGAACAAAGTAATTTAAGACATTATTTTATTGACTTTGTTAATGATACCTACCCTAAATATCCACACTAAGGATTTTTAAACGGGTCATTCTGCCCACATACACACGTGGCCAGTTAATGCACAGAAGACAGACAGTGACTTGTACATTTTGACACGTATCACGTATGCAACAGCAGTTGCATCGGCGTATACATCTGAATGATTTTCGGTTGCTACCACAGGATCTTCGCAGCCAAGTTCGCGAGCAAAGCTGACAGCTCACACAACGTCTTTTAATGCTTGATACCACAGCATGCAAAATCATACGAGTTTCGTGACAGCCACACCATGTTAGTTGCCTCTAAATATACAGCACCTCTTCTCCAGGCGTGATCACCATCTTGCCAGGAAATGTTTCCGCAGGATTTCACTAGTTCACTTAGCAGTATGAATAGTTCTGTCTTACTGTCTTTGTTGGAGACGGGAGTGAGGCAAAGTTGCCTTCTGTCACCGTTCCTCTTCATGCTTGCCATAGATTGGATTATGAAAAAGACAACAGAAAACAGGAAATGTTATCCAGTGGATACTTTGGAGCCAGTTGGAGGACCTGGACTTTGCAGATGACCTCGCTCTCCTGTCCCACAATCACCAACAGATGCAGGAGAAAACAGAGCTTCTAAGCATAGTCTCAACGCAGATAGGACTCGACGTCAACAGAAGCAAGACACATATCATGAAAGCCAACACGAAGAATAACAGCCCAGTCATATTAGGAGGGGAACCACTGGAAGAAACCGACTCCTTCACATACACGGGAAGCGTAATTAACAAGAGTGGAGGCACATAAGGATACGTCAAAGCAAGGATACAAAAAGCACGAGTGACATGTCTCATTTTGAGAGTTGGAAGGCAAAACAAAAAACAAAGGATATTCAACTCAAATGCCAAGTCAGTGTTACTATAAGGCTCGGAGACATGGCGAGTTACACATAAAACACTAACAAGATTACAGACCTTCATCAACAAATGCCTGCGCAGACTCACACCTAAAGTGGTCAGACAAGGCACCCAACACTACACTATGGGATTGGACCAAACAACTACCAATAGAAAACGAAATAAAGAAGATAAAATAGAGGTGGTTAGACATACACTGAGAAAACTTGCAACAAACAGCACACGACAAGTAATTACATGGAACCCCCAGGGAAGAGAAGAAGAGGAAGGCCGATAAACACCTGACAGAGACACGGAAAGCGAAAGAAAGCAGATGGAAAAAACCTGGAAAGAAATTGAGAAAATGGCATCAAACCGACAACAGTGGAGGACCATGGTCGATGGCCTGTGTTCCCAGCGAGCAAACAGGCCTAAGTAAGTAAGTATTGTCGTTCTCTCACATGGACTCTGGTTAACGTACATCTCTTGTCTCGGTGTGTCCTTCCCTCTTCTCCCCCACAAAGAAAGCTGCTTCGTCAATAGTCGCCATTCCTGCTTCCTAGGAGCACTGACAGGAGGGAAGGGGGTAATTTGCCTGCTGGAAAAAATCATCGAGGTCAAGCAAGCATGCATGCATTGCCCAGTGTTGAAAACAAGTTGCGGTCATGTTTCAAAGACAACAACTGTTGTTTTGAATGCGATTACCTCTGTGTCGACCGGAGAGTCACAGTTTGTACTTTGGTATTATTTCCCTGACTGTGTTGTCTATATGTTGACGTCAGTGCACTATTAAGCCCAGGATACATTGGGACCTTTCGCCCGACTAAACCAGACTCACTCCGAATGCAGTGTATACATTATACCGACTGACGTCGACTGAGACAGACTCGAAGCCAGCGTGACGTCACGATCACGTAACCTTGAAGACTTTCAACTACGACTAAGAGACTTTCGACTAGCCCCCGATTACAATTCAACGTGTGGATATACTAGCCGACTGACCCCGATCCAACTAAACCCATACCGACTAGTCTGGTCTGGTCAGGTCGTGCGTAAAAACGTCAGTGTATTCCAGTCTTAAGTCTATTTTGACAAACAAATTATGGTTCTTGTGACGCAGTTATTAGGATATACAACACTTGACGGCACGACCATTTAAAATATGGCTCAGTGCCATTTAAAAAAAAAAAAAAAACTAAAACTGCCACCTTCGATATTCTGTGGACTGAGTACTTATGTATGACATTCATGCAAGCATATCTCTTTTGGCAAGCGAATTGCACGGGATAATAATTATGGTACCATAGGGCTGATTTTGGTTTCGTAGTGTACAAATGAACGTACGTAGACCCTACGTATACTATACATGTGTTTAATTAAGACCGCGGTCGGCTGCTTTGGCTGCACGGTTGCTAGAGTCGTCTTTAATAGTCTAATTTTTGGGATAGCCAATGTATGGGTAAGATAGGTATACCACAGTCACTTTTCACGTAGTTGATATGCGTTACGCTGCTACGTCTGATGTAGACCAAAAACCGTGACGTCATTCATAATAGCCGTAACGTCAGTGGAAATTGTAGTCACAAATGAGATACGAGCTCCTTGTTTGAAGTGACATTTTATGGTAAGAAATGTGCGTGCTCTGTCATATATGCGCTCTCAGACACATATGCTCTCTTAGAACATAGTCTAAGATAATTCGAAGCTATATTTGGCGGAGATAGATCGTAGAAATTGGTGGTGCAGAAAAGTTGATAAACAAGTGGAATTACTGATTGATAAGTACTATTCTTGCCTTAATATCATTCATAAAACTACTTACATAATATAATATCTGTGTAAGCCAGTACTTGCTAGATATTTTGATTAGGTAGCATTGGTGTTAAAATTAAGCAAGGGCGATAGTCGGGCGAACTCCAGATTGTTTATGTAGATAGGGTCCTACGTATTCACTAGGGCGCGGCGAAACCTAAATAAATAAAGCAGCCTAACATAACGTAACTGATTGTATTTAAACTAGGTCACTACCAGTAATGTTAGCGTTCGTGATAGGATATATAGTCAGCTGTATAAATAAAATATGTAACATAAATTGTGCTGTAGTACACAGGAAACAGTCTTTATAAAGACTAAGTTAATTAAGTTATTTAAAAAAATTGTGATAGTGATATGGCGCCTTGCAAGCGGCAAGTCAAGGCAAAGCGACACATGGTGTGCGATCATTGCCATAGCTGGGTAGATTTCGCATTGTCCGGCTGTGGGAAGTCATGGGCAGAAACCATGGAGATGCATGGGGTGTTGGAAGGTGGAGTGTCTGCAGAAGGAGATAGTTAGGTTGACAGATATTGTGAAGGGGATGGAATGGGAATTAGCAAGGAGACAGGTGGAGAGGTGGGAATACTGCAAGACTGAAGGAGAATAGCAGTGGCAAGAAGACTGAGAAAAAGAGATTGAGAGGAGGGAAGGTGATTGGAGGGGAAGAAATTAGAAAATCGACAACAGAAAACGTGACAAGCGTGAAGGTGACGGTGGAGAAAGTGACCTTAGAGACGGAGGGAGGGAAGAAGGGACGGGAGAGGAGAGAAGAAAATGAGACGGGAAGAAAGATGAAGGGACGAAAGGATGTGAGAGCAAATGTGATAGAAGAGACGTCGATAAAAGGGACGATGACAGGAGGAAAGGTGACAAGAGAAAAAGCGACAGGAAAGAACGGATCGGAAGAGAATGTGACAGGAGAGAAGACGGCAGAGGAAAAGACAACAACCAGACAGATGCAAACTGGAGAAGGAGCTACTCTGAGGCAGTGATTGAGGGGGCAATGAGGAAAGAGAGGGTGTTTATGGACGACTCCATTATGAGAAAGACGGACAACACACTAAGCGAGGAGAAGGACGTCGTTGTTTGTCTACCGGGGGCTAGGATAGAACATGTGACTGAAAGGGTAGAGAAGGTATTGGGGCATGGCAAGGGAGGGTCTATACTAGTACACGTAGGAACAAATAATGCAGACAGGGAGGGAACAACTGGGATAGTACAGAAATATAGACAATTAGTGAGGAAGCTAAAGAATATTCTGTCAGGGATGTTGCCAGTAATGGGAGGAAGGGGGACAACGTATAGAAACTGCAAGAGGATGGCGATCAACGCACTAGTTGAGCAAATGTGTGAAGCAGAGGGGGTGGGATTCACAGATTTATGGGGATAATTGTTGGAAGGGAAGATATGTCCATGAGAGATGGCCTCGATCTTATTGGAAAGGGGGCAGCAGTTTTCTCACAGAACCTGCTGCGATATGTTGACAGTGGGGCATGTTGCATCTATTTAAACTAGATTCGTAGGGGGGACAAATAAAACAGCAAAGAACAGTCTGGAAAACTCTTCTGAAGCTGGATATAAATGTGTTTGTTTAAATGCAAGGAATATAGTAAACAAAAGAAGTGAACTAAACATTATGGTAGAAGATATTGGCCCTCATATCATAGGTATAAAAACCGAATCCTGGACCACCACCGATACATCAGATGCCGAATTGGGACTGACAGTATATGTAATGTTTAGGAAAGATAAAATAGGAAGAAAGGGAGGTGGAGTTATTTTATATATTAAAGAATCTATCCAGGTTTATGAAATAAAATTTGAAAAAAAGGCAAATTGCGAAGAAGCTGTTTGGTGTAACATAGTTACAGGAAACTTAACGTTAACAGTTGGGTTAGTTTATCGAAGTCCAAACATAATCATAGAAGAGAATGAAAAAATACAAAACGCTATAAGGGAAGTAAGCAAACGGACCGTATTATTATGAGGGATTTTAACAACGGGAATATGCAATGGAAATCTCAACAGAGTATGGGGAGTGAGGACCAAGAGTTTTAGTTCAAGATACTTTCCTTTCTCAACATGTGCTAGAACCAACCAGGGGTGATAATGTGTTAGACATAATTTTGTCCTCACTGACTGAGTGAGCCACTGGGGAGTAGTTATCACAACCAGATACATTTTACCGTCAAAGTAAAATCAGAAAGGAATAGTAAAAAGCAGTATAGGAGAAATTTCCACAAAGGAAGGTATAAGGACATGAGGAAATATTTAGTAAAGATAGACTGGAATAACACACTGAAAAGTAAGATAGCAACAGAATGCTGGAATATATTAAAGAGTGAAATTAAGTGCATAGTCGATACATTTGTACACTTCAAAAACAAGGGAAACGTTCCAAAAAGAAACACTTATCGAAAGAAGCCATTAGAAAAATTAAGTATAAACAAATGTTGTGGAAGTCATATAGATCTACTAGAAATGATGCAGGCTACAACATTTATAAAGAAGCACTTAACCAAGCTACAGCTGAAATTAGAAATAAAAGGAGAAGCTATGAACAGCAATTAGCTAGTAATATAAAACATGACAGCAAGATATCGTCTACTTAGATTTTCAAAAAGCTTTCGACAAAGTAACACATCAAAGATTACTGCTTAAACTAAGGGCCCATGGCATAGGAAATTGTATAATAAGCTGGATGGAAAAATGGCTGATTGACAGAAGACAACGTGTAGTAGTTGATGGGGAGGCTTCAAACTGGAAATCAGTATTAGGACCTATCAGTACTAGGACCTATATTATTCTTAGTATATATCAACGATTTGGATGATGAAATAACAAGCAATGTGTTGAAATGAATAATACCAAAGTGTTTAGAAGGATTAAAAGTGATGGAGATAGACATCATTTACAAGATGATCTTGACAGATTGATCAAATGTTCTGAAAAGTGGCAAATGCTGTTCAATTTTGGAAAATGTAAATGCCTCCACACAGGACATGGGAATGAAGAGGTAGAATATACAATGGGGGGGGGGGGGGGGGGGGGGGGTACTGTACTATATATTACTGTAAAAGAAAAGGACTTAGGGTTAACCATTAGTGCTGATATGAAGGTTTCAGAGCAGTGCGGAAATGCAGCTTCAAAGGGAAATCAAATCCTTGGATTAATTAGGCGAAATATAGCGCTCTACAAAACAATAGTGAGGCCTCATTTAGAATATTGTATACAAGCGTGGAGGCCATATCGCAGGAAGGACATAGATATGCTAGAAAGAATACCGAGGGGAGCGACTCAAATGATACCCAAACTGAGGGATCTTAGTTATGAAATTCGCCTAAAAGAATGTGGTTTAAGAACATTAGAGACCAGGAGATTGAGAGGAGATCATATAGAAGTGTTTAAAATAATAAATGGTTATGAAAATATTGATAGAAATATGTTTTTCTCAGTTAAGAAAGATAGAAGGACTAGAGGACATGAAGTTACATTAGCAAAGGAGCAGTGTTGATTATATATAAGAAAGTTCTCATTTTCACAAAGGACTGTAAAAGAATGGGACAAATTATCTGCTGATTGTGTGGGTGCTAGTAGAGTGAATATGTTTAAAAATAAAATCGACACATACCTCAGAAGGGCGGGATACACATAGATAAAAGGGTTGGAATCTCGATAAGCCAAAGGGCTTCCTTGTCCACCTGCCACCTAGAGTTAATTCTCTGAGTGGCAATCTTGTTAAATCTTGTTGTTGTGTCGCTGAGCAAATCCGCCGTCGTAACATTAAAAATCTCCAATAGAGTTAATAGTTTGGGACCAGCAACGATCGTGTGGTCTTCTTCCCGTGTCTTTGGGTACATTCAAGAACAAGTTCTGCTCTCAGTCTATACAAGGTGGTAGCGGTTGCCACGAGTTATTGAGAGGAGTAGGCTATGGTGTGGTTCCATTCATCTTTTGGCACACTCCAGACACAGCTCTAGCAGATCAACTTGTGCGGACGATTATTAAAGGGAAACTGACTGTTCTGTTAGGTATCTAGTAGCGGGAGTTGCGGCTGTTTAGTACTTGTCTTTACAATTTGAACTTTTAGCGGGCTCATTTTTCTAACTGCGAACTTTGTTTCGGGCTTATTATACACAAACTGCTGGCAGTAGGCTCCCTATTCTATTAACATATTAATTCTAGTATGAACGGGTCATCTGAAAACATCGATGTCGGACATTAGACGAAATTAGGCCTACTTTCGTGTGGGGAAAGAGGCAGTTTCACCTGGCGTCGGACATTGATATTTTACGCTTCGGACTCCCCCTTCTCTTTGTCCGTGCGCTCGGAGAAAATGATCGCACAATTTCGTTCTTCGTTTTACACCGTCACGTGATTAGCCTTAATTATCCAGGCGCCGTGAAGTGGCAGCAATTTTTGCGCTCTTCACGACTGACTGAGGAATAACATGATTGGCTCTCAGACTAACTGTAAAGTAAACAATTAAGTAAAAGTAAATGTCAAAATGTATTTACCGAATTGTTTGTAGTAATAATTTATTGGCAATAAAAAAATGATTATATTATGTACAATTTCATTTTCGTTGATCTCGTGTTGGTAATTTAATTTAATTTAATTTACCTATCAAGACACATCACAGTTAATTTCACTCACGCCCGCTCGCACGCAAATACAAATACATATAAATCAATCTTCACATTAATCAATGGAATAAACATACATTAGTAATGGGTACAACTATTTCTTTGAGGCTATTTTGAATAATAAGTTAGACAAATTGATACAAGTGTACGTTGACCTTATATTGATTGCCGCAACCCTAGACAGAGTTCATCTGTTGCACGCACAGCGTCGAAGGCCCGGTGATGCAGTTTGTCTGTGGGGAAGACTCGGCAACGCTGCTAGTGGCGAAACACCACAATGACGGCTCGAGGGACGTGAACATGTTTCATGACGCCATCAAAATATTCATCAAAAGTTTCATCGACGGCCCCGGTAAAGACACTGTGAGTGCCACAATGTCCGCGCACAACCCCCATTACTCTTGGTTTAGACGTTGCTGTAGTTGGGAAGATGCTTAGAGGGGCTAGTGAGATCGACAAATGTAAGAATATGGTTTTTCATCAGAAAGTATTAAATATATCGTGTTTCGATTATATATGTTCCTGACGCAAAATCCAACGATTGTGTTATATATTCAAATATAACAATTCAGTTGCGATAGTAGTTCTTCCCCACTGGTGCTAAGAGTCAGCCGTAGTGTTCAGTCTTTTCCGGAACTGGAATTGACACGCAATTGCATTTTTTGATTCGGAATTGATTATTAAATGTTAGTTGTAATTCGAAATTATTTGATTATTTGCAGCAGACATTACCCAATTAACTCGACTTACGCGAGTGACTTTGGGTGAACAATAGTGAAAGTTTTAATCAAATCTGATTAAATATGATTGTACACACATATTATCAAGTACCAATAAAACGGTATTAAAATGAATTGGCATTTAATTTTTCGTCAGAATTTGTAAGTGGAAAAATTGGAATTGATAATTTGGAATTGATTTTTGCAAGGTGAAATTGGAAAGTAATTTTTTTATTAACTAGACATGGAATTGCAAACACGGAATTGACCCCATGACTGATAGGATTTGATTGCAACGATGGACGGTGACAACTCAATGCAATGCCTGGCGACGAACGACGCATGCGTGACCGTTGTTGCCATTTACATAACAGATGACCGAAAAGGAGTTCGCAATGCAAGCGTTGACCTGCAATGACGTCATCTCGTCATCTGCCGTCATATTTACTTTTACAACAGTCTTGTTGCCGGTCGGAATACGCCTCGCTGAATATTTGCTCAAACGGTTCGACTGTATTCACAACATAACAGGTAAATGGAATCAAACGACAATTGAGTGTCAACAAAGCCTGCCTGTTGTTAATACGTCGGATCCAGCATTGGTCTTAGGGCGTACGTACGTCTAGATTTCATATTCACTTATAAAATATAAGCATATTTATTATATGCTTGTTCTACACTACACTCTTTTGTGTTTGGCAATATACAGATTCAAGATTGTTAAACAGCACAAAACACCTAAACGACAAAACACCTTTGGCATGCCGATAGTCCAACTTTGTTATTATCCACTTGTAACACGCGCTGAGATATTAGTCACTCACGCTGCAAGCATTTACACAATCGGCAAATAATTTGTTTCATTTCGTAAGAACGAATACTTTCTGATACCTAATCTACGCTGTCCATGTTTGACATTCTTTATTTAATCTAAACCTTCTGTATTTCGTAATTAAAAAATTGCTTGTATAAATATTTTCATATCCGCTCATTGTCTTATACATACATCTTTTTGATCGCAGCTTAATCTCCTTCTCTCTATGTTGTTGATTAAACCACATCCTTGTGTGCGTTGTTTGGTGATCGCTCAGTTCTGGGATGTATTTAGTTTGGTCCATATATTTGTTGACGTATTTATGCATTTCTTGCGATGTGGCTTCCAAGCTTGTATAATATTCTAGATGATGTCTGACTTTATACACAGGTATAATTAATGTTTTCCATGAACGTTATATGTCTGCTAATTAACCCGGTAATTCGAGGATCCGTGGAAGTTACAATCTCATACTGCTTGGACACTTTTATGTTAGCACTAATTGCCAGCCGTGGGGTGACCTTGTCTAGGATTTATTTTGTAAAGGGGGAGTCAAGGGGCAAGCTCAATCACCCACTAATTTTCCATGCTGTGATGTAGTGTCACAGTCGGTTATTTAGGAAAAGTAAAAGAAAAATTTCCCGAAGGCAATGCTGAATGCATGTCCGAATATAAGTGCGGTAACCGGTCATAATCATATTAGGGCAAACTACTATAGGTTCCTACTCCAGTTTTATCATCAGCATAGAACTTGGTTGGAATTATCACCAGGAAACGTTGTGGCGAGTGGAGAGCCTGGTCCTGAAAGATTTGGTTACTGCCCCGTGTAAACTAATAGATGTGCCAATGGGTAACTTTGCTAATTGCCTTTACTATACATTAGAGTTTCGAAATAGTTGTTGATAATCGTTTGTTACACATAAACAATAAAACCAGTTTTGCAGCATCAAATTGAAAACTGTACTCAGATGTGGGCCTACTCGTAAAGTAGCCTTGTAATATATTAGTACACTGACCACGAGCACAAGTAGGCCCGATGGGTATGAATTTCGAAAATGCGATCATTCAATCTCCAGAGAGAGGCTCGCTTCCGGTCACGAAGTCCGAGGTATCTCGCGACCGGAAGCCAGTCGCTGTTTGGAGAGTGACGTTCATTGTGTTGTATGTTGATACCGTGACTGTCATATGACTCACTGCAGTGAGCAAAGCAATGCAGCAATACCCGGGGAAATACGTCTTGTTACTGGATGAACCCGTGACGAAACTTCACAGAGAAAACAAGCAAATGACCACGGTGAGTGAAGGTGTCCGTGCTTGTGCGAGGGTGAACACGTGCGTGCGTGTTCTTTATCCCGCTACACTGGCAACAAGGGCCGAAATGCTAAATAACATGTTGCAGAACATGGGCCTGACAATCTTGCGAGATATTGCTAGCTGTATGCCCAACTCGGATTTGTTCAGTACTACGGATAACGAAACGAATGACTTATCGATTCAATCGAATCATGAACAGCGTGTAATTTGCATAAGATGTGTGGACGATCGACTCCAGGCACGAGAACATTTAATTGGTCTTCATAAATTAGAACGCGCTGATGCATCTACCATCACAGCCTTGATAAAAGCTTCTTTAATACGGATGAATCTTTCTTTTAAACAAAACTAGAGGGCAATGATTGATGGCTGCGAAAACTGGCGTAGCTACACATGTGAAGAAAGCGGAACATCGATGCTTGTATTGTCACTGCTACTTGGAATTTGGCGTGTGCCGATTGTATCAGGCGAGTGAAGGTTATTAAAGAAGCATTGGCTCCCACATATGAAATAACAAAACTAGTCCCAAACCATGACGTAGAGCTGCAGGAAATTAAAAACCAGCTAAAACAAGAAGGTTCCGAACCGTCCCCAGGCATTCTCGACTGGAGGGACCGGGGTTCGAATCCCGGCGCCGGCTGGGTGGTGGTCCGGTACTGGCTCGGCTGCCGTGTCGAAATTTGGGCAATTTCGTTCACCCCATGTCGCCCCCCTTCCAACCCGCACCGGTCAGCGTGGAAGGGTAGGCCAACAACACCAGCATGCAAAGTACAATGAAGCCAAGTGTAAGATACAACAAAACAGCATGTGATCGTCGCAGGAAGCCGTGTATTTCGTAAAGGTGTCACACGACAAGATTAGGTCAACAATATTATAGTCGAATAATATGACATCTCCCCCCAAAGATATCAACACATCTAGGATAGAGTTCCATAATAATCGTGAAGTCGAATCGCATGACGTATGACTAACTATTATAAAACACGTGTAAACTATAAAATCAATACAAGGGTAGCTAGACAGCTTTCCCTGTAAGCGACAACAGATCATCGGCATTATTCTGGCCTACTGTGCACTTCAATTTTGACATGAATGGGCAAACTAAACTAAACGTCCATTCTGTCGGGCTTTCGCACTGCTCGCCCCGATCTCGTCACATATCCAGGGCGACGCGGCGAACTAGGCACGTCTTCAGTCACATCTTGAGGATGCTCATCGCCCGGAAGAGTCGGCGTCGTCTCGACGTCATCAGGCTCGTCTCGGTGGTCGTCTGTCGTCTCGGAAGTGCGTGGCGGTTCAGGTGGCACTTTGAGGAGGTGCTTCCTGTTCCGTCGGTACACGCCCCCGTCGCTTGTCTCGACGATGAAGGAACGCGGAGCATCAGCACGTGCGAGTACTGTGCCGTTTGCTGACCATCTGCGTTCGTCGTCTCGTTTGAGGCGGACGGCGTCGCCCGGCTGAAGAGGTGGTAGCTGCTTCGCGCCGTGGTGACGGTCGTAGTGGTGTCCGTACACCCGCTTCGTCGCCTCGTCGTTGTTGAAGGCGGACTCGTAGTCCGGCCAGTTCGGTTGTAGTAACTCAGGCAGTATCGGTACGGTCGTTTTCATACGCCTGCCCATCATGAGTTCTGCAGGGCTGTACCCTGTTGCGGCAATAGGTGTCGCGCGGTACACCATCAACGCCTTCGTCGGATCGTCCTGCGCGAGCTGTTTCTTCGCGACCTGTACAGCCCTCTCCGCTTCCCCGTTCGACTGAGCGAAGTAGGGACTGCTGGTCACGTGGTTGATGAGCGCATCATTCGTAAACGCTGCGAACTCGCGGGACTTGAACTGCGGTCCGTTGTCTGTAAATATGATATCTGGATGGCCCCATCGTGCATTCACATCTTTTATCTTCGCAATCACGGCTGATGAAGATGTGTTGCTAAGATGTGAGACTTCGGTGTATCGACTGTAATAGTCGATCATGACGATGTAGGTTTTACCCCGGAAGTCGAACAAGTCTGCACCGACTTTTACTGTGAGGATCTCTTCGTTTGACAGACAGCACAACGCGCTACCAGGCTCTCAATCGACTTCGACAAGCCCGGCCTCCAAACTGTCTCGTTAGCTCGCGCGCGACACTTCGTGATCCCTTGGTGACCACTGTGGATCTTCTCGAGGATCTCGCTGCGCAACGACTGCGGGACGACGATCCTGCGAGCACGCACGAGGATTCCCTTCACGACACTCAACTCTGACCGAACGTGGTACAGATCGCGCAAGCATTCGTCTGCCTGCGAGATGTGTCGTGGCCAACCCCCAGACGTGTACGCGATGACTCTCTGAAATGCGTCGTCGCTTTCCGTGGCGTCGCGAATGCGTCGTAGCATTGAGTCAAGCACGGGCACTGTCGATAGCATACCCTCGACGTACGACTGCACGGCATCCACAGAGTCCAGTCGCTGGTCGCACTGTAGAGGTTGTCCTGACAGAGTATCTGCGATCACCTGGTCTTTACCAGGCACATGCTCTGCGACGATGTTGAATCGCATCAGGCGAAGCAACAAGCGCTGACACCGAATCGGTGTCTGGTCGATATCACGAGAGTTGATCAACGGGATGAGAGGTTTGTGGTCAGTCAACAACTTGATCTTCTCCAACCCCATCAGATATCGGTCAAACTTTTCGCACGCCCACGTACACACCAGACACTCTTTCTCAATGGCCGCATATCCCATCTCCGCTTTCGTCAACGTTCTGGAACAATATGCCACAGGCATCATCTGGTGGTCATGGACTTGCATCAGAACGGCACCGAGGCCGTATCCACTTGCGTCTGCACATATGACTGTGTGTAGTTTCACGTCGTAGAATGTGAGTACAGGAGTAGACGATATCATCTGTTTCAATTCAGCGAACGCCTTCTCATGCACGCTTCCCCACACCCACACGATGTCCTTGCAGAGGAGTTCGTTGAGTGGCTTCGTGAATCGGGCGAGGTCTTTCACGAAACGTCCAAGGTAGTTCACCATTCCGAGGAAACGACGAAGTTGATGTATGTTTTCGGGCGATTTCATCTCCTGGATGGCCTTCACCTTGTCTCTATGGACGCTGACTCCGTCTTTGCTGATCCAATGACCCAGGAACTCGAGCCCAGGTTGTCGCAAGGTACACTTGGTCTTGTTCAGCTTCAGTCCTGACTTCTCGATGATGTTGAACACCGTCTCGAGTCGTTGGTCGTGTTCTGCGATATTCTTTCCGCATACCAGAATGTCGTCCTGATACACCGACACACCGGGGACGCCGCGGAGAATGTCGCTCATTTCACGCTGGAATATCTCGCTCGCGCTACTTATTCCGAACGGTAGCCGTAGAAAACGGTATCGACCGAATGGCGTGATGAAGGTCGTCAGTATGCTGCTGTCGTCATGAAGACCCAACTGCCAGTAGCCGCACGAGGCGTCCAAAGACGAGAACACCTCGGCCCCAGCCAGGTTGTGGATGACGTCTTCAACGGTTGGCAACACATATCGCTCGCGACTGATGGCGACGTTGAGACGTTTCAAGTCAACACAGAGGCGAATGTTCCCTCCTGATTTCGGCACGACGACTATGGGACTGCACCACTCGGTAGGTTCTGTCACTTTGACGATTACCCCCAAGCGTTCCATTCGAGCGAGTTCTGCAGCCACCTTGTCGAGCATCGGCAGTGGCACGCGTCTAGACGTGCTGCAGCTGTACGGCTGTGCATCAGATTTTAGTTTGATGTGTACGCGCCGGGTCTTCAGCTCACCAAGCTCTCCAAACACGTCATAGAGGTCGGACGTGTGAACGTTGTCGAGCCGCGCTATCAAGCTTAGATGGACCGCCGCAGCTCTGCTGAGCAGGTTTTCCTTCAAACCTGGTATGACGTAACAGTGGACGTTCGTCACCTTTCGTTTTCGCAATATCTTCGCTATGAAGTGACCATCACAGGACAGTTTACCACCCGGTGAATCTAGCGAAACGTTGGCCGACTTCAGTTTCGGTCGCTCGTGGAGTTGACGATAGGTTTCAGACGAAATGACGGTGACATCTGCGCCGCAGTCAATCTTGAAATCCACTACCGTGCCATTCATCTCCACTGATGTGTGCCAGGGTGGCTCGTCGTGTTCCTTGGACTCGACGGACCCAAGGAAGAACTCAGACGGCTCTACCCCGACTGCCGAAGTGATTTCGTGTACGTTTCTTCTCGTCGAACACCGTTTCGCGAAGTGACCCTTCTTGTGGCTCAGTTTACAGTAGGCGTTCAGCGCCGGGCACTCTGATCGTGTGTGCTGATGGTAGCCACACGCGTCACATGTCTGGACGACTGACTTTGCATGCCTGTGAGGAGCGTTCCGTGGTGTAGACGGCTTGAATGGCGGTTTTCCACGTCTACCACCCGGACTCCGCTTCACCTCGTTGATGACGCCTGCTGCCGGTCTAGTTTCGATCGACTTGATTTGCTGTCTAGACGCCTCATCCGCCCGACACATTTCAACATCACGCCCGAGAGTGAGGTCAGCTTCGCGCAGAAGCCGTCCTCTCACCGCATTATCGCGCAACCCTAGGACAATCCTGTCTCGGATTAGCTCATCTCGCAGTTCGCGGTAATCACACGTCGCTGCGAGATGTTTGAGTTCGGTGACGTACTGGTCGATAGACTCTCCTTCATGTTGTGTTCGAGTGTTGAGTTTATAGCGTTCGAAAGTAATATTTGTCTTAGGAATGCAATAACTTTCGAATTTCTCCTTCAACGGGTCGAGCTTATCCGCCTCTTCTTCGGTGAACTGGAAGGTGTTGTAGATCTCCAGTCCCTCTTCCCCGATCACATGAAGAAAGATTGCACACTTCACTGGGTCGTTTTTGACATAAACCCCGGACGCTCTTGCATAAAGCGTCCATCGCTGGATCCATCTTTTCCACGTTTCTGATACGTTGCCGGAAAAGGACATCGGCCCAGGGGGCGAAAGAGTCTCCATTATGTGTGCCTCTCTTCTTCGCATTACGATCCCCGTTGCTAAGGTATACGTCAAAGCCACCTATTAACGCTCACGCGGAGAATCGTGTCTGAGTGCCCCGATATACGCATTTTGTTTGAAATCGCGTAAAGGGGACTTGCATAAACGTTCATGGTTTAATGTTCATCACAATTCATTCATGATCTACCGGTTTATGCGCGTGAATTCATCAAGATACGCTGCCACCATGTAAGATACAACAAAACAGCATGTGATCGTCGCAGGAAGCCGTGTATTTCGTAAAGGTGTCACACGAAAAGATTAGGTCAACAATATTATAGTCGAATAATATGACACCAAGGACCCCAGTTCCCAGTAGCATCGAAATATTCTATGTCCAAGGCGGCGGTTCGGGTCAACTACGGCTACGTGCAGGGGGTGCTAAGAATCTCTGGGTCAAGAAGTGCCGCCGAGAGAAGGTAAGTAGACTTAAGATAGCAACATATAACGTAAGAACATTACTAAGAGATGAACAGATACAAGAACTGGAAGAAGAACTTAGGGAAACTAAGTTGGTATGGGATGTGATTGGGATCGGAGAAGTCCGAAGAAGAGAGGAATGCTTCACTACCTTACAAAGCGGCCATCTACTATACCATTCCACAGCGAACAACGGCCAAGCAGGAGTAGGCTTTCTCATAAACAAGAGATGGAAACACAATATAATGAGGGTTAACAGCATCAGCCCCAGAGTAACAGAACTTGTTCTATGCATAACAAAGCGCTAAAAAATGAAGATAGTACAAGTATATGCACCAACAACATCATACTCAGAAGAAGACACAGACAACTTCTACAACGACGTGGATGAGACCTTAGAAAAGTCAACCCACTACACGATAGTGATGGGAAACTTTAATGCGCTAGTAAGGAAACGAACAAACATTTCAGAAACGGCAACAGGCAAATTTGGCCTAGGTGTGAAAAACGAAAGAGGCGACACCTTGGTAGAATGGGCAACATCAAGAAAGTACAAAATCATGAATACCATGTTCCAGAAGAAAGCAGGGAGGAGATGGACATGGAAAAGCCCAAATGGAGAAACGAAGAACGAAATTGACTACATCCTGACACAGTGGAGTGACCACAGAATGGTAATGAGCAACATCAAACTAGACGTCAAGGCTGAAAGGAAGAGATTGATAAACAAGAGACCACCGAGTGTAGATACCACACAAATCGGAAGAAAAAAGATCGAATTCCAACTCGAACTGCGAAATCGATTCGAGACGCCACAGGAACTAGACGACACCGACACCATGAGCGAAAACATCACTGAGATGATCCAACTAAGTGCGGCAAGTGCAACCAAAGCAATCAACAGACATGTAATGACGAGAATATCATCACCGACACGAGCACTAACGAAGAAACGACGAGAAATGGTGGATAACGGCGACCGTAAAAAACCAAATAGAGTACGCAGAAATATGCAAGACCATCAAAAAGAAAACAAAGGAGGACATCAGAAAGTACGAATAAGAGATCATACGAGAAACGATTATGTCATCAAAGAGCCTGAACAAAGCAAGAAGAACACAGGCACTAGGCCGAAACAGACTGATTACACTTCTAGACAAGCAGGGTAGAGAAATACAAGACCAATATATGATCATGGAACGAATAGAGGAATTCTACACCAAGCTATACGACAGTGAACAGGGTACCATAATTCTCACCGACCCGAAAGAAGTACCAGATATAACACTATGGGAGGTGGAAGCAGCACTAAGAGATATGAAGAATGGGAAGACATCAGGCAACGACCATATAAACATTGAAACATTAAAAGCAGGAGAAGATATCATCTCGAAGACACTGGCTAAGCTGTATACTAAATGCTTATCAGAAAGACGAATACCCGCCGCTTGGAAGAAGGCAAAGATGGTGATTATTTTCAAGAAGGGAAATAAGAAAGTCTTAAAGAACTACACCGATATGTCTGTTATCAAACATCCACACATTACTCACACAGATACTAACGAAAAGGCTAGAGAAGACATTCGATGAAAACCAACCACGAGAGCAAGCAGGATTCAGAAGCAGATACTCAACGACAGACCACATACACGTCGTAAACTAACTGAAAGAGAAGTGCCGGGAATATAATATCTCGTTCTGCATCGCTTTCGTCGACTACGAGAAGGCTTTCGACTCGGTGCAAACTCAAGCAATACTGACCTCCCTTCAAGAACAGGAGATAGAAGATGTATACATCGATCTCATGAAAGACATCTACACTAACAGCTCGGTGACAGTCCACCTACACAAAAAGAGCAACAAGATCAACATCAAGAGAGGAGTACGACAGGGTGATACCATATCGCCCAAGCTGTTCACGGTAACACTTGAAAGCATATTCCGAAGACTGACCTTGGAAACCGGAGGCTTGAGGATAGACGGAGAATATATATCAGACATCTTTGCTTCGCTGACGATATAGTCATATGCGCTACTACACCGCAAGAACTACAAAACATGTTGCAGGAACTAGCTGATGAAAGTGAAAAAACAAGGTCTAAGGATGAACATCTCAAAAACAAAAGTGATGCTAGAAAATGACACACCAATATATATCAACAAGACACATGAAGAGATCGTTGAAAGCTACGTCTATCTGGGACAGCTATAGAGAATCAAAGAGAACAAATCAAGACAAGGAGATTCAAAGAAGGATCACCGCCGGCTGGACAGCTTTCGCCAAACACCGGGACATCTTCAAGGGTAATTTTTGAACCTGCTTGAAGACACAAGTCTTCAACTCATGCGTACTTCCAGCGATGACATACGGCGCGGAAACATGGGCACTCACCATTCAGCCAAAGAACAAGCTAGCAGCCGCACAAACAAAGATGGAAAGAAGTATGTTAAACATCACATATCGGGAGAGAAAAACAAACATCTGGGTAAGACAGAAGACAAAGGTCATGGATGTGATATAACAAATCAGAAGACAGAAGTGGACCTGGGCAGAGCACATTAGCCGACTACGAGATAACCGATGGGCATCGCGTATCACAACCTGGAGACCTTACGAAGGGAAACATCTAGAGGAAGACCAGCGAGACGATGGAGAGACGAACTAGACGAATACTGGAAGGGCACCATCTGGCAGAGGATAGCGCAAGACAGGCAGATTTGGAAACGACATGCTGAGGCCTTCGCCCAACCACGGGACACTACGGCTGCACAATGAGGATGATGATGATGACTCGATCGACTGTTCGTGCGTCAGCTATGCAAAATATCATCGACTGTTACCCAGCCTTGAAAGAGCTATGGACATGGTCACTGGACAATTGTTCAGATATAGAAATGAAAGCACGGATTCGAGGTGTTGATTACTACATGATGAAGTTTGATGTTTTTATGGAGTTGTCTTGGGTGAATGTTTATTTCGTCATGCTGACAGCCTAAGCATAGCTCTACAAAGGCCAAACTTGTCAGCGACTGAGGAACAATCAGTTACGTCCACGACTATGAACACTCTTTGTCATTTACGAACAGCGATACAATTTGAACTGACGTTATGAGCAAAGCGGAAGAGAGAGAGAGAGAGAGAGAGAGAGAGAGAGAGAGAGAGAGAGAGAGAGAGAGAGAGAGAGAGAGAGAGAGAGAGAGAGAGAGAGAGAGAGAGAGAGAGAGAGAGAGAGAGAGAGAGAGACACCGAAGAACCTTAATTGACTACCGAGATGCAGAGCAGTCTCGCCTAAACTTGAGTGTGACACAGCAGCGCCAGACTACTTCAAAACACTAAAACTTCTATACAGAGCCATATATTATGAGTCTCTGTACCGTATTATATCGTTTATTAAAGATATATTCAATCATCATGACTACACAATTCACATGAACTATGAGAAGCTTCTATTAAATGCAGAGATGGTACAATCATGAACTGAAAACTGTTACTAGTTTCTATGAGTCTGATTTTGATCCACGAGAAATGGAGAAACATTTAAGCACTTTCACGCATAACATTCCGCCTGGTGGTAGCGGCGGCGGCGGCGGCGGCGGTGGTGTGTGTGTGTGTGTGTGTGTGTGTGTGTGTGTGTGTGTGTGTGTGTGTGTGTGTGTGTGTGTGTGTGTGTGTGTGTGTGTGTAGATGCGTGTGTGCGTGCATGTATGTTTCTCCTTTTAAATATTATAATCAGATCCGACTCAAAATGTGACGATTGTGCACCGTGCGCCATTAAAGCTATTTGTTGTCATACATTTGAACATTGCAAAGAATGTCCTTGGCCAAGATTAAATTATATGACTTCAGACGGTCATTTGTAAATTTGCGGTAATAAATCGCAACAAAACAATTAAGACAAGGCAAACTAACACTAACACTAATAACATCTACAAGACTCAAGGGCAGGCAATACTTCAAATATTTGTGTTGCTACAAAAACATAGGTTAAAAAATTAAAGTGACTAATGTGTACGGGAAATATTGATCTGATGTTAGTTTCTAGATATGTCAATTTAAACCATTAGATTAAACAAGCAAGGCTGCAAGTATTTCAATGTTTGGTTGATGCAGCGATTGCACAGGCAACGCTGCCTTGTGATCATGCGCCGAACGTCGACATATTCTACGTTTTCAGATGCTGAAAAGCGTGACGGGAATCCGATTGAAAGACCAGAAACTGCGCCCGAAGAGACGTATGTCCGAATATGAGGTACGGCTTACGGTCGTTCATTGTCGCATTTTTAATAACAAAAATTTCCTCCGCAATTCATATAGCCTATTGCGATTGGTTTTTGTGATGTGCACATATACATGCTTAGTGTATAGACCTTGTGAATAGTTTAAGTTTGAAAAAGTGCGTAGACTCTACCTACCTGTTGCCGAATGTCGACTTGACTCGTAGTATGTAAAGGTAAACTAGGTAGGTTTGAATTTTCGCGAAATAACTCTAAAACGAGTTGCGCAAAATATCGAATTGTTCTTTGACTGGCTTTGGAGAAGCGATAATTCAATCTATACTATAGGCCACAATTATAAAATAAATGATAAAACATGTTTTATTAGCAGCCGAGTTGGATTCACATTAGACAGTCGATAAATGAATTCAATTAATACAGTGAAACGTTATACATTAGTAATACAATCTTCTTTTTTATCATTTAATGTGTATTGCCAGTTGTATAACACCCATGGTATTAAATAATTACGATATCTGTTCGTCTGGGTTCTTGGCAATGGGTAGATATTACTCCCTCTTATATCATACTTGGTGTGTCTTTTTCAGTTAGCAGATGATTTAATTTGTGTGTGCAAATTTTCATCTTGTTGAAATATCTTTCACACAGACAGTCTCGTCTTTCTTTAAAAATCTGTAGGCCAACATAACTAAGTATCTCAGCATAAGATGTCCAGAGAAAATGCAGTTTAGTGCTCTTTTCTCTATCACTTTGATATTGTCTGACAAATTTTGATGCAAATTAGTATGTCACACAGGGGATGCATATTCAAGTACCGGTCTCATAACGCTAATATATATATAGTCACCAGGTCATTCCGGCTAATTCCAGCTCGTTTTAATTCATACAACACGTGTGATCGTTTGCCAGCATTTTTTCACAATATTCTCCAAGTAAGATTATGTGAGACTGTAACACCTAGAAGTTTGGCATGGTCTATTCCATTGATCTTTATTTTTTGTATGGTATTTCGAAAACTACCATCTTATGCAAAACTAATGATCATCTGTTTTGAATTTCCTGAATTCGTTTTCGTGTCATTATGTTCTGTCCACCTGGCGGCAATGTCAACCGATTCTTTCATAGCAGACTAACCTTTTCTCTCGCATACTTCGAATAACGTATTGTCGCTTATATGCTTATATAACGGAACATGTAAATCGTTTATGTAAACAAGGACACATTTAGGTCCAGATATGGTTCCCTGTGGTACCCCCCATTTGGGTGATCAGAATGCGAATATACATTTCCTATTTCTAAATAGTAAATGTATAGTAAAAATGTTGCCATCCATCTTACAATGTATAGGGGCAAATCATACAATTGTAGCTTTTCAAGTAACAAGTGATGATTAATGAGGTCAACCGCTTTGCGAAAATCTTGCATGACAATTCGTTCAAAAGAATCCAGGTTATCGTCGTACTATTTCGACTGTTGTAGATGTTCTACCAATTCTACCAAATTGCCTAGAATGTATTTTTCCTTCAATTTTTGTATCCACCCATTTAATTATGATTGACTCAAACACATTAGCAGCTATTGGAGTTAGTGATATTGGTCTAATGTCCATTTCAATCGACATAGTTTTGTTTATTTTTGGCAATGGTATTACCTTCGCCATTTTCCATTCCATAGGAAGTACTCCTTCTCGAAGTGATTTATTAAAAATAGCAGTTAATTAGGAGCGAGGACGTCTGCGTGATTTCTCAACACCCAAGCAGGAATGCTATCAGCCCCTGTAGCTTTGTTCATCTTAACATTCTGTAATGTTCTGAGAGTTGTCATAACACTGATGACATAATGGTTTAGCAATTCCTCACTTACTGTGAATAATTGATTATCCTTATTAAACGAGGTAAATGTTCACTTACAGATACATAAAACTCGTTCATTCTGTTGGCAAGTAAACCACAATCACCGTCCTTTGTTTTGTTAGCGAGGCCTTGAATGCACGAATTGTCATTTGTCTTAAGTCCCATTAATTTTCATATGTTTCCACCAATCGTGGAATCCTGTTTCATTCATTGCTGCAATTTGTGTTTGGTAAATCTCGAAGCGGCGCGGTTAACCTTATTACGCAACATTTTGGCTAGGTTCAAATTACCACTCATGTGAGCGCGCTGTCTTTTGCGTACTAGTGTTCTAAACCAGTCCGTTACCCATGGTTTATCAGCCGTATGACGTGTCACGACTTTAGTAGGAAACATATTTCCATGAGGTTGCTAATTACCGTTTGATAATACACATACTGCTCTACACATGTCTTAAGTCTAAATAAGACAGTTTGATAATACACATACTGCTCTACACATGTCTTAAGTCTAAATAAGACAGTTTGATAATACACATAACGCTCTACACATGTCTTAAGTCTAAATAAGACAGTTTGATAATACACATACTGCTCTACACATGTCTTATGTCTAAATAAGACAGTTTGATAATACACATACTGCTCTACTCATGTCTTATGTCTAAATAAGACAGTTTGATAATACACATACTGCTCTACACATGTCTTAAGTCTAAATAAGACAGTTTGATAGTACACATACTGCTCTACACATGTCTTATGTCTAAATAAGACAGTTTGATAATACACATACTGCTCTACACATGTCTTAAGTCTAAATAAGACAGTTTGATAATACACATACTGCTCTACTCATGTCTTAAGTCTAAATAAGACAGTTTGATAATACACATACTGCTCTACACATGTCTTAAGTCTAAATAAGACAGTTTGATAATACACATACTGCTCTACACATGTCTTAAGTCTAAATAAGACAGTTTGATAATACACATACTGCTCTACACATGTCTTAAGTCTAAATAAGACAGTTTGATAATACACATACTGCTCTACTCATGTCTTAAGTCTAAATAAGACAGTTTGATAATACACATACTGCTCTACACATGTCTTATGTCTAAATAAGACAGTTTGATAATACACATACTGCTCTACACATGTATTAAGTCTAAATAAGACAGTTTGATAATACACATACTGCTCTACACATGTCTTAAGTCTAAATAAGACAGTTTGATAATACACATACTGCTCTACACATGTCTTAAGTCTAAATAAGACAGTTTGATAATACACATACTGCTCTACACATGTCTTAAGTCTAAATAAGACAGTTTGATAATACACATACTGCTCTACTCATGTCTTATGTCTAAATAAGACAGTTTGATAATACACATACTGCTCTACACATGTCTTATGTCTAAATAAGACAGTTTGATAATACACATACTGCTCTACACATGTCTTAAGTCTAAATAAGACAGTTTGATAATACACATACTGCTCTACACATGTCTTATGTCTAAATAAGACAGTTTGATAATACACATACTGCTCTACACATGTCTTAAGTCTAAATAAGACAGTTTGATAATACACATACTGCTCTACACATGTCTTATGTCTAAATAAGACAGTTTGATAATACACATACTGCTCTACACATGTCTTAAGTCTAAATAAGGGTTCCCATTTAACAGCTGACAGAGCCACGGCAAATGCGGCTTTATCTTTGGGACCCACACACCTTACAGTCAAACGTGTCACACACCCTGGATCAATTAACCGATTACTTCTTGGCTTCAGCAATACCATATTATGATCTGAAGTCCCTAGTTCAGAAATAGTAACAGGTAGTATATTGTGTGATACTGTGTTCTCAGAAAAATTATCATGTAACTGATTAAAATCTACAGTTATGATAATACGGCATTCTGGATGTCTGCGTAACATAATGTCTACGCTCGTGATTATATGGTCACGTATTTTTAAATACCCCGTGTTTGGGGTGTAACATACACATGCTACCAATATACATAAACATTTTCTAGGCATTTTATTTGGCATAATCTTTGTCCATAACACGTCAAAATCATGAGCCTCCATATCAATCAACCTCATATATCTTAACTAATTTCGAATATAACATGAAATATAATATGTTATATATAATATAGCGGGGTAGCAAAATATTCTGAAATTGCGTATAATATTACCCATATTCAGTTCTTTGTCTCACAATGTTTGTTGTTTCAGCAAGGCGACAAAGAAAGGCGAATACTTTTAGGTATGTATTCGTCGATCGATGTGTGTGAAAACAACATTCGTTTTGGTCCGTCACTTATTGAAATTCATCGTTTGTCGCCGAAATTATGCCTACCTCAGAGAACTGTGATTTAAACAGTCATGTTACAAATAGCAGGTGCCATTGCGTCATTCTCATGTTTTCTTAATAACTGACTTATTTTATTTGAAACGGCATAAAATGTATTTTGAAAGTAACAAAAGACTACACGTGAAGATATTCGCATGTTTGTATGAATACTAATTGTTCCCATCTATATGTTATTAACACATTTAGGAACCTGTCATACTGAGTGGTCCCATTTATCGAACACACTAATTAATGTAGAGTTTCCAAATGTGGCAATACCATTTAAACGCACATCTTTTGTTTGCTTTTATCGTCAACTCATGTTGTATCAATTCTGCTGGCTAAATGTGTTTAACAACCATTACAAATATGTGGTTTGACCATTATCAGTATTTGAATAGCAACTCTGCGGTTCAGTAGTTGCCGCACATGTTCAATACCTTGGGGGAATACAATCGGTTATCATATACCTAACATATAACATAATTTGACAACGAACTGTTAGAAATAACCGTTGCACGTTTTCACGAAATGCTGGTCTTGCAGGAGCAATAATACTTTTGGAACAGCAGACTTCTGCTGCCGACCGAACTGTCGAAGGACTGAAGGGTTCGGTGGAAAAAGCACAGGAAAAGGTACGTTGATGTCCTTAAGTACTTGTTGGTATCCACGATATGGTCTCGTCAAATATCAGAACGACATTAGGAGTTTAAAAATATACAATTCAACACAAGTAGTATTGTTTATCAACCACAAGATATTATATTCAGACAATTATTGAACATTATGTACACAATTACAAAATAACTTATATGGTGGATGTTATATTCACCAAAGCGAAAAGTGAACACGATACAACCAATAAGAGACGTTTTATATTATAATTAAATAATAAAACGTTGCACTGGAATTACATTAATACACGACATTAAAATTAATTATTTAAATTATAATAAACTATCAAATTATATTAAAATAAAATAGTTAAATTACTTTGTATATAAAAATTGTATGTGAAAACACACATAATAATACTATGGTTTATTCTGATTTATTCTGGTGAACGTGCGGTTAGACAAATGTGCAGTCAACAACATGGGAACTATCGAAGTGGCTTTATATAATGACGATATCTTGGTAATCAAAATGGTAATGCAGATGAAATCTACGGTCAAGATAGCGATTATAGAGGACCATTTTAAACATTGACACGCGGCATTAAGCGCCAACGCCAACGGAAACCATCCCCCCTCAGTCCGTCCGTCCATCCGTCCATCCGTCCGTCCCCAGTTCCCTCCCTACGACTCTCCCTCGCTGCCTTCCTCCCTCGCTCTCCCCTCCCTGTCCCCCCACCTCTCTCTCCCTCCCTCCGTCTTTTCCCCTCTCTCACACTCACACCTGCCCTTTGACGATATTTCTCCCTGCTAATCTTGACCTTCCCCGTCTCCCTCTACGACCCTATTATGTATGTCAATGCAACGGCTACACACGATAATGCTTCGTTCATGTTTACAGAATCTCAAGTGGCACCGAGAATTGCAAGACCATTGGGTAAGCAACTGGCACATGTTTGGTTATTAGAAAAATGTCGTGTTTCATTTTTAATGTTTAGTTAAACGCTGTGACTAAATTGTTGTATGTTCCGAATGTTCTTGTTATATAATTTACTTGGTTGCGTGTCCGTTTTGTTTTCAAGTGTCTGTTATGTGACCATACATCGTTTGTGTCCATTGATGCAGACTTTATGTTGTTTCAGTACCAACTGAAAGAGAGTGAAAACACGTTGAAATCAAAACTGAAGGTGTTGGACATATTGGAACATACGTACGTGTATTTCTCCAACTCTCTCTGGATTGACGGTGTGACTGACCTCATATACTCACTAATTCACGCACGCACGCACGCACGCACTCACTCACTCACTCACTCACTCACTCACTCACTCACTCACTCACTCACTCACTCACTCACTCACTCACTCACTCACTCACTCACTCACTCACTCACTCACTCACTCACTCACTCACTCACTCACTCACTCACTCACTCACTCACTCACTCACTCACTCACTCACTCACTCACTCACTCACTCACTCACTCACTCACTCACTCACTCACTCACTCACTCACTCACTCACTCACTCACTCACTCACTCACTCACTCACTCACTCACTCACTCACTCACTCACTCACTCACTCACTCACTCACTCACTCACTCACTCACTCACTCACTCACTCACTCACTCACTCACTCACTCACTCACTCACTCACTCACTCACTCACTCACTCACTCACTCACTCACTCACTCACTCACTCACTCACTCACTCACTCACTCACTCACTCACTCACTCACTCACTCACTCACTCACTCACTCACTCACTCACTCACTCACTCACTCACTCACTCACTCACTCACTCACTCACTCACTCACTCACTCACTCACTCACTCACTCACTCACTCACTCACTCACTCACTCACTCACTCACTCACTCACTCACTCACTCACTCACTCACTCACTCACTCACTCACTCACTCACTCACTCACTCACTCACTCACTCACTCACTCACTCACTCACTCACTCACTCACTCACGCACTCACTCACTCACTCACTCACTCACTCACTCACTCACTCACTCACTCACTCACTCACTCACTCACTCACTCACTCACTCACTCACTCACTCACTCACTCACTCACGCACGCACGCACGCACTCACTCACTCACTCACTCACTCACGCACGCACGCACGCACTCACGCACGCACTCACTCACTCACCCACTCATTCATTCACCCAAAACCAACCAACCCGCCAGCAGGCCGGCCGGCCAGCCAGCCAGCCAGCCAGTCAAAAAACATACAAACAAACAAACAAACGAATAAATAACCCTATTAACCAAACGTGCAATCATACTCACCCATTAGCGTACTAGAACGATTGGTGTCAATGCCAGTAGTGATAGTATGCAGTTGGTTTTCTCTGGAGTGCCCATGACCTGCCATTTTGTTTCCTCCATTTTGTTTCCCCGCATGCACAACTTCACACTATAACTACTAATGCCAATAAACGACAGTGTAGATAGACAGTGTTCCATAGACAGCTCAAACAAGCATGCCTACACAACATAACCAGGATTTTTTGATGACAGGGCCCAACAAGCGGAGGCAGACCTGTTGCACTACGGATACGTGCGCGGCTGCGAATCGCCAAAAAGCACCCCAATGTCACCGTGGGTAGAGCCGAAGTCAAACGAACCGTGCCGTACGCCGGTTGTACCGGACGATAGCGGCGAACCAGAGAAACGAAATATTCCGATCGACTGGGCGACGTGCACTGCCGCGACGGAGAAACAGCATAGTCTGGCAAACGTGGTGCATCAGTCGAAGTCTCCCATGGACATGCTGCGCCAGTCAGCATCGCAGAAGGAAATGTTAGGGCACATCCAGGAAGAACGTCAACACCGCGAGCCTAGTACCGGCAAAGCGCCGTCTCTGATAGCCGTCCAGGCTCCGTCTCTGAGTAACGTCAAAGCGCAGTCACTAAGTGACGTGAAGACGCTTTTTCCGTCTGCCTCCAAGGCGCGGTCAGCGATAGCCGTCACGATGCGGTCTTCGACGATAAACGCTGGGTCGACGTCGCTGGTAGATAACGCCACTGAGACAGGCACGCAGGATTTGGGCTATTTTTCGCAGCAGTTTCCTAATCACCGTTCTGTTGAGATGGTCTTGCGAGAGCAACACAAATACACGGCCGACATGCTGAAGGAGGCGAGAAGCACGCCGTGTAAGCGGTTGTCGACGAAGGACGACTTAGACATGAAGTATCTGGTGGCCCCTCGAGCGAGGATACAGTCCATCAAGAGGCCAAGCGAGCCAGCCGTGCACAAGTCGCATCACGACAGCGTTCCGTCCGAGAATGTTACAGCAATGGAGAAACACCACACGGAACTCGATATGATAGAGGCAGGCGCCGCGTCACTACAGTCAGAGAGAGCACACCCTAACGGCGAGGTTTCAAGTCTGGGGAGGGTAGCGACGGTGTCAGTGGATCGCGATCATGTATCGTCAAGCACGGGTGACGCCTATGACACCTCGCATAGCAAGTCGGCGAAAACAGCTGGCAACAACAATTGTTCGGGGGAGTCGACAGCAACGTTCGGCGGCGCTTCGTTCACGACGCCCGCATCGTCACAAAGGAGGCCTGACAGTTCGTCAGGCAAATATCAAACCACCGACGACTCTCATATATCTGAGGGATCGTACGAAATGACATGTTCGACCGTTACGTTTGTGAATCACACAAGTCTCGCCAAAGACGAAGTGGGAACTCTCCCGGCATTAAAGGACAGCCGAACCAACAACGATTATGACACACCAGTAATGAGTTCCGACAATGCACTAGAGGAAAACACCACTGCCGATCATCTCGCAAGACTTAACTATAAAAGCATCAGTCTCACGCAAGAAGATCGGGCATCGCCCATTCCGTTAGCGGACGGTCACATTTGTTATGGCTATCATCAACCCGCAGCGCCCACTGACACTACGCCAGACGACACTACCACTGACAACCAGGTAAATCATCAAGACAATCAACACCACGGGTTTCAGGGTGACTGCGAACCTGTCACTGTGGCGACTCGGACAGAAAGTGAGCGTGACACGGACTCGGATATTTGCTTTTCGTGTTCCGTGTCAGCATTACCGTCGTCGAAACAACATCTCGTCGATTTACCTCGTAGCGTAGGATTCGAGAGTGTCCAGGCTGGACAGGTGTCGACGCGTGACCAGTGGGAGTCGCCCAGAGAAACTCAAGAAGTTCGCATGGACATGGATCAGCCTGAATCCGACTTGGTGCCGCTGTATGAGGCGGGACAGGTGAAAGATGACAGCAACAAAAGACGTGGTATGTCGCCAGTAAATATGACTTTCTCATACGTTGAGCCAGGAAGTAGAATGATATCGATATATTTGGACAAAGTAGATGGGAATGCACGCTGCACAGAATCCAGTAGGAACAACGCACACCGTCGCATGTCAACGGAGGAAACATGTCACCACAGAACGAACACAAATGGCACAATACCTAACTCCAGTGATGATGAACGCACACGGCAACGTTCCGGAGTGGGGGACTATTACTTAGGTACGGGGCGAAAGATAAGTGACATGGATCGTAAACCACTTAAGAAAAATGGCGAACGTCGGCACCTTCCTTCGCCTGCAGGAAACAAGGTCCGTCATACTGATACAAACAGAGCAGCGTCAACAAAGATACCTCGTGCGGAGGCACAACTGAATCTACCTCATTATTTGGAGACACAGCTGTTTCTAGCAGAAAATCTCCGTCGCACGGAAACGCAACGGTCTACACCACCAAGTCACCATCCTACTGAGACACAGCGGCGTGTACCGAGATTGCGCACAGAAACACGACATGATAACCAAGGTCCACGAATGAAAAAGTCAGGTAATGATGCAGATTTAGACAGGCAAATGTATTTTTTGGGTCCGGACAACCATCGACCGTGGACGTACGCCGAAGATACAGAGAGAGGTGTCGACACGCGACTGCTCCGGGTGAATACGGATTCCCAGCATCGCGACACCACAAAACAACTGCGAGATTGCGGCGCTGATGATGGGCGGCGAGTCCATTTTAGTGACGTCACACGGCGCACTGCGTTCGACGGCAGTCGCGATCGACCGACGGTGCGGGAGACGGAAACAACAGCGAATGAACGCAGACGCAGTCAACAACGACAGAGTTCGGTCATGGAGCCACCGCACTGCGAAACACCGAGAAGCCGATCGATATCGTATAGAGGAACTTCCCGAGACGGATGCGAACCCAGTTTGGGAATGCACGAGGCGGGACAGCTACAGGACGCAAAATGGCAGTGTGAAATCGACGCGAAACATGGCCAGGTAGAGCTCCGTCGAGTTCCTCTCGCCTTCTCTGGCAGAGTTAGGCGTGCCATTTGCACCCATAGGTCAAAGCGCCATTATGACTTTGAACGAGATAGACATTCTCGGATTGCTGACGCTGGCTCTGATGTACCACTGACTGAAAAAACAAATGCTACGACTTATAAAAAAACAAGTACGAAGCAGGTTAACCGATCTAAACATAACGTCAGTGAAGCACGCCGAGTCCGCGATTCCGCAGTTGAACGAAAACCACAAAACGCAATCCCCGACATACAGCCGCATCGTACGGTTGCTTGCACTGACAAAGCTGATCGTGCTAGACAAAAGCATAATATGACGGTTGACAAACGAAAAAACGTTGCTGGTTTTGTCAGAACAAAGCCATATATGGCTACAGGCAGACAACAGCACGGAAAAAGGACACACGCACCGAATGCCACTGCTAAGACAGACATACAAAAAGGGCATTTCTATAGACAACGGCAAATGCGTTCTTGTACACAAAGGTTCATTAGTAATTCCTCTATACAAAGTATTAATTGTACTGTTAGGCAAAGCCACAGTGCCGATGCTAACACTCGAAGTAACAACACCAGTGCTGACGCACAACGGCAAAACGTCGATTGTAGCAGGCAAAGGATGAACGGTGTTGCTGATAAAACAAGGCATGTGCATAGTGTTGAAATATTGCGACCCGGAAACAATGACAAGTCGCGTCATTCTAATGGTTCGTCAGTAGGCAAGAGTGTGCGAGACATTACTGATGGCAGGCAATCGCGAGTTGGGCCAATGAGTCATTCGCGTGAACACAAACAAACACGAAGCACCGTCGACCGGAAGTCAGCACATAATGACCGAAAGTCAGCACATAATGACCTGAAACAGCAGTCCGATGTCTGGCCGATGACTGATTCGGAAATACGGGATAGCAGACGGGGAGAAAAAAGAACAAGCGGTGCGGGAACGGGCCGCCCTCCCTCTTCCCGAAAACCTCACTGCAGAGACGACGGGAGGATGGCGAACTTCGGTCAATCTCGTGTTGCAGCGTCACGTTCATCAGAGCGAATCACATCGGACTACAGGCGCATCCACTTCTCGGCAGACATCGCTGGTTCGTCCGGCAATCGCCAGTGCCGATCTTCGAGTTTCGAAACCACGACACGGCCACGGTCACATCAAGTAGATCAGACGGACACGAAGAATCAACAGAAAGATACGCTGTTCCTACGGCTAACAGCGGCGACACCATCGGTTCGACCGTCAGAACAACACAGACCATTTTTTATTTCCAGTAGCGTCACACGAACTGATAGTCCGAAGCGTGCACCGTCTGTGCCTTCTCCCGACGGATGGCAGTCGGACAACGCGGACGTCTCCGGGTCGAGCACATACAGGAAATGCGACGATACAATGTCAAGAAACAGCAACAACCGAAACGAGCTTTGCAATTCATCTACCGACACGATAAGCGATACTTGCTCCTTCGCCGAGTTTAGGCAGCTTATTGGATGTCGAAGCTCTAATCGCTGCTTGGCAAGCGAGAATCAAATTCGACAAAAGTCAAACCGGACACGATCTACTTCTCCCTGCGGCGGTTCGTACGCGCTGCCAGTCCGTTGTCGGTCCGAATACACCCAATCAGCTTCATCGCGTAGCGGATCACGTGGCAATAGCCTGATCCCAACGCGGAGAACATCGAGCGACCCTTCAGCTCGTGAACCGGCCGTGTCCTGCCGAACGTCGCTTCCTCCAGCGGACGATTCACGTGTAAGGCAACGGCTGTCGCCGAGTTTCGGCGGCTTTGTAGATCTTCCGCGCGGAATAGATAATGTACTGCGTAATTCCTCAAACTCGCTAGACGTCGCCAGCGCACGGTCCGTCGCTGCTACAACAGAGTGTCACAGCAGGTAGGATATAGAGTTTCTAATTTGTCAGGTTGGTGACAATCTAGATAGCCAAGTAGTGTAGAGGAATTACGAAACGTCCTTACGCGCACAGACGCACAAATAACTTGACAAACGGAATTTAAATGGAGCTGTCATAAAAGATATCTAGCCGTAGCTTTTCAGGTTGTTAGTATTATGATCAGTCACCCATTTCAGGCCATGAGCGTCGTTGAAGAAACTCCATGTTTTCTGACCTAACCATGAAAACGACCACCTACAGCCGCCAAACTTATCCTCACATATCTTACATATATACACACACGCTACGTTAGAAAAACTATTATCTTACATTCCCATAACGATCAAAATTCACAAAATAAACTCAAATAAAACTCTACGTCGCCGGCAGCGACTACCCGTAGCTCCGCGGTTACCATGAAAATTGATATTGTGTTGAGGCTTCGCTACATAAATGAGCTTCACAGAAATTCCGCACTGTGGCGCTATCGTTACCGTGTGCGTGGAGTCCCTGTATGACGATAAAGCTTTACACAGGGACTTCGTGTGCGCGTGTTCACGACGACTCGACACAATATCGATTTCACGTTAACCGCGGATGTACGGGTCGCTGCCGATGATGTCAAGTTTTACGTGAGTTTATTTTGTGAATTTTGATCGTTATGGGAACGAAAGAGCATTGTTTTTGTAGTACATGTTAGATATGTGAGGTGAGGAGAAGTTTGAAGATCTCGGAATTGCGTTGTAGTTATTACTATAATAATAATAATAATAATTAGAGCATTTAAAAGCGCCGTGACTCCAGGTTACCCTGTTCGAAGGCGCTGAGACAAAAAGATATAAACATAAAAAACAGCACCAAAAAAATCGACGTGGCACCAAGTGTGCAATCAAATTATCATTAAGAAACTTAAAAACATAAAAGCACTATAAATTTAAGATCTTAAAAACATAGCATAAATAAATAAATAAATAAATAATCATTAAAAACTGACATTTCAGGAGTAGAAGGCTCGTTTGAACAGGTGAGTCTTTAGGAGTCTTTTGAAGTGGTGTAAAGAGTCACATTTGCGCATATCGTGGGGAAGGCTGTTCCACAGGCGAGGAGCAGCGATGGAGAAGGCACGATCACCGTACTGGCAGAGGTGTGCATTGCGTACACTCAGTAGAGAATCTGATGACGATCGCAACGTTCTGCTGGGCTGGTAGAATTGGAGGACGTCTGTGATGTAGTTCGGCACAAAAAGATGAAGGGCTTTGAACGTCATCATTACGACCTTGTATTCGATACGGTACCGGACGGGAAGCCAAAAAAGAGTATCTAGGATGGGTGTTATGTGGTCATAGCGACTGGCTTTGACCACAACTCGAAATGCCACATACTGGACTCTCTGCAGCTTGTCCACTAGCTGATCAGGTACACCGTAAAGGACGCCATTTCCATAATCCAGTCGCGATATGACGAGGAAATAAACCAGGAGTTCAATGGCATGTTGTGACAAGCAATATCTGATGGAACGAATTCGATGTAGATGAAAATATGCTACCTGGCACAGTTTTGACACTTGCGATTTCATGTTGAGCTCACTGTCAAACACCAAGGTTGCGAGCGACGGTAGTAGGCTTGAGGATGCTGTCAACGATGACGACATCAGTCAGGCTGTGCTTCCTGGCCGAGCTTGGTGTGGTGATCACAAGTACTTCAGTCTTGTTGTCATTCAGCTGAAGACAATGATGAGTCATCCATGCTTTCAGTTCTCCCACACATGCTTGGATGCGTGCCAGTGCAGCGGTCTCATCGTTAGTGTCCTTGATCTTAAATGAAACATACAATTGCAAAGAGATGGAAGTCAAGTCGGTGCCGCCAAACTATCTGCCCAATGGGTCCCGTGTAGAGTATAAACAAAACTGGACCTGTAGACCCCTGTGGCACTCCCTGAAGCAGCTCCGACGGGTCTGACTTGGTCTGGCCTAGACAGACAATCTGAGTCCTCGAAGTCAAGTATTTCTCAAACCACTGATGCGCGACGCCGATGACACCCGCGCTCTTCGTGCAAGCCAACAGCAGCGTATGATCTACAGTGTCAAAGGCCGCTGATAGACCAAGTGGGATCAACACGACACCCCTCTTGTTGTCCAGGGTCATCAAGATATAATTCTGGATTCGCATCAGTGCAGTTTCAGTACTGTGATTCGGCTTGTAGGCGGATTGGAATTGCCTGTTCAGCACAACCCTCTCTGTCAACTTTGAGATAAAAGACATATTAGAGATTGGGCGGAAGTTGTTCATGACATCCTTGCCCAAGGAAGGCTTCTTGAGTAAGGGCGTCACGAGCGCAGCTTTCATTTTTGTTGGAACAATTCCTGTCGACATGGACACGTCGACAATGTTTGTAATACTTGGTAGAAGACAGCCTATCTGTTCTTTCAGAAGCCATGTCGGCATTGGGTCGAGTGAATACGACTTTGAGGGACTCTGGTTGACCAGTCGTCTCACCTCGTCTTCCGTTGCAGACAACAAAAAGCTGAGTTTATCGTCCACAGTGCCTGGACTCTCATGTGAATGCACATATTTGGGGTCTGTCTTGAGCGTCAAGTTCTTCTGAATTAGTCTGACTTTGTCCTGGAAGAATGCACTGAATCTGTTGGCCAGTTGTTCCAGTGAATCACCACCAGGCAGGCTAGCTTTAGGCTAAATCAACAGGGCGTTGACAACACTGTACAGCTGTCTGTGGTCAGATGCAGCTTCGGTGATTTTTGCAGTGTAATAAGTAGATTTAGCGAAGGAGATGAGCTGGTTGACGTGGCGTCTCTGCTCTTTGAAGAGATCGCGGTAAATTGTAAGCCGTGACTTTCTCCATCTCCTTTCCAATTACCGTCTCTTCTGCTTAGCCAACTTGATGTCACATCTGAACCAAGGGACTTTGGGTCGAACCGTGATTGTTCGTGTCCGAACTGGTGCATGTTTGTCTAATAGAGTTGACAGGGCAGTGTTGTACTGCTCGAGGAAATTGGCTGCTGAGGTGGCAGGGTCGAGGCACAGAGTTTGATGCCTCAATGTCAACTCGGAGCATCTGTTTATCTTTGTCAGCATAATTCTTGTATTGCACCGAGCGTCGAAGCGGTTGAGGTTTTGGCAGATGTAGATCACAGTGGAAAGCGCCATGATCTGTCAAGAAGTCAGATACAGTAGTCTTTTACACCAGATTGTCTGTTGATTTGGTGATAACCAAGTCTAACGTATGCCCATCCATGTGAGTGGAAGCCGACACTTGCTGGCAGACAGCGTGGTTCGAAAGGTTGTCAAGGAAGCGGGAAGCATCAGCGTTCAATGGGTCCTTATAATGGAAGTTGAAATCACCCAAAATCAGAATGTTCCGAGATTTTACCAAGTGGTGCTGGGGGAAATCTTGGAATTCACTCAGAAAGAGGCCAACTGTGGACTTGTTTCTTTTTGATGGCGGAGGACGATATACCACAGCCAGTTTCACCGTTGACGAAGCACTAAGTTTGACTTCAATGTTCTCGAACGATTTGGCTTTCCATGAAGACTTTGATGCCATTTGGATGTTAGATTTGTGGAGCATTGCAACCCCACCTCATCTGGTTGTGGCGTTCCTGTGTTGTCCCCTCGGAACATGGGTAAATCTTTAGCCAGGAATTGTCAGGGCTCTTTTTTTTCGTAGAGAATTTCGTAACCAAGTTTCAGTGAAGGCCAAGATGTCAAAGCCATGCTCTATAACGTAGTCAGAAAGGGGTGTCACCTTATTCCTCACCGACTGAGCGTTTATTAAGCAGATAGTCATGGTACACATCTTGCTCCGTTTGGTGGCACATACTTCGAGGTTCGAGAGATTGGGTCCATCTGTCGCCCCAGAAAATGCGTTGCAGGTCTGTTTCCGATGATCGAGTTGACTTGTTGTTGTTTGCGGTGACCCCCACGACGACCCCGCTTGGTTGGCGAGTGGAGTGACACCCATGCGCGCAAGCTGCTCTACATGCAGCATTGCTAACCAGAGGTACTTGCACTAGTTTGTTGTTATAATGGCATGTGCATGGTCGGTCGATGGGTGATCGATGTCCGACCACTGGTATACTTTCTGTTTTTTTCTCAGCCCCGCTCCGGCAGCCGCGTCTCGTTGGTAACCAGGCAGCTATACCGAGATCAACTAAGGTTCACCATGTGTTGGCATTCATGCGTGGCGCACAAGAATGAAGAAGCAATTGGCAGGCTATATACGTGTTGGTCGACATGGTTGTGCAACTGGGTTATGGTCGAGTGAACAGCCGAAAGTTCCCACGAACAGTGTAAGATAAACACAGTTTTTAAAATAAGTAAAACACACACGTACGGCGTTCTTGTCGATGACGCAACGGCTTCATTTGATCCCCGCAGGTTTTCGCGCAGTGAAAGTCAGCGTTGATGCATAATTAAAACGCACTAAAGAGTGGCAGAAATGTCGAGAGCGACGTCAGCACGCAGCCGGCTAGGCGGTTAGGCGCAATCACATCCAGTAGAGCTATACTGTTTTGTAATCGAAACCACCATGACATTTGTCATCCATTTGTGGAATACATCGTGTCCATCGTTTACTCTTCACGCACTCAAGCAGGCCTCATACACGCAGACGCACACGTATTTGTTTATGTATAGGAACTGAAGTATACAAACATGTTTGTAATAGTTCGGGTACTATTAAAATAAATGTGTGCATGTGCGCGTGTGTGTGCATGTGCGTGCAAGTGTATGCGTGCGTGTGCACCTTATTGCCGCAAACGTTGTTACTGATACTATTCTGCTACTGCTACTATAAGTAATACCACTTTTTCTGTTTGCCGTCAGTGGCTGTGACGACGCCAAGACACGACGGCGGAGCAAGAGTGGGTTGCCAGTCCGCCGTCGTGTCCCGGCAGTGACCGCCCAGGGTGGCCTGGCCGTGTCGGGGCCGTGTACCCAGCACGACACCGGTCAGCGATACGTCGTCGACGCCTCCCGAGACAAGTACAACAACCGGAAACCGTGCGCCGGCAGCGACCTCATGAAGTGCAAGGTGTCTGAGGTTGACGTCACAGACATAGTGGACAGTGACGTAGACTTGCTGTCCGACGTCAGGCATATCGCCACTGTCGGACACATACGCTGGCTGACAGGTGGCGTTACGACGCTAAGACCGCAGCATTCGTTACCTCCGGTTTTCAGCAGATATCGACATCTACCGAAACGTAAACAGGTTAATGATTAATAAATGAGTGTGTTAATATTATTATTAAACAGTGACTTATTATTGTGATGCTAGGACGGATAAAGCGGTTTACTGTCCAATACAACGTAGCCAATTTAAGATCTTTAATCAGTTGGTTTGCTCATCGCCAATCCAGTTCTTGTACGTCCAGGTGTGTAACGTGTGAATACTTTAACTTGTGTGCGCAGTTTGTTTAAAAAAATGCGTACTTTTTTTAATCGTCAAATAAAAAATATTAGTCGTTACATCTGGTAGTTGGCGAAAGCTCTGTCGACCTGTATTGAGTAAAGGAACATGGTATTCTATCGCAGTTGGCAACCAGTATTGAGTAAAGGTACATAGTACTCTGTCGCAGTTGGCAACCAGTATTGAGTAAAGGTACATAGTACTCTATCGCAGTTGGCAACCAGTATTGAGTAAAGGTACATAGTACTCTGTCGCAGTTGGCAACCAGTATTGAGTAAAGGTACATAGTACTCTATCGCAGTTGGCAACCAGTATTGAGTTAAGGTACATAGTACTCTATCGCAGTTGGCAAACAGTATTGAGTAAAGGTACATAGTACTCTGTCGCAGTTGGCAACCAGTATTGAGTAAAGGTACATAGATCTATCATGGTCGGTAGATGGCGATACTCTGACTAATTACATTGGTGTCCGTTGAGTGGCGTTGGGAACAATGATGGTCACCTCTTTGAATGAAGTCCTGTCAGGTGGTTGTCCTTACATGTTATCGACATAGTCGTTTTCGACCATAGCAGTTTTCAAATTCGCTTGCTATGGCAGCCTCTACTAGGGATGGTACGTCGGAAGTGATGTCGCACCGGATGTTACTTGACTGTCATGGCAGCCTCTATGCTTCGGGTATTCCCGGAAGTGTGTCAACGAATAGAGACCTATCATGGACGGTAGATGGCAATACTCTGACTAATTACATTGGTGTCCGTTGAGTGGCGTCGGGAACCGTGATGGTCACCTCTTTGAATAAAGTCCTGTCAGGTTGTTGTCCTTACATGTTATTGACATAGTCGTTTTCGACCATAGCAGTTTTCAAATTCGCTTGCTATGACAGCCTCTACTAGGGATGGTACGTCGGAAGTGATGTCGCACCGGATGTCACTTGACTGTCATGGCGGCCTCTATGCTTCGGGTATTCCCGGATGTGTGTCAACGAATAGAGATCTATCATGGCCGTTAGATGGCAATACTCTGACTAATTGATGTCCGTTGAGTGGTGTCGGATGTCGCCTATCTCGTGAACGCGCACAGTTTTTGTGTTAAGGGAAGTCACGTGATGTACGTTCGAGTAGAGATGTCACGCAATAACTCGTCGAATTGCCTGAAAGCCGATCGGTCATACTCTCGTCTCTTGTCTCGTCGGTACTCCCGTGTGATGTGACATCCGTAGTCTCGTGTGATGTGTCATCCGTAGTCTCGTGACAAATCTCGGTCATTGTCTCGTCTCTTGTCTCCTCCGTACTCTCATGTGATGTGTCATCCGTAGTCTCGTGTGACTTGGATATGTTTGTCGGAAAGATCGTTGTACCGACTCAATACCTGGTTATACAACACAACTTTTCCCTCTCGTGTATATCGTTTTGTTCTAATATGTCTATCATTTCATTGTCGAGTCGTTGCAAGACCCTTTCGATATGGTTAGCAGGAGAAGGACGTTGCGGTTGAATGTTTTCAAAAATACGGGGATCGACCAGGGCCATCTTCTTTGTATACTCCATGGTCACCTGAGACGGAGCCGGGAATGTCGAGCTTGTTGAAGGAACCGTAGGTACATGTGTCATAGTGGTCACCTGAGACGGAGACGGGAATGTCGAGCTTGTTGCTGGGGCCAGAGACACAGGTGTCGTAGCGTTTGTCGACGGTGCACAGCGACTGTGGGCACTGTGTCGTTTCCAGCTGTCCCGACGTGAGCAATGTCTCTTGCAATCTGGGCACTGGAACGCTGATGGTGTGGACTTGTTGGCAGCTGGTAGACTACTCCATAAGCTCATGATGTAGGAGTTTACGGTTCAAATGTAAAGAACGGAATGAATCTTGGAACTCGTCGGTCTGAGTATAAGTTCCGACTAGTGAATTGGTTACCCGCGTATTTATAAACGTGAAGCGCTACGCTAGAAGTTCCGTCACACCTCAAGTCATGTGACTGTAATGGCTGACTCTACAGTTCTAACATTCGCGGAAGTGTGTCGACGATGGAGTAGTCACACATACACACACACACACACACACACACACACACACACACACACACACACACACACACACACACACACACACACACACACACACACACACACACACACACACACACACACACACACACACGCACGCACGCACACACACACACACACGCACACACACACACCACACACACACACACACACACGCACACACACACACACACACACACACCACCACACACACACACACACCACACACACACACACACACACAAACCACCACACACACACACACACACACACACACACACACCACACACACACCACACACACACACACGCACACACACACATGTGTATTCGGTGGACTTAAGAGATTCGTAGAAGGTTGGTTCTTACAACTCGTTGATCTAAGTGTTTGATGTTTCGATTGTCCGATAAGTTTGTTTCTTGTCACTCGTTGCTCTAAGTTTTTGGTGTTTCGTTTGTCAGACAAATTTGTTTGAACGATTGGTTCGTGCCTCTCGCTAGTCAAAGTTTGATTCGTGGAAGTGGTTGGTCTTAGTTTGGTTCAGTAAACACAAGATATGGTTTGCATAGTTTATTACAACACAAACGTATTTACATGTCACGCTCCATAACTGCAAGAACCAGAGAATGAACATTGTTTTGTCACTGCTATGACACATAGTCTTGCAATGAACTGCCGACACTACATGCCGCAGTGTCTACAAGTAATTGTCGCGGACACTGCACAATAGTTTTCCGAGAGTGTTTCTACCATTTTTGTAGCCACGACCAAGTCCCCAAAAGCCCTCTTTCGATGGTACACGCTCCACCAGTTCAGCATTTCCGGTTGCCAACAATACGGCTCGCAAATCCTTTGACGCCTTGAACTTTGAGAGGTGCAAATGTCGCATCCAGTGAACACGGACATCGTTCCAACCAGATCTCGTCTCTCCAATTTGTTTGCTTTTTCGTTTTGCCAAGTGTGCATGCTTCGCAGCTTTGATGCGCTCTGCGCATTCGACGTCGCCGTGATACAATGCCTTCCTGTATTGATAAGCATGCTCGACCGAATTAAAGACCCGACCGAATGCTTCAACCCTGCATGGGTAAAGGTTTGACAAGGGAGAGTCGGCCCCTGAAAATTAAACTCGTTTCGGTTTCACAGCGACCTTTGGTTCGGGTTGAGGTTCCGGTTCCGGTGCGTAGAGGCTTGACGCAACGACTGGTTGATTGACAGACGCTGAATGTAGACGGTTGTTAGTTGCTTCAAACGGTCGGCTAGTTGGTTCGTCTACGTCGCTGAAGGCTGCAGGCGCATGGTAGTTGGGTGTTTTGAGGTTGGCGCTCTCGTGGTACAATGGTGATCGTGGTCGGTTGACATCCAGTGACTGTGATCGGCTGCCAGATACCACGATTGGTCGGCAACACGGTTCCTCTACGTCGCTGTCGCTGAATACCGCAGGAGAGTGGTAGTTCGGTGTTTTCAACATGATGTTAGCCATGGCGTCGTCGTGATACGAATGACGGTTCGACTGGTAGAACTCCCCGCTTATATAGTTTGTAAATGTGCCGAAAAGTCACGTGGGCGTGCCGAAAGATCTCGGATTGTAGAAAATTCAAGAGCACGGACTGCTGAGTAGAATGTACACAAGCGCGGACTGCAGAGTAGTTATTTAGTTCACAACTTATCTAACAGGGGTGCTTTCAGTTGATGATGATGATATATCCGCCAGGAGTAAGCACTCGACACGAATTTTTGCAGTACTCATATGTGGTTCGCTCACTTGTCCACTAGGGGATGATGTTTGTGGTTCATGAAGTATCCGTCAGGGGACTCAATTGCATGAATTTGGTTCACAACTTATCCCCCAGGTGGTACCACTTGTACTTCATGACCTATCCGCTAGGGGACATTTAGTTCACGAAAAATCCGTTTTTTCTAAAGTATTTTAGTTCAGAAAAAATCTGCTAGGGGGCGGCGCTGTTTTAGTTCATAACATATCCGCTAGTTGGCGCAACTTGACCTTGACCTACATCCGGGTACTTTGCTCTTACTCCGCGCAGCGCAAGTTGCGCGCGGTACACCACGCCTATTACTACTGACGTTGGTCACTGTGACACTGACACGTCACCGGGATCCCACACACCTTGTTAGTTACCTCACCGTCCTCTGCACGTAACGCGTGCCTGAAACACCACTCTCTGGTTTTTCATTATGCATCTTCCACGTTATATTTTCCTTACGTCGTCTTTCAACCAAGGATACGCCAGAATCCACTTCATCGCCACATCCGCGATTAAACTTTTGCCATTCTTGTGTGTGACCTTTCTCTGTACTCTGTACGGCAAGGCAGGTTTTCTACTGTTTTATGTATCTTTGTTTTCACGACGTGAAATAATGTGTTAATAGAGCAGAGTAACATACCGACGTACTATCGCCAAAGAAGCGTTAAGCAAGACATTAAGACATATAGCGTAGACAGAATGGCTACACACGAGACAGGATGGCGTCGGGGGCTCTCTGCGGTGTGTGCTTGACATCACGGTGAGTGAGTGAGTGAGTGAGTGAGTGAGTGAGTGAGTGAGTGAGTGAGTGAGTGAACGAGCGAGTGAGTGACCAGGAAGAAAATAATGTGTGTAGAAGCTCATGATGTACGTAGGTTTACTAGAAAAGTGTGACCACGATATACCGTGTAGATAATGGTTGATAAGAACAGCGATATTCACTCACGTCGAATCTCAGCTGGCCTTTGGTAGCCATGCGGTGTAAACAGATAAATACCAATTCGGACTATGTTCAAGTTCTCAAGCGGCGTCTAAATAGGTATAACAATGCTGTTGAAATGACGGGTCAAAATATGTTGTACACGAGTTTGGATATTTGATAATCTTCTCTGTGTGCACCATGCGTAGAGTTAAGGCATGAGGTTATTTGGTGAACGATGCTGTGTCGTGTTTCTGTTTGTCTAAGGAGGACGAGGGCAACAACACACCTGCACTTATCTATTTAATGTACTCAGTGTTTACGTAACATTTTCGTACGTATTTGTAAGCGCACCTTTTAAAATGTAATACATAAAAACAAAACAGTTTTGTTTTAGTATTCAAATATTAGCACAATTAAATGTTCTTTATGTTTTAGTCGAACTGTACGTATTCCTAAAACGTTATAATAAAATATCAGTTATATTATTATTATTATTATGTGCACTTTCGCGTGGCAGACGTGATGTAGTTCGCGTCTGTTTCGCTTGTGCCATTCCGCACGAAATATACCATCACAGTTCTTTGTAGAAGTGGAATAAATAGACATATAAATAAATAAAAATATTTTCATGAATAGATACATGAATAATTAAAATGTCCATATGATATAAACATATATAAAATAATCGTTAAAATGTCAGTAGAAATTGCACTAAAAAGTAATAAAAATTTAAATAAATAATTTAAAATGGTCAATTCCATGGATTCGTATGATGCTTTCTTATTTTGAAATGGCTAGCCCCAATTGTCGCCACTGTTCACGGTCGAGTGCGCGCAGAGCGTCGACATCGGCACGGCAACGTAGCGTACGGCCTATGCGTCGCAGGTCCGCGCTCAACGCTGTCGGCAGTGTCGTTCGCGGTCGACCCATGTATGTCGTGACACCTGTGTCCACGGCGAAATAGTTGTCGATCGCTCGCTGAGCGGGTGCATCGGGTGGCATACGGAGCACGTGCCCGAATAGACTCCATCTTGCAGTTATGACAGCTTCGCTGATGGGACGGCATCGGCAACGGTGGTACAGTGCCTCGTTGGAAATGCGATGTAGCCAACATATGCCGATGATCTGGCGTAGATGACGACGGTGGTACGCATCCAGATGATCTAGTTCTGATTTCGTGATTCCCCATGTACCCATGTTGTACGTCAGCACGGGCACAACGAAGGATGCGTATAGCCGTAGCCGCAGCTGTAAAGATATCTGTGATCGCCTGAACCACAGTGTTCACAGCTTGCGGAAGGCGACGTTGGCCAGCTGCTTTCGGCGAGCGACGTCTTCGGCTTCACCGAGGAGCGATCCAAGCTTGCGTGTCATACGCCACTCTTCCTGAATGCGGTCAGCGTGTCGGCTGATACTTGTTCGTTCTGTTTTCGACGCGTTGATCGTCAGCGACCACTCCGCCAAGCAAGCTGGCGCGATGCGCTCGATCTCGTCGAGGAACGAACGAGAAGAGCTGACGAAGTCCGTATCGTCAGCGTACTCGACGTCCAGCGGTAGGGTGGCACCGGCTGGTGGACGTGTCGGGAGGCGCGAACGAAGGTCACGGAGTGCCGCTTCGAGGTACACAATGAATAACACCGGGCTGAGGCTGTCGCCTTGCGGCGTCCCGATGGATGTGGCGAATGAATGACAATCGCCTGTTGAGAGACGCGGCTCGAGCGACGTGGCGGCGAGTAGGAAGCGAATCATCCGCAGTTCCGACTCGCCGAGGAATGTTTGTAGCGTGTCAAACAGCTTGTCGCGACGTATGGTGTCGAAGGCGCAACTCAGATCGATGCCGAGGAATTCGATTGATACGTGCTGACGCTGCGCTTTAGCACAGAGCCAACGATACCCGAAGACTACGTCGGCCGTGCTGCGTCCGCGTCGGAATCCCGATTGCGAAGGCGACAGGAAGTCGTCAACTTTCGGCGCGATCCTCGATAGTACGATGAGAGACAGTGTCTTTCGGAGCACTGATAGTAAGACTATCGGACGCACACTCGTTAGTGGACCTATTGGTTTGCCCGGCTTCTGTATTAATACGAGGACACCTTTGCCTAGGTCGAGCGTTTCGTGTTTTTCCAGTGCATCGTTGAAAATGCTGGCAATTGTGTCTGCAAACAGGCAGGCCGTGCATTTGAAAAATTCTGCCGGTATGCCGTCTTGCCCGCTGGCTCGGCCGCTGTTCAATTTCCCGATCGCTCGCTTGACTTCTTTTGTTGTGATTGGGTCTGCCAGTCGCGATGGTCTTCCGGTGAAGGCAGGCAGTTCTTCTATAGCTTCGTCGCTGAACTGGCGACTAAAGTGTTCGGTGACCCGCGTGTTCAGTTCGGCTTTGTTACAGATAACGCGTCCAGCGTCGTCATGGATCGTTAGCTTGACGGCAGGTTTCCTCGTCATTTCATGAACGGCACGAAACATTTTTGCGCCATCGTGGAGACGTTCAACTTCTGACGCTAGCCTGTCTAGTCTCGCTGAGGCGTTATCGCGAGCTTTTCGGCGCATAGCGTGCAAGATTGTGTTGCGCTGGCGCTTCAGTTCGCACCGGCGGATAGTGTTTGGAGTGTTCTGCAGCCATAGTTTCAACTTGTGTTGTTCCTCTGACATTGCCGCCATTTCAACACAGTGTGGGACATCTCGTCTGGCCGCCGGGGTGGTCCGACCGATGGTCAGTTCCGCCGCCGACTTCAGAACATGTTCTACCGTGTTCCATCTCGAACTAGCTGACGTGTTCGTATTGACTTCCGATAGTGCTTCCGACACGACGTCACGAAACCGTGCGCGGAAGGGATCGCTGGCCAGCAACTCGGTGTTGTAGCGAAGGTGTTTCGCCGAGCGCAACTTCTCGATTCGACCCCAAACGTTGAACATTTGCCTGAGGTCGAGCTTTGCGACGAGCAGACGGTGGTCGGTATCGAGTAAAGTGCCGACGTATGATCGGGAGTCTGTCAAAAGCCTTTTGTGTGTCTGTAGGCAGATGACAACATCGATCACATTGTATATGGGTACAGTGTGACCTGTCGTCACATCGCGGCGCTGTCCTTGCCATGTTGTTTTGTGACGAGCGGCGTGTTGGAATGCAGTGTTGCAGACAAACAGGCCGTGTACCCCGAGAAAGTCGGCGAGGGCTATGCCGTTGATGTTCCGTCTGCCACGCGAGTGTTTTCCCATGAATTCCTCGTCGAACTTCTTGTAGCCGAGCTTGCTGTTGAAATCACCAGCGATGTAAAATAGGGCATTCGACGAGTACTGCGACGTCAGACTTTCGAGTTCGGCGAAGAACTCGTCTTGCTCGGCATTGTTGGTGTTAACACGTTGCGACGTCGGGTCGTATACGTTTATGATTGTTAGCAATGAGTTGTTGGTCAAGCGCAGTTGAATTACAGCGATTCTGTTACACACTGACCAATAGCGCACGATTCTTTCTTCCAGATGCTTTTCTTCAAAATAAAATATCAGTTAAGGATGTATTTAGTGATATAAAAACAACATATCAGAAAATTATCGGTATTCGCCGTGCCCCTCAACCTAAAAGGCCACTTGTATTATTTATACGACACAAGGGGAAACTGCGTTTAAATGAGAATTTTACCAATTATTTGGCCAATGTCATCATAAAACTGTCATGAAATTATATTCAGTCCCACAGAGAACTAACTATACGTTGAAGAGACACATTATCCAGGTTCGTAGCCAGCTTTTCACAACCGGGGGTTAACATTTTACCAATACATACTGCAGGGGACGCCGCAGGTTTTGGGGGGGACATTTTTTGTGTAATGCAGATGGCGCCACATGCTCATGTGCGGTTTCATAATGCAGAGGTTAGGTTTTCTAGCTGCAATGAAATAAGTATTAGGTCGGTGGACCTGGTGGTTTCATCTTTGATTCTAACACCACATTAGTACCACCCTTAGCGAGGTTGTTTTTGGGCACGTTTTCAGACAAAGTGGGAATATGATGTGTTCCACGGAGATTTGCCCGTTTTGTTGCTGATTAAGCCTAATTTATATCCAATTTAATTAATAAAGGCCAATACGCAATGACAGTTTATCATTAATACAACTAGATTAATTACTCAAAACCCTTCGCTGTGTATGCGATTTTGAATATATTTACAGTAATATAATAAAGGATGTACCGCGCAAGGTGGGTGTGTCCAAGTTATGTTTAGAATAAACACTTAACATATTACAATTCGGTGACATTTACAATCTGATTTTTAATCGACTAATAAATTATATTTTTATCTGATCTGCAGCGCTAAAGTTCCATAATTTATCAACAAGAGAATTAAATTAGTAATCCTTTATAAAAAATATGTATAATAAATAGACGATTAGAAATAAATTCCTCATGTGAAATTTATATGTGTCATACAGCTCTGTACCGTGACCTCTAGGCCACATTGACGGAAAACACAATGAACAAAATAACTGAGAATAAAGGCCCTTTACACATTCTTGCCCACACAATTCTCAGTTTCTCATTTATAGCGCGTTCATTTAAAATAAATTCCGATACACATTATGTTGTTATTGTTTAAATATAATTATTAATCTAAATACTTGTTCCAGTGCAATAAGTGAAAACTATGATTTGTGTCAAACCAGATGACAACTTGTAAGAAATTATACGCTCCATAGACGCCGGTACTGGGGGTTGAGGGGCTCGAATTCACTGGGGCCTCTGCCCCCAATACATTTGGTGGTGGGCTGGAGTTAGGATTAGCCCCCAGTATTTTGGCAAGAGGGGTGCAGAAGTTTTTGGTCAGCCTTAAGACAGGTGCAGTTGGATATGTTTGGTCAGTCTCAAGAGGGTGGGGGGGGGGGGGTGCAGTTGGAGGCTTTTAGTGAGCTTAAATAATGTTGAACGTCAACGTGAAATGTTGTCAACAGCACCTCCTCTCCTGTCTTCCTATGTCATGATCCTACAACGGAGTGGTGCTGAAACACCGGCTCAACCCACCGAATAATTATTTTGTTTAATCGAAAGTGGTCATTACACATTAATTATTTGATTGTTTTAGAATAGCCTCTTCGAAATTCAGTAATTACCTCAATCAGCGTACTCAAAATTAAAAAAAATATGCACCCACATCTGCACCCCTCATTATATTTAACGTCATGCAGTCATATGTCGATATCAAGTTGAGTTTCACATAAATCATCTAACTCAACTCTGTTCGTGGTAATAAGGATATTAAAAGGCATCGCTGATTGGTTAGTTAGACTCACTAGCAGTTTTTGGCTGGATCATTCACATATTGACTACAATTTGGAGTCATTTACTTTGGAGTAAAATTGGCTTCTTGTGTATTTGTTATCGCATGTGTTTATATAGCAGTAGACCCTGGGATAGTGTGAATTCCTGCTGCGTGGCTAATTGGATGCAATGGTCCTTTGATGCACCTTCCTTCAGTTACTGGCCTTTTCACATACACATGCATTGCAGTGGGGACAGACGCCGCAGCCTGGCTTCCCATTCATTCACTGGAAATCACCCAATAGATAACGGTTCTCATTAGATTTAACAAGATTGCCATCCAGAAAATTACTCTGGATGGCAGTTGGACAAGGAAGCCTTTTGGCTTATCGAGAGTCCAATACTATTTATCTACATGTATCCCGCCTTTTTAAGGTGTGTGTCGATTTTATTTTTAAACATATTCACGCTACTAGCACCAACACAATCAGGAGATAATCTGTTCCATTCATTTACAGTCCTTTGTGAGAATGAGAACTTTCTTATATCTAATCTACACTGCTCCTTTACTAATGTAGCTTCATGTCCTCTGGTCCTTCTATCTTTCTTAACTGAGAAAAAAAAATTTCTATCAATATTTTCATAACCATTCAATATTTTAAACACTTCTATGTGATCTCCTCTCAATCTCCTGGTCTCTAGTGTTGTTAAACCACATTCTTTTAGGCGTATTTCGTAACTAAGATCCCTCAGATTTGGTATCATTTTAGTCGCTCTCCTCTGTACTCTTTCTAGCATATCTATGTCCTTCTTGCGATATGGCCTCCATGCTTGTATACAATATTCTAAATGAGGCCTCACTATTGTTTTGTACAGCGGTAATATTAATTCTTTTTTCTTATACGCTATATTTCGCCTAATTAATCCAAGGATTTGATTTCCCTTTGACGCTGCAATTCCGCACTGCTCTGAAACCTTCATATCAGCACTAATGGTTAACCCTAAGTCCTTTTCTTTTACAGTAGTACTTAGAACAGTACCCCCCATTTTATATTTTACCTCTTCATTCCCATGACCTGTGTGGAGGCATTTACATTTCCCAAAATTGAACAGCATTTGCCACTTTTCAGACCATTTGATCAACCTATCAAGATCATCTTGTAAATGCTGTCTATCTCCATCACTTTTAATCCTTCTAAACACTTTTGTATCATCCGCAAATTTTAACACCTTGCTAGTTATATCATCGTCCAAATCGTTGATATATATTAAGAATAATATAGGTCCTAGTACTGATCCCTGTGGTACCCCACTCAATACCGATTTCCAGTTTGAAGCCTCCCCATCAACTACTACACGTTGTCTTCTGTCATTCAGCCATTTTTCTATCCAGTTTATTATACCATTTCCTATGCCATGGGCCTTTAGCTTAAGGAGCAATCTTTGATGTGGTACTTTGTCGAAAGCTTTTTGAAAATCTAAATAGATGATATCTACTGGTGATCCCTCATCTACCCACTTAGTGATGTCTTCCAAAAAACATAACATATTTGTTAAGCATGACCTCGCTTTTAAAAACCCATGTTGAGATGGGTTTATCAAGTTATGTTTAACAAGAAAATCCACCATGTGATCTTTAATTAGTCTTTCTAATAATTTGCAAATCACTGATGTTAAACTCACTGGTCTATAGTTCTCTGACTTGTTTCTCGAACCTTTTTTAAATAACGGTATAATGTTTGCCTCTTTCCATTCTAAAGGAACCACTCCCTCTTCTAATGACAAATTGAAAACTGTTGCAAGCGGTGCGCTAATTTGTTCTACAATTTCCAATAGTAGTTTGGGCGGAATCCCGTCCACTCCAGGTGATTTATTATCCTTCATAGCCCTTATTTTCTTAGCTACCATTTCCGAGGTTACAACTAACTGTCCTAAATAGTCTGAATCTGCCCCCTTGAACTTAGCCTCTGGTACTGGCAGTGAACTAATATCTTCCCTGGTAAACACTGAACTAAAATACTCATTCAGGTCTTCTGCCATTAAGAATCCCTCTGATATTGTATTTCCAGCACTATCTTCTAGAGGACCGACCTTATCCTGAACTTTCTGTTTGCTTCGAATATACGCATAAAAACTCTTACTGTCATGTTTTATATTACTAGCTAATTTTTTTTCATAGCTTCTCTTTGAATTTCTAATTTCAGCTGTAGCTTGATTAAGTGCTTCTTTATAAATGTTGTAGTCTTCATCATTTCCAGTACATCTATATGACTTCCACATCATTTGTTTATACTTAATTTTTCTAATGGCTTCTTTCGATAAGTGTTTCTTTTTAGACCGTTTCCCTTGTTTTTTGAAAGGTACAAATTTATCGACTATGCACTTAATTTCACTATTTAAGATATTCCAGCATTCGGTTGCTGTCTTATTCTTCAGTGTGTTATTCCAGTCTATCTTTGCTAAATATTTCCTCATGTCCTTATACCTTCCTTTGTGGAAATTTCTCCTATACTGCTTTTTACTATTCCTTTCTGATTTTACTTTGATGATAAAATGTATCTGGTTGTGATCACTACTCCCCAGTGGCTCACATATCTTGACATTGTCAACTAATTCTTTCTGTGAGGACAAAACTAAGTCTAACACATTCTCTCCCCTGGTTGGTTCTAGCACATGTTGAGAAAGGAAACTATCTTGTACTAAAACTAAAAACTTGTGGTCCTCACTCCCCATACTCTGTAGAGATTTCCATTGTATATGCCCATGGTTAAAGTGCCCCATAATAATACAGTTCCGTTTGCTTACTTCCCTTATAGCGTTTTGTATTTTTTCATTCTCTTCTATGCTTTCCTGTAACTATGTTACACCAAACAGCTTCTTCGCAATCTGCTTCTCTTTCAAATTTTATTTCATAAGCCTGGATAGATTCTTTAATATATAAAATAACTCCACCTCCCTTTCTTCCTATTCTATCTTTCCTAAACATTACATATCCTGTTAGTCCCAATTCGGCATCTGATATATCAGTGGTGGCCCACGATTCGGTTATACCTATTATGTGAGGGTCAATATCTTCTACCATAATGTTTAGTTCACTTCTTTTGTTTACTATGCTCCTTGCATTTAAACAAATGCATTTATATCCTGATTCAGAACAGTTTTCCAGGCTGTTCTTTGCCGGTTTATTTCTGCTGTCTTTATCTATGCCTCCAGTTTCAGGCTTCTCTGTGAATCCCCCCTGCGAATCTAGTTTAAATAGATGCAGCCTGTCCCACTGTCAACAGATTGCAGCAAGTTCTCTGAGAAAACTGCTGCCCCCTTTCCACTTAGATGTGGGCCATCTCTCATGTACATATCTTCCCTCCCAACAAAGTATCCCCATAAATCTACGAATCCCACCCCCTCTTCTTTACACATCTGCTCAACTAGTGCGTTGATCGCCATCCTCTTGCAGTTTCTATATGTCGGTCCCCTTCCTCCCATTACTGGCAACATTCCTGAGAGGATAATCTGTTCTACTCTTGTCTTCTTTAACTTCTTCACTAACTGTCTGTACTTCTGAACTATCCCAGTTGTTCCCTCCCTCTCTGCGTTATTTGTCCCTACATGTATCAATCAGACTGTCCTGCCGGCGACGTCGCCTTTTCACTTACACATTTTGTTAGCGCTGTGGTAACAATGCTATCTGCGCTGTGATTGGTTGCTGACAAATAAACAATTGCACGAGGCATTTATCAAGCATGAACCCGCCGACATCATGATAGGTCAACAGACTGAACTGATCTTTATATACAAGCATGGCGCGCGATTGGGAAGACGTCAGAAGAGTAGGTTCTATGTGTTTATTCCTCGATACAAATGCAGCCAACAGCTAGTGCGAGAAGGCGCCAAGCACTGGGTCGCGGCTCAAAAAGGGTGTCGATGTCAATGCAAGACGCGTGGCTCAACATGCGTTCGCTATGGATGACAACGTCGTGAAGAAAAGACGAGCATATGCTATCGGTGAATATATTGCGAAAAAAAACATTGATTCACTACGTGTGCAGGTCTTGATTGCTTTAGTTAACACAATTAGTACGTGTTAACTTAGACAACTAGACTTATCAAACTCTAATAGGCCCATAACAATGGCTTTTTATTTGCTTAATGATATTGTGTGCATGTTTATTTGCGAGGTATTGAATAATACAATACTTCATGTGTTAATTATATGCACATAATTATTATGAACATACAGTGTATATTAACTTAATGGATTAGCTACAACAAAGAGTAAGTAAAAGGAACCATTTGCTATTATAATAGCCTACTATAATTCTAGTAGGTTCGTAAGTATGTGTTATGTAATAAACAAGGATATGTGCTTCATGACGTCCAGGTTGATAATCACTGCCTATTTTGTATTATTATATCCATGGGTTTCTGTATCATAGGTAGACTGGTATATTTTTTACTATTACGTGTACAAACAAACATAAGAAAATTAAGAAAGACTTGAAAACAGAATAGATAATCAGAATTGTAATGCTACTTGGTAATTTTTATAAAGTAATACAAAGTACCTAATATCCGAAAAAAACATGTATTAAGATAATGTGAATATCGAATTTGATACACTATGACTGTCTTGGACGTGTAGTATATTTTCACCTGTCCTATACATTTTACTTTTTTATTACTTGAAGTTCAGGTACATGTGGAGTAAAGCATGTTTTATGGATTCATTTTGTATTCCAAACGATAGATGAGTGAATAACGTCTTAGTGTGATCTGTTGCCATACTTGGTTGTGGGTCTGCATGCAGGCAGAATGACCTTTTTGTATTTTGATACGGAAGTGTATAATATATTATATTTGATGGCTTGTGACCTTGCATGGGTTACTGGATGGTGAAACCTACTGTATATAATAACTCATTCAATACATTGTAAATAGTTCATGTTTTTGTATTCATATGCATATTAATGATTAAAAGATTGTAATCTATATTATGTATTTGCCTTTGGCTTTGATGTGATATATTCAGTTTTAACTTCAAAACACAGATGAATGAATCTCGAATATATATTTATGTAATATGTATGCACATAAATGCTTATTTTAATAAATGTAATAATAATAATGTTAACCCTGTACGTGCGAGGTAAACAATATACTTTATACAGACTATATCCGTGCAGGCGATCATAGTAGAAACAATGGCCCTTTTTCGGCTGTTAGCCCTCTCGTTCTAATACGAATTTTCAATCTAGATTCTAGCGACTATGTATTTCGACTTGTCGTATACATTGGTCAATGCAACATGTTCAAACAAGTTTTGATTGTTTTAGTACTCTTACGATTCGCAGTCAAGACTGAATTTATGTACCCACGATCGCGTATACACGGCTGAAAAACAACAAATAATAATTTGTTTCGAGGCTATATTTGGCGGAGATAGGTGCAGAAAAGTTGATAAACAAGTGGAATTGCTGATTGATAAGTATTGTTCTTGCCTTAATATCATTCATAAAGTAGCAATAAACATATATTGAGTAGCAGTTGTGCTTAAAGTAGTTAGATAAAGTATTTAAGAACATTTGAGTAAAGTGAGTGATAATAGGGTAAGTTATCCTACGATAAGTTTGTAAACAATATTTAACAAACCTCATTATGTGGTAGAATATATAGGTGATAAAGTAGCAAACATAAAACTACTTACATCAGATAATATCTGTGTAAACCAGTACCTGCTAAATATTTTGATTAGGTAGTTTTGTTGTTAAAATTAAGCATTTGCGATAACCGGGCGAACTAAGTTGATCACTTTATGTAGCTAGTGTCCCACGTATTCGCTAAGGTGCGGTATACCTTAAATGGCAGTCTAGCGTAAACTAATTTATTGTATTTAAATTAGGTCACTCTGGTAATGTTGGCATTTCTGATAGGATAGATAGTCAGTTGTGACTATAACCAAAAACTGTAACCGAAATAAACAAGGCAATTTTACGGAAAGTGTAACATTTGTGCAAAGTAAACAGTCTTCCTAAAGACTACATAAACAGTGAATAGTGTAAACACAGTTGACTAAACTATTTTAAATAGCTAATTATATTATTAATATTAAATGAATTCTGATATGGCGTCTTGCAAGCGGCAAGTCAAGGCAAATAGACACTTGGTGTGCGACGATTGCCATAGTTGAGTGGATTTTGCCTTATCCGGCTGTGGGAAGTCATGGGCAGAGACCAAGGAAGAGGCATTCACCTTTCAATGTTTGAAGGTGGAATGTCTGGAGAAGGAGGTAGCTAGGTTGGTAGTTATTGTGAAGGGGGTGGAGATGAGAATCAGCAAGGAGACAGATGGAATGGAGAGAGACGACAGTGAGAGAGTTGGGAATACTTTGAGACTGAAGGAGCAGAGTAGTGGCAAGAAGACCGAGGAAAGGAGACTGAAGGGAGGGAAGGTGATCGGAGGGAAAGAAATTGAATTGGAGGATCGACGGCAGGAAATGTGACAAGCATGAAGGCGACAGGGGTGAAAGTGACCATAGAGAAATAGGTAGAAGGGAAAAAGAGACGGGAGAGGAGAGATGGAAATGCAATGGGAGGAAAGATGACGGGAAGAAAAGAAGTGAGAGTAAAGGTGACAGAAGAGAAGTTGGGAGTGACGATGATAGGAGGAAAGGTGACAAGAGAAACAGCGTCGGGAAAGAATGGAACAGACGGGATTGTGACAGGAGAGCAAAAGACAGGGGAACAAGACTACAACCAGACAGATGCAAACCGGAGAAGGAGCTACTCTGAGGCAGTGATTGAGGGGGCAATGAGGAAAGAGAGGGTGTTTATGGGCGACTCCATTATGAGAAAGACGGACAACTCACTAAGCGAGGGGAAGGACGTCACTGTTTGTCTGCCAGGGGCTAGGATAGAACATGTGACTGAAAGGGTAGAGAAGGTATTGGGGCATGGCAAGGGAGGGTCTATACTAGTCCACGTAGGGACAAATAATGATGACAGGGAGGGAACAACTAGGATAGTACAGAAGTACAGACAGTTAGTGAGGAAGTTAAAGAAGACAAGATTCGAACAGATTATTCACTCAGGAATTTTGCCAGTAATGGGAGGAAGGGGACCAACATATATAAACTGCAAGAGGATGGCGATCAACGCACTAGTTGAGTAGACGTGTAAAGAAGAGGGGGTGGTATTCGTAGATTTATGGTGATACTTTGTTGGGAGGGAAGATATGTACATGAGAGATGGCCTCCAGCTTAGTGAAAAAGGGGCAGCAGTTTTCTCAGAGAACTTGCTGCAATCTGTTGAGAGTGAGACAGGGTGTATCTATTTAGACTAGATTCGCGGGGGGATTCACAGAGAAGCTTGAAACTGGTGGCACAGATAAAAACAGCAGAAATAAATCAACAAAGAACAGCCTGGAAAATTGTTCTGAATCAGGATATAAATGCGTTTTTTTTAATGCAAGGAGCATAGTAAACAAAACAAGTGAACTAAGCATTATGGTAGAACATATTGACCGTCACATAATAGGTATAACCGAATCATGGGCCACCACTGATATATCAGATGCCGAATTGGGACTAACAGGCTATGTAATGTGCAGGAAAGATAGAATAGGAAGAAGGGGAGGTGGAGTTATTTTATATGTTAAAGAATCTATCCAGGCTTATGAAATAAAATTAGAAAGAGAAGCAGCTTGCGAAGAAGCTGTTGGTGTAACATAGTCACAGGAAACTCAACGTTAACGGTGGGGTTAGTTTATTGAAGTCCAAACATAAGTGTAGAAGATGATGAAAAAGTACAAAACGCTATAAGGGAAGTTAGCAAACGGGACTGTATTATTATGGGAGATTTTAACCATGGTCATATATATTGGAAATCTGTAGAGTACGGGGAGTGAGGACCACAAGTTTTTAGTTTTAGTACAAGACAGTTTCCTTTCTCAACATGTGTTAGAGCCAACCAGGGGTGAAAATGTGTTAGGCATAGTTTTGTCCTCATAGAATGAAAAAGTTTACAATGTCAAATTATGCGAGCCACTGGGAAGTAGTGACCACAACCAGATACATTTTACCATCAAAGTAAAATCAGAAAGAAATAATAAAAAGCAGTTCAGGAGAAATTTTCACAAAGGAAGATATAAAGTAATGAGGAAATATTTAGCAAAGATAGACTGGAACAACACACTGAAGAATAAGTCAGCAGCAGAATGCTGAATTATCTTAAAGAGTGAAATTAAGTGCATCGTCGATAAATTTGTTCCTTTAAAAAACAAGGTAAACGGTCCAGAAAGAAATACTTATCGAAAGAAGCCATTAGAAATTAAGTACAAACAAACGATGTGGAAGTCATATAGACGTACTGGAAATAACGAAGACTACTACATTTATAAAGAAGCACTACACCAAGCTAAAACTGAAATTCGAAGAGAAGCTATGAACAAAAATTTGCTTGTAATATAAAACAAGACAGCAAGAGTTGTTATGCATTTGTTCGGAGCAAACAGAAAGTTTAGGATAAGGTCGTCCTCTAGAAGATAGTGCTGGAAATATAATATCACAGGGATTATTAATGGCAGAAGACCTGAATGAGTATTTTAGTTCAATATTTACCAGGGAAGATAGTAGTTCACTGCCAGTACCAGAGGCTAAGTTCAAGGGGGCAGAATCAGACTATTTAGGACAGTTAATTGTAACCCCGGAAATGGTAGCTAAGAAAATAAGGGCTATGAAGTTATCTGGAGTGAATGGGATTCCGCTCAAACTACTATTGGAAATTGCAGAACAACTTAGCGTGCCACTTGCAACAGTTTTCAACTTGTCATTAGAAGAGGGAGTGGTTCCTTTATAATGGAAAGAAGCAAACATACAGTTATTTAAAAAAGGTTCCAGACAAAAGTCAGAGGACTACAGACCAGTGAGTTTAACGTCGGTGATTTGCAAATTATTAGAAAGACTAATTAAAGATCACATGGTGGATTTTCTTGTGAAACATAACTTGATAAACTCATCTCAACATGGGTTTCTAAAAGCGAGGTCATGCTTAACAAATATGTTATGTTTTTTAGAATACATCACTAAGTGGGTAGATGAGGGATCACCAGTAGATATCATCTACTTAGATTTTCAGAAAGCTTTCGACAAAGTGTCACGTCAAACATTACTGCTTAAACTAAAGGCCCATGGCATAGGAAATGGTATAATAAACTGGATAGAAAAATGGCTGATTGACAGAAGACAACGTGTAGTAGTTGATGGTAGGCTTCAAACTGGACATCAGTTTTGAGTGGGGGACCACAGGGATCAGTACTAGGACATATATTATTCTTAATATATATCAAAGATTTGGACGATGATACAACAAGCAAGGTGTTGCAATTTGCGGATGATACAAAATTGTTTAGAAGGATTAAACGTGATGAAGATAGACAGCATTTTCAAGATGATCTTGACATATTGATAAAATGGTCTGAAAAATGGCAAATGTTTGGGAATTGTAAATGCCTCTACACAGGACATGGGAACGAAGATGTACAATATACAATGGGAGGTTCCGTACTAAGTACTACTGTAAAGGAAAAGAACGTACGTTTAACCATTAGTGCTGATATGAAAGTTTCAGAGCAGTGCAGAATTGCAGCTTCAAAAGGAAATCAAATCCTTGGATTAATTAGGCGAATTATAATAATACCGCTGTGCAACACAATAGTTAGGCCTCATTTAGAATATTGTATTGAAGCGTGGAGATCTTATCGCAGGAAGGACATAGATATGCTAGAAAGAGTGCAGAGGAGAGCAACTAAAATGATACCATAACTTAGGGATCTTAGTTAAAAAATTCGCCTAAAATGTGGCTGAACAATACCAGAGACCAGGAGATTTAGATGAGATCACATAGAAGTGTTGACAATATTGAATGGTGATGAAAATATTGATAGAAATATTTTTTTCTCAGTTAAGAAAGATGGAAGGACCAGAGGACATGATGTTACATTAGTAAAGGAGCAGTGTAGATTAAATATAAGAAAGTTCTCATTCTCACAAAGGACTGTAAATGAATGGAACAGATTATCTCCTGATTGTGTTGGTGCTAGTAGCGTGAATATGTTTAAACATAAAATCGACACATACCTTAAAAGGGCGGGATACACGTAGATAAAAAGTATTGGACTCTCGATAAGCCAAAAGGCTTCCTTGTCCACCTGCCATCTAGAGTTAATTTTCTGGATGGCAATCTTGTTAAATCTGGTTAAATATAGGGCAGTTCGCGCGTTTGCCGCGTGCGCTTGTTTTCTTGTCAGCAACCAATCACAGCGCAGATAGCATTGCTAACACAGCGCCAACAAAATTTTTAAGTGAAAATGCGAAGTTGCGTCCTGCCATGTTTTAAACAGCATCACGCATCTTTTAGGACAGGGGAGGGGTTCACGCTTCTGAAAACGGAATAATACTAAGATATGCAATAATTGATCTACATTTTAAAGCTGACATTTGATGGGGGTTCACATTTTGGAGAAAGGGGGTTTGTAGCATTTCTGCCGCGAGGACTAGCTTATACTGTGTATTTATATTAAGGAAGTTATTCTTAGATAACACTTGGCGCCTAGTGTAGGGTCGTGTAGCGGTATAATCCACCTTAGAAAGGGAGTGGAATTTGATAATTGAAAGATTCAGTGTTATTGTTTATTATGTTCTATTAACTTTTGGTTACGGGATTTCATGATTCTGTTTATTTTGTTAATCGAGATATTTACCAAAAGAAGGATATCTTGTAATAAAGTTATTACATTTTCCTCGTTCTTTGTTGCTTGTTCACGAAAACCGTTCTTTCTCATATGCGTTGACCTTGATATATAAGAACCCTACTAGACTGAGCCATCTAGTGTACGGAGACCTCGCTAATCCGTGACATAATTGGGGGCTCGTACGCGGGATTCCGGCGAGGGGGAAATTAAAATAACACCTTCGGTCAACGCTATGAATTGTGGGTAACACGTGACGGCAACATATAACATGCCTGAGAACTTAGCTGCACTCTGGTTCCGTGGAATGTCAGCGTTGTTCCGTGGCTAGAGACGAAACCTACATCTATTCCAGTAGCTGTAGTGTAGGGTAATTCACATGCCCCTTGTCGTTTCTGTCCGGACATAATTCTGAGTCCCATATTTCTCGTTACATTTATAGTGTGTCATTCACGTTTTGAGGCAGTAGAATTGTTTATTACAGCAGGAAAGGATCATGAATTAATCGTCGAATTAAGGGCAAGTAGGGGCTTTGTTATTTTTCAGCTGTATGAGGAAGTTGATTTACTTGTTGCAATTGCCGTGTTGGCATTGGGCAAATTGAAGTCCTACAGAATGTCCGTGTGTTGATAGTTGACACGGCGTGGTTGACATCGTATAGTGATTTCGTTATTCCAGTCGTATGAGAAGATTGGGTGGAGTGTTGTAGCGTAGCTAACACTTTTGTGGTTTACAGGTGATTGACCTTGTGTATTACTTAAACGTGATATCCGTTTAGTGATTGTTTCGTGTGTTGCACTAGTTTGCAAACATGGATATTGCTCAATTGATTGAGTTAGGCAAGAAGTTAGGGTTAACAGGTCCCGAACTTCAGGCATTTGTTCGCGATGAACAAGGAACCGCCCGTCTGAGCGACAGGCCGCTCGCGAGGCGGAGAAAGAGAGGCTCCAGGCCGATAAGGAGAGGCTCCAGGCCGAGCTCCGAGAAAAGGAGGCGGCAAGGCAGGCCGATATGGAGAAAGAGAGGCTCCAGGCCGATAAGGAGAGGCTCCAGGCCGAGCTCCGAGAAAAGGAGGCGGCAAGGCAGGCCGATATGGAGATGCGCGCGAGCGAAATGGAGCATGAAGAAAAGATGGCCAGACTCCACAACGAGGCTACGACCGTAGAGAACCGAGATTCGGTGAGTAATGTTTCAGCCATTACTAAAGGAATCCGTAGTCCTCCGTTACCCTGTTTTAACGAAGACAGGGATTCGATTGATGCATATCTCCAGCGATTTGAAAGATATGCTGAAAACCAGGGTTGGGAGCGTGAGAATTATATCAAGAAGGTATATTTCTGAGCGCATTGTTAACCGGTCATGCACTGGAAGTTTATTCTCGTTCCCCGATTTCCGTGGCCAACGATTATGACCAGTTAAAGCAAGCATTGCTAGGATGGTACCGACTGACTGTAGGCGATTTTCGTAAGAAGTTTTACACCTGTTCTCTAAATTCGACCGAAACAGTGTCGCAGTATTTTGTTTGTTTGGAGCATTATTTGACTCAGTGGATTTCTTTGTCAAACATTAATGAGTCTTTCGAGGGTCTTAAGGAACTCATTATGAGAGAGCAATTCTTGTTTATGTGCCCTAGGGAACTGTCCGTGTTTCTGAGAGAACACAAACCGATGGGGAAAGAGAATTTGTTAGAGTTGGTGAGAACATTTACAGATGCCCATTCATCATATGGTAAACGGGAAAATCGTAGAGACCGAGTCCGACCCACTCCCGTCCCTTCACCCGTCCCGAAAAGTAGATCAGAGGAGGGGAGATACCCTATTTCTAGCCCTACCCCGCGGCCCGTTCCTCCGCCGCGTACATGTTTCCTTTGTAATCGGCCAGGTCACATCGCGAGACAGTGTAGAGTGGGAGTGCAGAATAGGAATCCTCCACCGCAAAGGATGAAACCTGTGGTTGGGAATTGTGCAGTTGTCGCAGCAGAATTCCCCTAGTCACCAATGTCCTGTGGGTGGGACTGATGTCACGTTGCAATGTGGATGTAAGATCCCCGTAATTGCTAGTGCTTGTGTACAACATGAAAACAGTTGTAACTTACCGGTTGTAGAGGGGTATGTGGGGGGATCCCCAGTGAAAGTACTACGCGACAGCGGGTGTAACGGAGTCGTTGTACGACGTAGCCTAGTTCCGGAAGATCAGTTAACTGGGAAAACCAAAGTCCTTATGCTGATGGACCGATCCGTCATTGAAGTCCCGACTGCCCGGTGCTATGTGAGAACTCCCTTTTTCACAGGAGAAATTGAAGCCCTATGTCTAAACAACCCTGTTTATGATTTAGTCATTGGCAATGTTGATGAACTAAATAATTTGCCCTGTTCCGATAACAGTGAAGGTTCTCCTTTTCGAGTATCCAAGTCAGTTGGTGTCCCCGTTACAGTTGAGGCCCCTTTGAATGACACCCCAGTCACTGGTTGTGCTGTAGAAACCCGTGCTCAACGGGAGCGCCTTTCCAAGCCCACAAAACCTTTGATAGTGCCTCAAGTTGTTGGTGTGAGTATATCCGCCGATGATTTCTTGAGAGAGCAAAAGGGGGACGAGACCTTAAAGAAATGCTTTGATTCGGCTGAAGAGACTAAAGGGAAACCTAAGGAAGAACAAACAAGTCAATTCGTGATCAAAAGGGGACTCCTTTATCGTCTGCATCAGAAAGAGAAAGAGGGTGAGACTGTGAAACAACTAGTAGTTCCCCGAGTTTTGCGCAATCGAGTCATGACATTAGGACATGAAACTATCCTATCTGGACATCAGGGAATTAGGAAGTCGCTAGATAAAATCCTCCTTAACTTCTACTGGCCAGGGATAGTGGGTGATGTCCATAGATTCTGCCAATCATGTGACATCTGTCAGAGGACCGTTAGTCGAGGCAATGTCCCTAAGGCTCCTGTACAAATGATCCCCATCGTAAACACACCCTTTGAAAAGGTAGCGATAGATTTGGTAGGTCCCTTAACCCCAGTGACAGAAAGAGGTAATCGGTGGATCTTAACCCTGGTAGATTTCGCTACTAGATACCCAGAAGCGGTAGCAGTGTCGAATATCGACACGGAAACGATAGCAGAGGCTCTTCTGAAGATTTTCTAAAGGGTGGGTCTGCCTAAAGTAGTACTCAGCGATAATGGCAGTCAGTTTGTGTCAAAAACTATGACCGAGGTAGCTAGGTTACTCTCTATCCAACAAGTCCACTCTTCTCCTTACCATCCCAAGGCCAATGGATTGGTAGAGAAATGGAACGGTACCTTAAAACGAATGCTAAGGCGGATGTGCTCTGAACGTCCACGAGACTGGGATCGGTATCTGGAACCTCTTATGTTTGCATACCGCGAAGCACCCCAGGAGAGCATGAAATTTTCCCCTTTTGAGTTACTCTATGGAAGGACAGTCAGGGGGCCTATGATGATTCTTAGAGAGTTATGGGAGAATGAGAAACCAGACGAGGAGCTAGTAGAAACGTACCAGTACGTAGTGGATCTCCGTAATCGGATAGAATCAACTTGCGAACTAGCTAGAGAGAATCTGAAGAATTCTCAAGACCGGTATAAGGAACACTTTGATCGGAAGGCCAAGGTGAGAACCCTAGAAGTAGGAGACAAAGCCCTCATCCTTCTCCCCACTGATTCAAACAAGTTGCTCATGCAATGGAAGGGTCCATATGAAGTGATAGAGAGAGTGGGGATAAACGATTACCGGGTAAAGATCGGAAATAATCGTAAACTCTTCCACATCAACATGATGAAGAAATACTATGAGAGAGGTAATGTGGAGATGCTAGGTTTAGCTGCTGTTGTCGAAGAACAACCTGAATGTGAGACTGATGAGGATTTTCCCATTCCTGAGAGAGAGGAAAACATTGGGGACGTCCATGTGAGTGATAGTTTATCACCTGATCAGACACGAGACTTGAAACAGCTGATGGAAGAATTTCCATCCATCTTTTCAAGCACTCCAGGGCAAACTAGTCTCTTGTCCCATGCCATTGAGGTAACGTCCTCTAGTCCCGTGAGATGCAAACCGTACCCTATTCCATTAGCCAAGTTGAGAGTGGTAAAACAGGAGGTTGAGAAGATGCGAGAAATGGGCGTGATTGAGCCATCTCATTCACCGTACTCTTCGCCTTTGTTGCTAATTCGTAAATCTGACTCCACATACAGACCGGTAGTAGAATTTCGCCAGTTAAACAAGGTTACTAAATTCGATGCAGAACCTATGCCAAATCCCGATACTATCTTGGCTGAGGTGGGGCAGGATAGGTACTTGTCCAAACTAGATTTCTGCAAAGGCTACTGGCAAATAAGGATGGAACCGGAAGATAAGGAGAAAACCGCATTTTGTACTCCCCAAGGGTTGTTCCAATTCTGCGTCATGCCTTTCGGTCTAGTCAACGCCGGCGCGTCGTATAGTCGCATGATGAGCATACTCTTAGATGGCCTCGGTGGTGTTACCAATTATGTTGACGATGTATTGATTCACACCTCAACATGGGCCGATCACTTATCAACACTGCGGGCAGTGTTCGTCCGAGTGAGACAAGCGGGTCTCTCAATAAAACCGTCGAAGTGTTTTCTTGGGTTTGAATCTGTCGATTTCCTAGGGCACCAAGTAGGACAAGGAGAAGTGAAGACCCAGGAAGACAAGGTAAACAAAATTAGGAATGCGCCCATTCCTACCACGAAGAAACAAGTGAGGTCTTTTCTAGGTTTGGCAGGATATTACCGGAAGTTTGTTAATGGGTATTCCAGAATCGCGGCTCCATTGACTGATCTCACAAAGGCAAAACAGCCTAACAAGGTAAGTTGGAATGATGAGGCGGACAAGGCCTTCATTCAACTGAAGCAGGCCCTGTGTAAGGCGCCTATCCTCAAATTGCCTGACGTCAACAGACCCTTTGTCTTGCGTACAGATGCGTCCGATACCGGACTCGGAGCAATGTTACTCCAAGAGAATAACGGAGTCTTATTCCCAGTCGCGTTTGCGAGCAAGAAGCTCAATCCCACGCAAAGGCGATATTCCGTAGTAGAAAGAGAATGTCTGGCAATTGTTTGGGGACTCGAGAAATTTCACTTATACCTATATGGGCGAAGTTTAATTGTGCAGTGTGATCAACGATCCCTGAAATTCCTAAACACTGCGAAGTTGACAAACAATCGCGTTATGCGACGGGCTCTTAAAGTCCAACCCTATCGTTTCCGGGTAGAGTCAATCCCTGGAATAGATAACATAGGTGCAGACTACCTAAGCCGAATGGAATAGATGTAGGTTCCATATGTGTTCGAGGCTATATTTGGCGGAGATTGATCGTAGAAATTGGTGGTGTAAAAAGTGGATAAACAAGTGGAATTACTGATTGATAAGTATTATTTTTGCCTTAATATCATTCATAAAGTTGCAATAAACATATATTGAGTAGCATTTGTGCTTAAAGTTAGTTAGTTAAAGTATTTTAGAACACCTTAGTATAGTGAGTGATAATAGGGTAACTCAGTTAGGCGGCTTAGCCTTCGATAACTTGTAAACAAGATTTAACAAACCTGATTATGTGGTAGAATATATAGGAGATAAAGTAACAACCATCAAACTACTTACACAAGATAATATCTGTGTAAGCCAGTACTTGCTATATATTTTGGTTAGGTAGCATTGTTGTTAAAATTAAGCAAGGGCGATAGTCGGGCGGCGTAACCTAAATAAATAAAGCAGCCTAACATAACGTAATTGATTGTATTTAAATTAGGTCACTACCGGTGATGTTAGCGTTCGTATTAGGATAAATAGTCGGCTGTGTAATTGAAATTTGTAACCTAAAGTGTGCTGTAGTACACAGGAAACAGTCTTTATAAAGACTAAGTTAGTTAAGTTATTAAATAAATTCTGATCGGGATATGGCGCCTTGCAAGCGGAAAGTCAAGGCAAAGCGACACTTGGTGTGCGATCACTGTTACAGCTGGGTAGATTTTGCATCGTCCGGGTGTGGAAAGTCATGGGCAGAAACCATGGAGGAAGGATTCACCTTTCAGTGCATTGGATGTTGGAAGGTGGAGTGTTTGCAGAAGGAGATAGTTAGGTTGACAGATATTGTGAAGGGAATGGAGATGGGAATTAGCAAGGAGGCAGGTCGAACGGAGAGAGAAGACAGGGAGAGAGGTGAGGATACTGCAAGACTGAAGGAGAATAGCAGTGGCAAGAAAACTGAGGAAAGGAGATTGAGAGGAGAGAAGGTGATTGGAGGGGAAGAAATTGGAAAATCGACAACAGAAAACGTGACAAGCGTGAAGGGGACAGGGAAGAAAGTGACTGTAGAGAAGGAGGGAGGGAAGATGGAACGGGAGAGGAGAGAGGAAAATGAGACGGGACGAAAGAAGAAGGGACGAAGGGAAGTGAGAGCAAATGTGATAGAAGAGAAGTCGATAAAAGGGACGCTGACAGGAGGAAAGGTGACAAGAGAAAAAGCGACAGGAAAGAATGGATCGGAAGAGAATGTGACAGGAGAGAAGACGGCAGGGGGGAAAGACAACAAACAGACAGAAGCAAACCGAAGAAGGAGCTATTCTAAGGCAGTGATTGAGGGGGCAATGAGGAAAGAGAGGGTGTTTATGGGTGACTCCATTATGAGAAAGACGGACAAGACACTGAGCGAGGGGGAGGACATCGTTGTTTGTTTACCGGGGGCTAGGATTGAACATGTAACTGACAGGGTAGAGAAGGTATTGGGACATGGCAAGGGGGGGTCTATACTGGTACATGTAGGAACAAATAATGCAGACAGGGAGGGAACAACTGCGATAGTACAGAAGTATAGACAGTTAGTGAGGAAGCTAAAGAAGACGAGAGTCGAACAGGTTATTTTGTCAGGAATTTTGCCAGTAATGGGAGGAAGGGGGGCAACGTATAGAAACTGCAAGAGGATGGCGATCAATGCACTAGCTGAGCAGATGTGTGAAGAAGAGGGGGTGGGATTCACAGATTTATGGGGATACTTTGTTGGGAGGGAAGATATGTACATGAGAGATGGCCTCCATCTTAGTGGAAAGGGGGCAGCAGTTTTCTCAGAGAATCTGCTGCAATCTGTTGACAGTGGGACAGGTTGCATCTATTTAAACTAGATTCGCAGGGGGGACTCACAGAAAAGCCTGAAAATGGAGGCATAGATAAAGACAGCACAAATAAATCAACAAATAACAGTCTGGAAAACTCTTCTGAAGCTGGATATAAATGTGTTTGTTTAAATGCAAGGAGTATAGTAAACAAAAGAAATGAACTAAACATTATGGTAGAGGATATTGACCCTCATATAATAGGTATAACCGAATCCTGGACCACCACCGATATATCAGATGCTGAATTGGGACTGACAGGATATGTAATGTTTAGAAAAGATAGAATAGGAAGAAAGGGAGGTGGAGTTATTTTATATATTAAAGAATCTATTCAGGCTTATGAAATAAAATTAGAAAGAGAAGCAGATTGCGAGGAAGCTGTTTGGTGTAACATAGTTACAGGAAACTCAACGTTGACGGTTGGGTTGGTTTATCGAAGTCCAAACATAAGCATAGAAGAGAATGAAAAAATACAAAACGCTATAAGGGAAGTAAGCAAACGGGACTGTATTATTATGGGGGATTTTAACCATGGGCATATACAATGGAAATCTCTACAGAGTATGGGGAGAGAGGACCACAAGTTTTTAGTTTTAGTTCAAGATACATTCCTTTCTCAACATGTGCTAGAACCAACCAGGGGTGAGAATGTGTTAGACATAGTTTTGTCCTCACAGAATGAATTAGTTGACAATGTCAAGATATGTGAGCCACTGGGGAGTAGCGATCACAACCAGATACATTTTACCATCAAAGTAAAATCAGAAAGGAATAGCAAAAAGCAGTATAGGAGAAATTTCCACAAAGGAAGGTATAAGGACATGAGGAAATATTTAGCAAAGATAGACTGGAATAAGACACTGAAAAATAAGACGGCAACAGAATGCTGGAATATATTAAAGAGTGAAATTAAGTGCATAATCGATAAATTTGTACCCTTCAAAAACCAAGGAAAACGGTCCAAAAAGAAACACTTATCGAAAGAAGCCATTAGAAAAATTAAGTATAAACAAATGATGTGGAAGTCATATAGATGTACTGGAAATGATGAAGACTACAACAATTATAAAGAAGCACTTAACCAAGCTACTGCTGAAATTAGAAATTCAAAGAGAAGCTATGAACAACAATTAGCTAGTAATATAAAACATGACAGCAAGAGTTTTTATGCGTATGTTCGAAGCAAACAGAAAGTTCAAGATAAGGTCGGTCCTCTAGAAGATAGTGCTGGAAATATGATATCAGAGGGATTCATAATGGCAGAAGACCTGAATGAGTACTTTAGTTCAGTGTTTACCAGGGAAGATATTAGTTCACTGCCAATACCAGAGGCTAAGTTCAAGGGGGCAGATTCAGACTATTTAGGACAATTAATTGTAACCCCGGAAATGGTAGCTAAGAAAATAAGGGCTATGAAGGAAAATAAATCACCTGGAGTGGATGGTATTCCACCCAAACTACTATTGGAAATTGTAGAACAAATTAGCATACCACTTGCAACAGTTTTCAACTTGTCATTAGAAGAGGGAGTGGTTCCTTTAGAATGGAAAGAAGCAAACATTATACCGTTATTCAAAAAAGGTTCGAGAAACAAGTCAGAGAACTATAGACCAGTGAGTTTAACATCAGTGATTTGTAAATTATTAGAAAGACTAATTAAAGATCACATGGTGGATTTTCTTGTTAAACAAAACTTGATAAACCCATCTCAACATGGTTTTTTTAAAGCGAGGTCATGCTTAACAAATATGTTATGTTTTTTGGAAGACATCACTAAGTGGGTAGATGAGGGAACACCAGTAGATATCGTCTACTTAGATTTTCAAAAAGCTTTTGACAAAGTACCACATCAAAGATTACTGCTTAAACTAAAGGCCCATGGCATAGGAAATGGTATAATAAACTGGATAGAACAATGGCTGATTGACAGAAGACAACGTGTAGTAGTTGATGGGGAGGCTTCAAACTGGAAATCGGTATTGAGTGGGGTACCACAGGGATCAGTATTAGGTCCTATATTATTCTTAATATACATCAACGATTTGGATGATGAAATAACAAGCAAGGTGTTGAAATTTGCGGATGATACAAAAGTGTTTAGAAGGATTAAAAGTGATGGAGATAGACAGCATTTACAAGATGATCTTGACAGGTTGATGAAATGGTCTGAAAAATGGCAAATGATGTTCAATTTTGGGAAATGTAAATGCCTCCACATAGGACATGGGAACGAAGAGGTAGAATATACAATGGGGGGTACTGTACTAAGTACTACTGTAAAAGAAAAGGACTTAGGGTTAACCGTTAGTGCTGATATGAAGATTTCAGAGCAGTGCGGAATTGCAGCTTCAAAGGGAAATCAAATCCTTGGATTAATTAGGCGAAACATAACGTATAAGGAAAAAGAGCTAATAATACCGCTGTACAAAACAATAGTTAGGCCTCATTTAGAATATTGTATTCAAGCGTGGAGGCCATATCGCAGGAAGGACATAGATATGCTAGAAAGAGTGCAGAGGAGAGCAACTAAAATGATACAAAATCTGAGGGATCTTAGTTATGAAATACGCCTAAAAAAATGCGGTTTAACAACACTAGAGACCAGGAGATTGAGAGGAGATCAGATAGAAGTGTTTAAAATATTGAAGGGTTATGAAAATATTGATAGAAATATGTTTTTCTCAGTTAAGAAAGATAGAAGGACTAGAGGACATGATCTTGCATTAGCAAAGGAGCAGAGTAGATTGGATATAAGAAAGTTTTCATTTTCACAAAGGACTGTAAATGAATGGAACAGATTACCTGCTGATTGTGTGGGTGCTAGTAGCGTGAATATGTTTAAAAATAAAATCGACACATACCTCAGACGGGCGGGATACACATAGATAAAAAGGTCGGACTCTCGAAAAGCCAAGGGCTTCCTTTTCCACCTGCTACCTAGAGTTAATTCTCTGGGTGGCAATCTTGTTAAATCTTGTTAAAAATCAAATTAGTTGAGACACTGAAGTGTCATGAATTTTGTTGTGCAACTAGATAGTTACTAGTTCGGCGAGTGATCGCCAGGTTATTTGTTGGATTAAATTGAATGTATTAAATTAGTGTATTAAATTTATTCCTTAATATTTTTGTTCAGGAAGTAGATTCTTAGCGGGGGGTAATGTAGCATTTCTGCTATTTCAAGATGGTTAAATCTACTTGCCTGAGGTTTAATTTGGGAAATGAGGAAGGTCAAGCCAGTAGATAGACATATTGTTGACCAACCGCCTTGGTTACGTAATTACAGCCACTCGGTTGCAGATGCGCTCAGTGGAGCGTGGTATTCTGTTGCTAGCATTGCCAGCAGGTGGTTTCACTGTAATCTTAGAGGGTGTTCCACAATGTTTAGTTTGAATTGTATACTGCTTTAGCCAATAGAAATGATGGAATCCTGTCATATGATGTGTAATTAGGTCCGCTTATATAAACGTTTATTGTACGCATTTCGCCATCTGGGCGCTGGCGAAGAACTGGGACAGATCCAGGGTTGAACGAGACAGGTTGCCCTGCTGCCAAGAGAATGGCTAGTCAAGTCGTAAAGCGTGGTGGAAATCGTTAACGTGGGTTACGTTCCCAAGCTTTTGTGTGTGTGTAATATTCAGTGTCCAGAGTGACTGTTTGATCGAGCTTCGAAGAAGCCATGCCGCCACGTCAGCGGTATATTGAGACAACGTTCCGGTTGGCCCCAACGTATTTGCGTCGATGAGCGATAATCGCGACGCGCTCACCCAGCTCGGGCCATCCTCGAACAGCGGTCTCACAGCGACAACGTCAGAAAGATTGACCGAATACGACTCGCAGCGGCCGGCGGTAAATGTATACTGCCAGGCGTCGTCATTTGCGCGAACCCGTTCATTCGACTTCTCGATCGTTCGCAACAGGGCAAGACCTCTCGATCGAATTCGTAGCGGCCGGCGGTAAGCGTCTACTGCCCGGCTTCGTCTTCCAGTTGAACGTATTCAACTGACTTCGCAATCGTTTGCGACCGTGCGATCATTGAACGTACGCGACTCGAGAATTCGCGGCGTACGACGGCAATCGTCAAGTGCCCGGCATCATCATCGTGCGGCCGAGATACCCCGTTCTAATTGTGTTCGGAGCTCGGCATGTTGACTTCAACAAACGTTCGTATATATTCGAGATGGGATTAGCCCAATATCAATGTCTGTTTTCTGATTGAAAGTATCTATTATTTGCTGTATTATGATTGGTAGTTATCTGTGTTTGAAGTGAGGTATATTTACCCTTGAAGTATTCACATATATATGTATATATATGTGTGTGTTGTAACAGATTACTGTAATGAGAGTCCGCGAGGACTAGCTTATACTGTGTATTTATATTAAGGGAGTTATTCTTAGATAACACTTGGCGCCTAGTGTAGGGTCGTGTAGCGGTATAATCCACCTTAGAAAGGGAGTGGAATTTGATAATTGAAAGATTCAATGTTATTGTTTATTATGTTATATTAAGTTTTGCTTACTTTACATTTTCCTCGTTCTTTGTTGCTCGTTCACGAAAACCGTTCTTTCTCATATGCGTTGACCTTGATATATAAGAACCCTACTAGACTGAGCCATCTAGTGTACGGAGACCTCGCTAATCCGTGACAGGGTTCACAAAAATGAGGGTTCACGTGAACCCAGGGAACCACCCTGGCTACGGGCCTGTTATCGACGAGTTGTGTTAATGCAACCATTGTGAGCATGTTGCAAAATAAAATTGGCATATATATCCCACAAGATCAGACTGAATGTGGAACCACAATTGTTGGTGTCTCGGTAAACCAATAGTTGTCCTATTCACTTGCATCTTAACCTTCCGGCATTAGATGACAGTCGAGTTGAAACAAACATATCCATCCAATCGGGCATCAATGAATTCGTCTAACACACGTGGAGCCATATTGGGACAAAGAACAAAGATCGATCTTGCGTCATCCAACTGTTTCGTAAATACTATTCCTATTTGCGATTCCTTGCGACACATTGTTTTCAATGCGAACAAATGGACTGTTTGTTAACATACACCAAACAAACATTTATTTCAATGTTGTTAGCGCTGATGCCCAATCGTTCATATAACCTGGTCCTATTGGTACTGTGAAATGTATTGAGAACATTATAAATGTGATACATATTTGGCTAATCTGTGCAATACATATCGAAGTTAGCTTTCTTTGTTGGATAGTATTTTAGAGTATCACATGTGTAGTGTCGATGGCCTTGAATTCAATTAGATTTTATGGATGGAATTTTGTTTAATCACATTTCGTTACACGTCATGGCTGAGTAATGACCCCGTTTATTGACAGATCGTAGTACCCCACTGATCGCTAGGCGGCAGCATGATATATATCACTTCCTCTCCTTGATCAAGTTGTTTTAACAACATTACAACTTTCTCTTAGAGATATGACAGTATGCCATTCAAAACACAATTACAGTCCATGACAAATAAAACTTAGTACGGTTTAGTTATAATATTTTAATAATCCTTAAGATATGACAGTTCTTCACGACTTTCAAATGTTCTTGTATGTCAGAGTTCGTAAAATCCTTGTTGAGAGTAATTATCAACTCGCCAGGTAAATCAAACTTCAGAGGGAAATTCCACAGTAAACATAAATTAGTCATAGATTATTACTGCAATACTTATTACACGGACATTCAAAACTGTAAAATTAAACTATGCAAAATACAGCTGTTAAACTGAGCATACTAGGGCAGAGGTTATTAGCACGTCACCCCAATCCAATCTTTACCATTATATTTTCCTATTCTACGTTCAGATTATTTCACTTTGGGAAGTCCAAGATAGTCCTCGAATCGGACTGGCATCTTGTTAGAGCGTTATGGCCGAGCATCTGGATGGCGTAAACATGGTTTAAGTGTTGCCTTCGAAGGTTCCCCACCAGTTGTCGTTTCTTTGGGTAGCTCATCATCGTGATCAAATGTGGGCGTGTTCTGTCCTACACACGTTAGTGAATGTGACAACGGGATCGATTCGTTTGAAGAGTGAAATGTTTCGTGTGATTGTACACACAAGTGTCGGCTTGCTGTTATCATATTCCCTTTTCTACATTCCATCTTAAATGGTTCAGGGTCGAAGTGTTGGGTGAGATTGGTCGCACGACACTGGCGTACCAATACTGTGTCTCCTTTCTCGATGCTTGCATTTCGTCGTTTGTCGGCATATTGCTTAATTTGTTATTTATGTGTTCATCATTCTGTTGCATTTTGAACCGTGTGTTCAGGAGCGGAGGAACACTGTCAGCAGGTAGTTGTGGTAGTTGTTTCTGCTCTATGTGTGCAGTTCGGATTCCCTTCAGTAGAGTGACTGTGAAACGTTTCACCTCACCATTGGCTTGTGGCCACAGTGGTGTTACGCGTCGATGAGTGAACTATAGGTCCTTGCTGAAGTTTCAGAAGTCTTCACCTTGACATGGTGGACGGTTGTCAGTACGCAGTCTGCGGGATTCCTTGTCTTGAGAAGATGTTGTCAAGCTTCGGTATTACGGTCTTAACGGAAGTATATTTAGTGATCTCTACTTCGGGAAAACGACTGTAGTTGTCAGTTACCACTAGTAACATGTCACCCGACGGTAGTGAGCCAGCAAAGTCAACAGACACGTCGCACTTGGAGCTGGCGGTAGACTGGACATCTTGAGCGGCTCAGGGTTTGTTGACTTTCTGATAGTAGCCTAGCATGGTATGCACTAAATAATTCTTCTTTCTACCAGTCTATCGATGCCGGGAAGCCAAATCTTTTCCCTAAGCAGTCTTGGTCTTCACGATTCCCTGGTGTCCTATGTGAGCTATATCGACAGCTTGTTGTTGCAATTCTTCAGGGATGAGTATGTTTGTTCCTCTTGGGATTAGACCGTCGTGTAATGCAAATTCTCACCGCATTTGTTTGTACGGCCTAACGAGTTCATCGACCCACCTTTGTGTCTTGATTGCCTCTCGTAGGTTATTCATAGTGCTGTCCTGTGCGATTGCGTCACGCAGTTCATTCAGTTACATAGCTTTGAGTATTGCATTCACGCAGAAGTAGTGCACATATTCTTCAGCAATGCTTCTATCTGGTGTCGAAGTCGTGGACGGATGTCGACTGAGGAAGTCGGCCGGATTGTTGTCATCACGTCCGGGCTTGTATACCAGTCGCCATCTATCAATCCATCCTTACTGATGCGGGTTTCGAGCCTTTGAAGATCCCCAAGAGTGGTGTGTGGTCTGTTCTCATTATAAATGTCGATCCGTAGATGGAAATGTTCAATTCCCCATACAATCGATCAGAATTGAAACTGGACGTTTTGAACGAAATTACCCCCCCCCCCCACCTGAAGCTAGGACGTGTTATAATTGTACGAATGAAAAAGAAAATGAGTTTCACGTTTTAATGAAATGCCATTTATATTTTAACGAGCGAAAAAAACTAATAGGCTATGCAACAATTAATGATCCAGCTTTTTCCAGTATGAATGATCAAGATACATTTGTATATTTATTGAGTAATGACGATATAATAAGTAAAACTGCCAGCATCCTCCAAAAAATACTGCACACAAGATTACACAATACAACAAAATAATATCACGTGTTTATTAAATTAATACTGTTTTTATTTGTATATTTTTGTTTTTACAAGTCTCTCATAACTCTTTTTGTGTGGTCTTTGTATACAATGCTAACTTTGAATGTAATGTATTTATTTGTTTTGTATTTTAATGCATGTATACGTGGAGTGAGACTCTAATAAAATACTACTACTACTACTATAACGGCAAGCATTTCCCCCTCTGTCTGAGAATATCGTTTACACAACGTCCGATAAGGCCTTGCTGGCATAGCTGTAGAGTTGGCATCTGCAATGGTTTCGGTTGGCTTCCTGGTGTCGAAGTATCCATCACTTGGGTGCTGGCTAGGGCTTGTTGCAAATCCTGAAGAGCTTGTTCGTGGCGTTGGTCCCACGTCCATGGAGTGTCTGATCGGGTCAGTTCTCGACGAGGACTCGTGATGGAGGCATAGTTACGGATGAACCGCGACACATATTGTGCCATTCCCAATAGTAACTTTACCTTGGACACTTTTATGGTGCTGTGGCATTCACCAGAACTTCGATCTTCTTTGGATCTGCCGTTAGATTATGTCTTCCGAATACATTATAATAGGAAGTGACATGGTCTTGTGCAAACTTGCATTTTACTTTGTTCAAACGCAGGCCGTGTTTCTGTAATACCCTCATCACAGCATCTAGGTTAACACCATGTTCGGCCTGGTCCTTCCCGTGGACGATGATATCATCTGAGAAGTTATTGCAACTCTCGAGGTTGTGGTATGCATTGGTCAAATCCAGAGTGCTGAATACTGTGGAGCCATTCAGGTCAGCTATCAACTCGTCAATGGCTGACATAGGATGTTTCTCCCGTAGGATCGCTTGATTCGCTTCTCTCGTGTCCATACAGATGCGTACTTCTCCATTTTTCTTGGGCACATCATTCCGAATGTAAAAAGGAATGTGACGGTGGCGCTGTTGTTTTGGAATTACATCAGGATTTATGTATAGTTTGACAGGTTTTCTACGTAATTTGCCTATGTCCCTTTGAAACAGAGCTGGGAAGCTGTTGACAATATGTACCGTAGATGGTTTTGAACTGATTTCCCTAGTAATGTGTAGTATGTCTATCTCCTCAGCAGTCTCGAAACTGAGCAGATTTTCTCCATTCTCGGGTACTACATAGAAACTAGCGACGTTCGACTTGGTCTTTGCACTTTGACAGTCGGTGGTAACGGGTTTTATGATCTGTATGGGTAGATCTGAGTTTCTGGAGACTGTAGTCACTGCATGTCGGGGTGCGATTCAGACAGTTGCTGATAGATTTGTTCTTCAAGGATGTTAACTGACGCCTGAATCTATCATATACCGACACTGTATTCAGCTTGATGGTGTATAGGGGTAGCTTGTTCTTGTTACTTTTTCACAATAGCAACCTGGTCTCGCAGAGGTTGGCATTCAAAAATGGTGTAGACGTAATCATCATCGGAGTAATCGATGGCATTATTCTAGATAGTAGCAGTTCCTGCAGCTTGGGAGTGTATGGCATTGGTCGTGAACATTGCTTTCGCTTACTATTTTGGCACACTTTCCCAAAATGGCCTACTATGCCGCATGCAGAACATTCGTTTCTCATGGCAGGGTACCGGGAATCACTTTTCTTATGCTTTGTATTTCCATCACAAAAGAAGCAATTGTTTACATTCTTTAAGGCTGTTGGCTTGTTACGAGGTCTGTTGTGGCTCCTAGAGTGATCACGTCGTCGCCTTAGTGGATGACGTATTTGGGCCTTCATATTTGTTCTGTGACTGTGAGTGATGGATACTTCTCCCTCGCTAGGTGACGTTGATGGCATTTACAGTTGAACCTTTTTCCACCTGGTCTGCTTGGTGTTCACTTAGTTCTAGAGCACGTGCTGCAGCAATTAAACTTGTCAACGTCATATCCTATCGTAGGGCACGTCTTCGGAGATTATGTGAATTTCCGGCCAAGATGACTTGGTTGGCAATCTCTCCCTCGACATCTGTGAAGTTGCAAGACTGTGCCAGCTGCCGGAGCCTTGTTACGTATGCATCAATTGGCTCCCTGTCCTGTTGTCTGCAATGTCGGAAATTGTGTACTTCAAATGCGATGTCTACTCTCGGAGTAAAGGAGTCGGTTAGGGCTTTGACAGTAACGTAATATACTGTTGCTGTGTCACCGGGTTCTGGGATCGTCAGTGAGTCGTACATTTCGTCTACATCCGGGCCTGCGTAGTGAAGGAGGAATGCACGCTGTTGTTTTAGTGCCGTTATGTCCATGGTCACTAAGAATCGTTCGAATATTATAGTCCATTTTTCACCTAGGCCCGATATTCCCATCTAGATGTATGTCGAACGGCGGAAAACGTGGTAATGCCATGCTGTGGTGTGAACTGGGAATTGTGCTTGACACAGTATGATCCATATCTATCGCAGACGTGCCGCTGCCGCTATCATCGCTCAACATGCCATGCTATTCAGGAAACACCGTAAATGTATCGAATGCGCTTACATGCGCAACGTTTTGTGGACCATCACTGATGAATATGTCCGCTGTTGTGTTCTTAACATCCTCGTCGTCAGATGTAGCGTCGATGGCTGTGAATTCAATACGATTTCATGGATGGAATTTGAACACTTTATTCACATTTCGCTACATGTCATGGCTGAGTAATGGCCCCGTTTATTGACAGATCCTAGTACCTCACTGGTCGCTAGGTGGGAGCATGCTACATAGTGAATATCACCAAATGTTCAGAAAGTGAAGGTCAATAGATGCTCTCGTTGGCAACATCGTGCACGAACTCTTTACAGCAACACAGTCCGTGTTTACTCTTCTACCGGTAAGTACCTTGGTTCAGATTTTCACGCTGCTATAATATCTAACTGTGGGAAAGCTGGTTTCTGTGACCGCGTCAGATTTTTTCATTCAGTACTTAAGTGTACATGCACACGCACGTTTACACGCGCACGCATCAACATAAACAGAAACGCATACATGTATAAGACACGTAGTCACACGTGCACACTTAAAAATGCGCGCACACTACATTCACACGCGCACCAACACCAATATCACACCCACGTACGGAAAACATGTTTAGAGGTGTTAACATCTATGAAGATTATGATTATTACAATAAAATTATGGTAAAACCAAATCTGAAAAAAATTACAAGGATTACTCAGTGTTGGGAAATGTAAGTGTTTATTAACAGGAAACGGAATCACAGACTGATACTTAAACTCATACTGAAGGAGTAATTGCATTCTTTTCTCGTGAAATGTAACGAGACTTCTTTCCAAAACGGGTGCATTTGGCGGGTTACGGAATGCAAAACTAGATTGAACACCAAGTCAACACATGAGCGCTGACGGGCGTATGGCAGCAAAGTTGTATTACATAGCACGGGGATGATAAGTGATGGTAGCTCTGACAGCGAAGAACTGCTAAGCACAATTAAGGAGGCAATGCAAGATGATAATGTCGTTGCCTACCTAGTGAAGTGAATAGCTGCAATTGCAACTGACTCCACCAGTCCACGACTCGATAGCTTAGACAAGGCACTGCTGGACAAAGATGAAAAGCAACTGGAAGAAAACATCGCACGAATTGTACGAACTATATAGTCGCCGGACGTCAATTTGTATTACCGGTGTCAAAGAAGACACAGATGGGGAAGATCTTGAACATATTACTTTTATTATTTATTATAAACCATTCATATAGCGCCGTGTGTCCGGATAACAAATCTGCTCAAAGGCGCTGACAATCGTAGAGTAAAAGTAAAAATACATTAAATAAACTAAAACATATTAAATGGAAATATTAAATAAAAAGGTAAAGAAAATATCTATATAACAATTACATAAAATGTCAGTTAGATAAACCTTAAATAAATATATATATATTTATAAGTGTATATATATAAGTTAAATGAATTAGCCGTTTAAATACCTAAAATAAATAATATGCTTAAATTAAATAATATAAATACATATAATATGCTAATTAAAAAGATTAATAATAAATAAATAAATAACTGTATCCTAAGTATATAACCGAATGTCAACATTGCACACATGTCACTGACCCGGACTGCAAAGTTCTTTGAAGGCCTGTCGAAATAAGTATGTCTTTAAGAGTGATTTGAAAATGGCAACGCAGTTTCCCTGCCTGACTGCATGAGGCAAGGCATTCCACAGGATCGGGCCAGCCACCGAGAAGGAACGACGAATAATGTTCAAGGTGATATCTCGGAACAGTCAGCAGACCTTGTTCGGCCGATCTAAGTGATCTGGTCGGCGTGTAGGATGTCACGAGCGATGAAACGTACGCAGGGCCGAGATGGTGCACTGCACGATATACCAGCGGTAACAGCTTGAATTCGATTCTCTGGCGTATAGGCAACCAGTGTAGACGGTAAAGAACAGGTGTTATGTATTCTCGTCCCCTTATCCCGGTAATGAGATGTGCTTCGGAATTCTGTACCATCTGCAACTTTCGTAAGTGCGTCTCCGGCAGACCATATAACACTACCAACGTGATAGAAGATATCAATCTCCAAGGTCATATAACACTAAGCAATATCAACCGGCTACACCGTATATGACCCCGCAAATCGGTAATAAACAAGATTCATGCGCGTCAAATCATTATCCAATTCAAAGAATATAAATCAAAAGCAACCTTTATTAAAGGGAGGAAATCCCTCCGATATAAGCACCCGAACGTGTATATCACAGAGGATCTCACTAAAACTCTACCCAGACTACTACACCTAGCAAGATCGTTAAAGAAACTACGCAAAATTCAAGATTGTTGATCCTATGATGGTCGAATCCTAATCAAAGACATACATAGAAAAATTGGCATCGTCAATAGTGAAGGTCAACTGAACAAATTCTAGACACTACTGTGTGTAGTGTCGTTGAAGTCAAACCCATACAAGAATCTTTAGGCACTTACCGTGCGTAGCGTCATGCAACATCATTTTCAACAAACTTTCGTTATGAAATAACACACTTGGGATATACATTGAAGACAAAGAAACAAAACTTCAGACAGTTACTGTGTGTAGTGTCGAGTATCACTGTTCGCAAATGGACATACTTCGGATATAACATAACAATCAAGAAAACTAACAATACACACTGTGTGTAGCGTGCTTAGTATCACTTCTCAGTTGATATGCAATATGAAGTAACACGTCAAACAATCAACTGAAAACACTCTACATAATTACTGTGTGTTACTTCGGTTGCATCATTTACCAACTGACTTTTATGAGACACGTTGACCATTAACAGAAGAATCCCTAAACATTACCGTGAGTAGTCGGGTATTGTTAACTTAATAATATATGACACTAATATGATGTATGATACGTACTGTATGATACATGTTGAAGATCAACAGTAAAAACTCAAGATATTTGCTGTGCGTATAACAAGGTGTATCATCAAACTCAATTGACACTTACATGAAATAACGTTGTTATAATGTAACACTTTGGATATATCAGAAAATAATATATTTGTACTATAATCACATTATTTTCTATTGACCAACTAATATTTTTTATTATATGCGAGTTGCCGCACAACAATATATGATGTTGATATGGATGAAAATCATCACGTTTACCACATGAACTTTACTAATATGTATATGTATATATTTATAAATATTCGAAATGAATCACTTAACTAGAATTGCATCATCTGCAGAGGACAACTCTGACTATGAAATCAATAACCGTAACGTGAGAGACTTAGATCCTGATTATAATTTCACTGCAACAAGCAACAATGTACTAACAACCAAATACTACCTTGACTTGAATGATCTCATACAATATAACAATAGCTATGCTAGAGGACATTCTTTAATGCATTTGAATGAATATACCCAAGAATATTGATAAGCTGAACAACTACCTACTTTCGCTTCATCTACAATTTTCGATAATCGGCTTAAGTGAAACATGGCTAAACAATGAAACTTCAGAGCTACATGAACTACCAGAATACAGAAGTATTCATCTTACGAGACCCTCCAGAAAAGGCGGAGGATACATCTATGTTCACAGATCATATGACTACGAAGAAAGGCCAGAAATTAATATTATGACTGAGCATATATCAACAGAATGTCTTTTTGGTGAGTCAAGTCTCAATCTAGAAAACACAAAAGGATACTATTGTTCGGCATAGTGTATAGACCACCAAACACAAATATCGGTGCATTTACAGAATACATCTCTAAAATTGTATGCACACTAAAATTTAAAATAAACAATGTTGTATAATGGGTGCTTTTAATATAAATTTGTTAAACTATGATAACCATATGAAAACACATTACTATGTAGATGCAATGTTTTTCAAATTCTTTAATACCTCACATTACGAAGCCCACTAGAATAACACCAACTACAGCCACATTAATATATAACATTAACAATAATGACATACTTGGCGAACACAATTAACTGCAGGGAATGTTATACTCAGATATTTCTGATCATTTAACAATATTTATTGTAACTACGTTAAATAATGATATACAGGAAGATGTAACAATAGAGACCAGGAAATATACTCATCACACCATTGCCTTATTCAACAACACTACAGAGACAACATGTTGGAATGACATCTATGCATATGAAGATCCCCCAAAAAGCTATACTGCATTTTTAAATAAACGTTCACTGGCATACGACAAATCATTCCCCTTAACTAAGAAAAAGGTAAACAATGAAAAACTTAAAGCATGGATATTACCAAAGGGTTTAGGAATTCCATAAAAACAAAACACAAACAATACATGTATTAAAAAAAAAACCAACAGTATTTAATAAAACCAATTATAAAAGGTTAAAAAAACAAATTAACGCAACTGATTAAAATAGCTGAAAGCTATCGCTATAAAAAGGAATTTGATAAGCACAAGAGTAACTTGAAAAAAGCCTGGCGTGTGATAAGGGAAGTCATCATGGTAATTTAATACAAGATAAGCAATTAATAGCTGATAAATGTAATGAGTATTTCACAACAATTTGCTCTGAATTAACAAAAAATATACCAATCGTTACAGAAAAGCCTGGTGATTATCTCGACGGAATTGATAAAAACTCGATGTTTTTAGCACCTACAACCACAGACAAGATAAGGATAATCACAGAGAAATTTTTAAATTGCAATTCCGGCTGGGACGGTATAAAACCAGACATCATCAAACAAACTTAATCTGGTAGAACCATTAGGCTATATTATAGATATATCGTTTAACAAAGGATATGTACCAGATAAATTAAACATCATTAAAAATTAAGCAAATGTAGTGGCGATTTTTAAAAAGGAGATGTTACGTTAATTAGTAACTATATACCCATTTCGATATTACCAGTATCTTCACAGATTTTTGAAAGACTTATACACAATAGATTAACTAAATATATTGTTTAACACAATATTGTGTCAAATTCTCGGTTTGGGTTTTAAAAACGGATATTCCACTTACGCGGCCTTGATAATATTAATTGATAAAATAACAAGTGCAATGGACAAAGGAGAACATATAATTGAACTTTTGTTAGATTTTGCGAAAGCATTTGATACAGTAAACCATAACATCCTATTAAGAAAATTAAGCCATAATGGAATTAATTAGAGGAACAGTCCTCCAGTGGTTTCAAAGTTATTTATGTAGAAGAAAACAAACATAACATTGTAATGGAATTAACTTTCTTCTTAAAAATATAACTTGTGGAGTACCACAAGGATCAATACTAGATCCTTTATTATTCCTTATCTGTATAAATGATTCAAATGCTGTGTCACAAATCACCTTTCCCATTATGTATGCAGATAACACCAATATCTTTATCCAAGGGAAAGATCTGCAAATAATGGAACATGATTAACATACTGAAATAAAAATGTTTCAATATAGCTTAAAGGTAATACACTTTAGTTAACTAAATAAATACGTACAAAGGCGTTTAGTAATATTCCTAGTATAAGAAACATACGTAATAACATATACATATGCGGAATACAACTAGACACTGTTAACCATACGCAATTTCTGGGAGTGATAATATATAATAAAATCAATTGGAATGAACATATAAAATACATGTATAATAAAATATCTAAGACTATAGGCATTTTCAGAAAAGTTAAGAATAAACTAAAGAAAATAACATTGATTAACTTATATGGTACCTTTGTTTACCGTTATATTACTTATTGTAACATAGTAGGGGGGCCAACTATATATTTATGTAAAATTTATGTATTGCAGAAAAAATCATACGTATAATTAGTAATGTCGAATTTAAAAGCCATACAAACACTATTTAAAACATCAAATTATGAATGTATAACCATAATAGGGGTATGTTACTAAATATATTTAATGAATTGCAAACGAAACACATCACCTCACACAATTATACTATGAGGCAAGATCTAGTCTAAAACCAACACCAGACAAAACACACTGGCATATGGTGGTCCCAAATTGTAGAATACAATTGTTATAAAGGATCATATTGAAGATTGTACGTCTATCAATATATTCAAAAAGGCAATGAAACATTACATCTGTGGAACCTATGAAAAAGATAACTCAGCACAATTACGATAGTATATTTTAGTATAACAGTATGTATTAGTATTTGCGAATAGCATATTTAGTAAAAATTTAAAAAATGTGTCATGTTTTTATCACAATAGATTTTATTAAACAACAGTGGTATGCTCGCATCAGAATAATTTCACCAATTTCTACCGTGGCACAAATATTTTGTTTATAATTGAAAAAAAGGAACTACAAGCAATTTGCTTCTTTTCCTTGCTTATTGTTGATTGTCTGTTTTGATTTGTATGTATGTATCCTATATTATTTCGGGACAATCACTCAATAAAGCAATTGTGTTCATCTCATTTGTGTTCATTTCAACACAACTACAACAGAACATGACACATGAGGATGAATTGGTGCATAATATTATTTCCACGTTGATGGTGTATGTAACAAACACAGCTTATATGAAATGTGAACAAATTGGAAGGCACCTTGGATACTTTCACCAAGCGTAACGAAGGATGTCAAGCTGAGGAAAGCACGAGCCTGGAATAAAAGCAACGGACTGGATAAGGTATGGAAGTGAAAGCATGTTCTCGGATTGGTGGCTGCTACCCCCAACTTCTGCAGCGCCTGTTGGATGGCAGTCGGCAGGCCCATCTGAGGTTTTATGGTGAGCTGGTTTGTCATGTGTATTAAGAATACGACAACCACATGAGGGCAGCTAATACACCAGTGTAAAAGCTGTTGTTGTTTTGGAAACAGCATAAGGTAACCGCGTGGCGAGGCAGATGTGTAGCGGACTTGTCTTCACTGGCGCAAAACAAGAAAGTGTCGAGGAAAAGAGTTGCTGCTTCCAATGAGTCCTAGACGAAGGGTGATGGTGATGTTTAATGCTGATCTAAAGATTTCATAGCAGTGCGAGTTTGCGGCTTACTTGTTTACTTACCAAAGCAGACCCACCTCTTCCGGTCTGCTGCTTGTTGTGCAGCCTGGCCTAAGCTTAAGTGCATTTATGTATGTTCTCCTTCCACAGTTTGTGTCCAAGATTTTTTGGACGGTTCTTTTTTTCTTTTTTTCACCAGGCGCCTCTGTCAGTGGTATATTTGTTATATGGTCATTAGCCTCCCTAAGAATATCTGCATCTATTGCTGCAATTCTGTCTTGTCGTTCACATTGTTTTATCTGTTTTAACAGTCACTTGTTTGAGATCTTCTGTGGGCAGACTGTTCTTATGATATTTCGAAGGCATTTCGTATGGACGATAGAACGTTGTCTGGGGTCTAGTTCTGTCGGGCTTGCGGCCTCAAACGGTAATAACATTCTCAGCTTAATTGGAAACATATATTACACATACAGAGAAGGAGAACATAACACTTATGTAGAATCTACGCGTCGTTTATGCTACAACTACGTGCATGGACACCATCTCGTAAGAAGGACATCGGTAAGCTGGAAGAATAAAAAGAAAAAAGTCTACACTGATTCCAGAACATGGCTATAAAACGTCCAATACTAGAATATATAAATAACAATAATACAATAATACGCTTAAACGTATGTAATGTAGCAGAACAAGAGGGTGCAGAATAGTTGTTGTAAGAGAACAGTGTAAAATGGATACGTGATAATATACCGACTGTGTGCGTATCAACAATGAATGTATTTAAACAGGGGCCCACATATAAATAAAACATTTATGCAATCTCTACATGCCAATGATTTTCATATTGATTTGTCATGTGGAGGTTGCTGCTTCGCGTACCAAATCCGAATATTTAATTATTATACATTATTTACCATACAAGAAACTTGCTTTCATTTAGGAATTGTGTAACCGCGTTGTGTAGCCTTCGTAATAATAATAATAATATATTGTATTTAATATAGCGCCAGATCCAATTATAAATTGTTCGTGGCGCTTTACAACATGTAGAACCCAGATAGAGGTAATAATGATGGCTAAATAAACATGCATTTTCTAAAAGAAATTCTTAAAAAAATTATATTAGTAAAATACAAATAAATACAGTCATTAAATAAATATATTAAAATAATGATCATAGCTACAGTTCTATGTAGAAATAAGACATTGTCAATTCATTTAACTGAAGTAATGTACATGTAGGTATAAAATAAATATATAAATAGGTTAATTAATACATAAGAGATATAAAACAAATCAATGCCGATACTAAACTATGCCACATTAGACAAGAACGAGAGTCTAAAAAAATGAGTCTTTAAGCGTGCCTTGAAAGTATAGAGACAATCAGACGTTTTAATGTCATTAGGCAAAGTGTTCCACAAAGTCGCCGCGGCGACCGCAAACGAACTGTCCCCAGCATTGACATGAGTCCGCAGGACCGTTAACATGTTATTGTTGGTAGAGCGCAGGGCTCTTGTTGGTTTGTATGGGCATACAAGGTCGCATAACAGTGTGCTACAGGCAACCAGTGAAGAATGCACAACAAAGGCAGGACGCTGTCACTCCGTGGGCGGCGTAGGATCAACCTTAGCAGCAGAGTTGTGCATTCTCTGCAGTCTAGCGATGTTGTTGACAGAAGTGCCTTATAGAAGTGAATTACAGTAATCAAGCCATGATGTAATAATGGCGTTGACAACACGTTCATTTGTCGTCGTTTGGAGATAACGACTCATCTGGTTAATATGGCGCAGGTGAAATGAGCACACACTGACGATGCTTGAAACTTGCTTCTTAAAAACGAGGTGGCGATCCATAACGACACCAAGGTTACGAACATATCTTGAGGCAGTAATCGTAACATCTCCTACGCGTATCACACTGCCGTCAATAAGCGCAGCGGCAGTCTTTGGCACTACGGGAAGATATTCCGTTTTATTGTTGTTCATGCACATGTAGTTTGATGTCATCCACTGATTTACAATATCTAGACACTCCTCCATACGTCGCAGAGTAGCAGCCAACGCAGTCGCAGTGACGTCAAAATGGCAGTACAATTGCAGATCATACGCATAATGATGAAAACAAAGTCCAAGTAAGCGGACTGGCTTATCTACGGACTTGCCTAATGAACTACGCCTAGACACCAGAATGTCGATATATTGAAGTATTGGTATATATGTTCTTGTTAAATATCACAGCACATGTAAAGTGTATTTAACAATTAAATAAACGTTGATTTTTATTTCTTAGAATAATCGACTTGAACGACGCTGACCCAACACGATTTAACGCCAACAAACAGACTGTCGAAATGTACACATTTGTAAGTATATGCGTGGAAACAATGTGTGGATGTTTGTTCTCCTCTTTCATCTCTCCTCTTTTCTCTCCCCGGCATTCCTCTCTAACCCTTTCTCGCCCTCTCCCCCCTCTCTCTCCTGATCTTTCTCATTCCCTCTCCATCTCCCTCTGTTCTCTTCCTCCCTTCTTCCATTCCAACTAATTACCACATTCTTAATCATTTCCATATTGTGTTACACTTATACCACTAGTATTTATTTCAGACTGTTTGGGTGCTGCTGCTCGTTGTCATGACAACGTATTGCCTCGGTAGTAGTCCAGAAGAGGTGGAGGACTGCCTGCGAAAGTGCCACGTGATCTACGAGTACACTTGCCTCACCAAATGCAACCTCCTGTACCAAGAACTTAATTCTGGTAATGTTGAATGTTTTAAACTGTGTCGTCAGCAGTTGGATGGCTGTACGGACGAATGCGACTATTTACTGGAAATATTCTAATCATTGGATGCGATGAAACGAAACACTCAATGCATTCGCAATACCAGTTATTTTCACATAATAACAAATATAAATTATATGTCCGACTGACCTTACCAAACTGACAGCACATACATAATAGCAGATAGGCAATTGATCTTGGGTTAGTAATTAAGATTGTTGTTATCGTGTTCATGCTGCATTTATTTTGGAACAAATAAGCAACATAATATAATGTTACCAGTTTTTTTTATAATACAACTATCATTGCTGTAAATTGTATTATTGTTATTTGTATGCTCTTGTCATAACATCTATGATATATTGTATTAACGAGTATGTATAATCGTGACTACAACATTAGAAATTCGTTCACAACATACAGTAACATTATAAACTGAATAATATAGCAAGGAGGCAATAAACAAGTCAATTACACATATTGTGTTCTTCTAATATTAGTGTTTAATAAAATCTTATTGGTATGTATAATAACATTACTGTTTGCATGAAAGTTGAGTATTCACATTAGTTATTACAATAAAGAAATGGACTATGTGAAGTAGTGAGCATGCTTAGGTAGCTATGCATTCACTGATATTGTAGTACCTTAAATCATCGTGTTTAAGAAGGGCAAATACTCAAATTGTACCGGTTGCAGTACTTGACAAAATAAACCAACCGTATTTAGACTTGTCAACTGTGTTTTCCTTTTTAATAATTTTGCACTGTCTAAATTAGGAAATCTATGATTTATGTTGTCGTTATTGTTTCAGTTGAACAATATAGACGGCCAATCTAAAAAAGATACCAGGTGCAAAAACTATGTATGTATGTATTTCCTCTGTCTTATTTTGTCAACTACAGTGCTTACGTCGTCACACCAAGTATGTCGACACTCGAACGCTGCTGTGGCTGTTTCAACATTGTTGAAGTGTCACCTTGTTGCATGGCGTCTGTTCTACTTCACTGTGTCAACAATAGGAAGAATGCGCATTCCCAGGATGGCGATACATACACGTCCTAGACGTAGAAGACGGTTTACTGGAGTATTCGTGAACTACGTTTTTTATGACTATATACAATCGATATTCGTCCGTGTAAGGTCCGGTCCGAACCATAAAACCATTAAAATCCTTAACAAACGGGGGGGGGGATTTAAAATCGTTCCTTTTCTTCCAATGTATCTTAGATGAACTGACAGTTGGGCGCCCGAAGTGCAGGCCGTTTAGGAGGAAAACAAGAACATTCCCCCATACACATAAGCTGGCTCGAATGTAGTTGGATTATATTATTGTCCATACTAACATAAATATGTTGAAGGTAGGAAGGCATACACTTTCCGATGATCTAGCCCCTGATGGCTGATAAACAATTTTTATAACTATTTATTACCCCTTTGATCTCGAAATGAATATTTTTGGTATAGTTATTCGCAAGCAGGTTTCCGATAGGATAGATCTTGCACTGGCCATATCGCTACTCTGCGCATCATAGTAGACCAGTCGTTGAAATGGAACTCACCATTGTATATCACTTTCAATGACTATGAGAAAGCATTTGACATGCAGTGTAGATAGACAGACACTATGGAATCTGATGAGACACTATGGCATTCCAGAAAAGTTAATCTCCTTCATCCAGGATACCTACCAAAGAATATCGTGCCATGGAGGACGACTATCATATAATTTCGAGGTTTAAAACAGAGGTTCAGCAGGGATGTCTGTTGTCCCTTTTCTGTACATCCTCATGATCGACTGGATTATGAGGACCACCACGGACGGGAAACGAAATTACATACAGTGGAGACCATGGACTCAGCTGGAGGACTTGGTTGGACTTTGCTGATGACCTGGCACTACTACCACACATCCACAGTTAGATGCAGGACCAAACAACATTTTGTTAATCAACATCAGCAATGACAGGTCTGAAGATAAACAGAGACAAAACCAAGATCATGACAATACACGGTAGGAACGACAACCCAATTATAGCAGGTGGAGAGCCCCTGGAGGAAGTGGATTCATGTACCTACTTAAGGAGCGTGATAGACAAACAAGGTGGTACAGAGACAGTTGTTGCAGCAGTAGTGGGCAAGGCACGGACAGCATTCCTGATACTAAAACATATCTGGAATTCCATAAAACTAAAAAAACACAACACAAATCAGGATTTGTAAATCCAACGTAAAATGAGTATTGTTGTATGGCTCTGAAACATGGAGAATGACAACATTAAGCAAAATCCACACTTTCTTGAACCGATGTCTGCGAAGAATTCTACGCTTAAAATGGGACGACAAAATCAGAAACGGGGTGCTACGGGAAACGACTAGCACAGCACAGAACCCGTCGTCAGGCAGATGCTGAGGAAAAAGTGGGGGTGGATTGGACACACTGAATAAGCCAACAACAAACATCACAAGACAGTCTCTGACGTGGAATCCTCAAGGAAAAAGAAGGCGAGGAAGGCCACAAAACACCTGGCAAAGGGACACAGCGGCAGAAGTAAAGAGGAGTGGCTACACCTGGAGAGACAATGGTCAAAAGTCGTGTGCGCTGGAGAGTCGTCGTCGACGGCCTATGCTCATCATGGAGTGAGTGGCGTAAGCAAGTATGTAAATTCAGGCCCGTAGCCAGTTTTTCCCAATGGGGAGTTCACATTTTACCAGTTAATACTCCAGGGACGCCACAAGTTCATGTGGGGTTATATATTTTTTCACAATGCAAAGGGCCCCACATGTTCCCGTGGTGGGGATCATAATGCAGAAGGTTACATTTCTAACTGGAGGAACAATGAAGTGGGTGTGCGATTGGTGGACCATGTGGTTTCGTCTTAAATTCTTTCATCTTATATACAAACATCACATTAACATCCCCAGCAGGCCTATAACGAGGTCGTTTTGAAGGTGCATTTTCAGACAAAGTGGGACTCATATGTTGTCTATGGAGATTGGTCCCATTTTATTGCCTGTTTAAGCCTAATTTATGCCCAATTGTATTCATAAAAGCTAACATGCGGTGATAGTATATTGTTAATATAACTGTGTCCAGTTGTTTTGAATATGTTCGTATTAATATAATAAACGAGGCACCGAGGAGTGTGGGTGTGTCCAACTTATTTTAAAGAATAAACATTTAAAATGTGGCATTTACAATCTGTTTTCATTCAATTAATACATTATATGTATCTGATCTGATGTGCAGAAGTTCCATAATTTATCATAAACATAATTAAATTAGTAAATTAACAAACCTTTATAAAACATTACCGGTAAATAGAAGATTACAAAAAGTATTGTCCTCTTGCGGAATTTGAATTAAATTATCCATGTCAAACAGTCCAGTATCATAGCCTGTACACCACACTGACTCCAGGAAAAACAAACTGTACTTTACAACTATACAGAACACAAATTGGACATAATAATTGATAATAAAGGCCCTTTACACATTCTTGCCTCCTCATCAGCGATAAGGCTCCCTTTTCTGAGATCTACAAACATGCAACTAGCAATTACAGTATTACAGCCACCCAATTACACGATTTCTTATCAGCACGCGCATTTTAAAATAGGTGAAGTAATCTTTATTGTGCACTGGTTAAATACAATTATTCAGAAATTCGTGTTCCATTGCAACAGTTGAACATTGTGATTTGTGTTAAGCCAGATGAATTTGTCTACCGGGTTTGCAGCTTGTAAGAAATACACTCGCTACACGTCTTAAGTTGTTGATTGTTGAGAATATCCTATTTGACAGTCGGTAGTTATCTTAATCAATGTACTAACAATAAAAAACTGCGCCTCTCGTTTACGTTTTAATAGAGTTCTGATGAGAAACAATTTATTATTTTATATGACTTAATTTATGTACTTGTAATTGTTAAATCACCGTCACCCCGTTCATTCGTGACTACAATTAGGACTCATAAGTTTACGTTTGGTGTAAAACTGGCTTCTTGTGTATTTGTTACCCCATGCGTTTAAATAACAGGAGAAACTGGGATAGTGTGAAGTCCTTCTGTATGGCTAATTGAATGCAATAGTTCCTTGATACACATTCCTCTAGTGACACACATGGCATTGTGGACAGACACCTCAGCCAGGCTCCCTTACATTCAGTGATGATCACTTAATAGATAATGGTTCTCCCTTTATCATCTGCACAAATCAGGCTTTCTTGGCATTCCTTGTAATGCTTGAATACTTATTGAGCTGCTTTTGGGAGGGTGGTTAACGCTTTTTGAGAAACTTGGAATACAATTAGTGGTCCACATTTTAAAGATGCAATTTTGAGGGGGATTCACATTTTGGAGAAAGGGGGTTCACAAAAAGGGGGGTTCACATGAACCCTGTTAACCCCCGCTGGATACGGGCCTGAAGTTATTCGTACAACATATGACATAAGTTCATTAACATACAAAGAAGGAAAACTTCTATTACGGTGAAGTGCATTACACCGAAGAATGATAGTTTGAAGGACGCTGGTGGTTTGCGTTATTTAGTTTGTAACTAAGTTGATGCACGCAACAAAATTGACCACAGGCAGGCAGGCACACGCGCACACACGCGCACACACGCACGCACACCGAAACGAACACACATTTAACAACATGTTTTTTAACACAATACCGTCGTGTTTACTCGAGAGGTACGTCAAATGTAACCGAACAGTATGGAGCGTCCAACGAGTGTGTTCACCTTGGAAGTACTGGACAATGTATGACACTAGATCTTACAAGGGCTCTCGTGTATGAAGCGGCAGTCAACAATGCCCCAAGGAAGTCCAGTCAGTGTGTCGACGCGAAACTGTAAGTACATATGTACAAACCTTCCATAATTACGTTCCTATCTAGAAATAATTGGTTGTGGTTTTAACAAAATCGACTAAACTCACGTTTGTTCCAGAGTATTATCATGTCTTAAGACAACCTGTTAGGTAATTGAAACTGAACTGAATAAATATGTCTGAAGATAGCGTATATATTTGAATTCCGACCAATTATATAATTTAGACTTGAAAGCAGCTGTTCCCAATATTTTTTTCCCCGCGTTCTCCCTGAATCCTGTTACGATTTCTGGCGTATCCCATCATTGTTATATGGAATATACCAAAACAATAGTAAAACTCAGTTCAATGATAACATATAATTTTATTAACGAGGTAAACAAAACTGTACCCCTAGATGATCAAGGTTAAGCAACCACCTTATTGTTTTATCAAAACCAGGGCCTCAAATCGGGAAAGGGCAGAACAGACACACTCAAAGATCACGCTTGACACATGATCGGGCATTTGATCTTCACACAAAACGACGTCGATAATCTTTGTTACACACCTAGTCCAAGGTGGAACGAAACGTCAACACTGTAATGTCCTTCTGCACGGACACATCAGCTACAGCCGGATACGACATGCTTATTTTAATCCAGAACTTGGGCTGGGGAAGAGCTTCAACTGTCTTTTGGTCAGAGTTGTTATTCTCGATTGCCAAAATATCATCATGCACGCCGTCAAGTAGAAATTGCACCCCCACGCCGAATAATTTCAGAATAATTTTCGCATTATGCACAATCAGATCTGGATGTATGTAAAACATTCCTTCTGTAGTAAATATAAATGCGCCTCCTCCAGTTGACAAATGTTTCCTTTCCTAATGGCTTAGATAAGCGGACTTATAGAAGATCCAGTCGTTGAAGTGGCCCTCCAATAACTTCAGCTTGTAGATCAGTGGATTCTTTTGACAGAATGTGTCAGAGTAATCAAGATGAGATAATTTTGCTTGAAAGAGATGACACTAATAATATATATATATATATATATATATATTGTATTAGAGAAAAATGAAGAATGCGACGTACGAACATCGATTACATTTGCCTGCATTTTGTAGGGTCGACTAGAAATGCGACTGGCGAAAACAATTTCTGATTCAACATGAAAGCCATTGTAAGTACATCAACCCTTCCAGTTTCCAACCTTTCCTTGCATATACACTAAGACAAAGTTGCGTTTTCTGGAAACCGGAAGAGAACAACATTTATGGAACTATAACCTATGTTGAATTAGGAAAATAATTGATTAAAGTCTCATTTATCCAATGAGGCGTCAACAGATGTCCTTTCGCCAGAACGGTCGTGGGCGAACCAGCTCAGTTCATTCGATGTCCTCCCAGCTAGCAACGTTTACCCTAATAGTTATACAGTTCTTCTTCAGGTACCCACCCGTCTGTCTGTTTTGTTGATTCCAGGTGGTGTCCGTTATTAAAATAATTATTATTAAAATGTTTGGATCTACATATGTAACATACAGCATTACGGTTCGACTCGGCTGACTCAAGCCCCAAACGCTAATACACTATGATATATTATGCACATGCTCATATCTCGTAAAACTACAATACCTCCATGCACGTTGCAAAAACAATTCAATTTTGGGACAGTTCAAAGCGCTTTACACCTTACCCCCTGGCAGAGATGGTGAACAGTCGAACACCATCTCTACTTCTTTGAGAAGCATTCAGCCACAATGCGATTAATGCCCGAACACTACTGGCACACACACACGCACGCACGCACGCACGCACGCACGCACGCACGCACGCACACACACACTCGCACGCACATACACATACAGACATCCGCACACACACAAATGACATCATAAATAGCATTAAAATGTCTTGTCTTACCTCAATGGAAGTTTACGACTGTCGAACGAGAAAAACCAGAATGTGTTTGGTTTGCATAATTGTGACGTCAAATAATGGCCCCGTAATCAGCCAACTAATAATGAGCGCTATCTAGTGATACGCAGTGACACTAACTGGAAATATAATTGATGGTCGTTCTTCCAAGAAAACAAAATCACTATTTATATTTCAGATATATGTGTCGGTGCTGCTGGTTGTCATGACACTGCGTTGCCATGGCGATGTTATCGCTGACGACGACGAAGTGTCATGCAGGAATAACTGCGACGAGATTTATGGAGGTGCGTGTTTGAGAGAATGCGAGTTTGTCCTCATCGAGATACCCGACGACTTGACACAGTGTCGCAAGAAATGTCATCTGGAACTTGCTGACTGTGTTGCCGGATGCAAGCCGTGGTGGAAGGACCTGTGGTGACATGAACAGCGACAATGCAAACTACACGGTTGTCTCTCGTCGAATGACTATACAAATCTAATTTAGTGTGAACGAGATGTCAATGACCTAGCTGTAAACATACTCAGTTGTGTACTGAGATAGTATGCATATGTCAGACCATTCGTATCACCCATTAATTTGTTCCGTGTTTTTGTGATGTTTAGTATATTTTCTCTTGCAAAACATCGTTTCCAGGAAATCTCATCAACGTTGTTTCTACACCACAGTCGGCGACCCTGCCAAACGACACTTTGTCCAGTCTTCCCCGTTATAAGGAGACCGTGTTGCAATGGTCTGTAATTGTACAACCAGTCTACTCCAAAAGACACGACCTTTGACAGTCATGATCGGTGGTCGAAGATAAAACGTTATGTCATAATAACACGTGTAAGTGTAACATCTTGTATGAAGAAATGTCAATCAATAAAATAAAGGTGAGTTCTCACATAGCGTGGTATCATGTCACATAGCATGGTATCATGTCACATAGCGTGGTATCATGTCACATAGCGTGGTATCATGTCACATAGCGTGGTATCATGTCACATAGCGTGGTATCATGTCACATAGCGTGGTATCATGTCACTGGGACTGTTAAAAGCGCTTTACATTTCTTTCTCTGGCAGACCTATTCAATCGAACACCACCCCGACTTCTCTGATAAGCATTCACTCACGCTGCAATCAATGCACCAACACTATTCGTAGACAAATATGCACCACTATATGCATCACTGTATGCACCACTGTATGCACCACTGTATGCACCACTGTATCCACCACTGTATGCACCACTGTATGCACCACTGTATGCACCACTATATGCACCACTGTATGCACCACTGTATGCACCACTGTATGCACCACTGTATCCACCACTGTATGCACCACTGTATGCACCACTGTATGCACCACTGTATGCACCACTGTATGCACCACTATATGCACCACTGTATACACCACCTCGTGCTGGTGTCAACTGGCGTAACGTGATATGAAATAGCTTTTCCAGTTTAAACGGTTGTAAAAGGATTCGAACCCGGAATATCCTGATTGATAATCCATGTCTCTACAACTGCACCACCGCGCTCCATGCCTCCATAGTGACACATGTTTATGCAATACTTGTCAGTTCAAGAAGTACATTTAGACGTTCGTTGATGCTACATTCCTAACAAATACTCTGTTTCAAATGGCGCTAGTTAATTGGTAATTGAGAGAGTTGGGTTGAGAACATTGAGGTCTTCCCACTACCGTGTTGACACATTAGTAATTTCTTTCACAAAATATATTCTTTGTTCCGTGTGCAGGAGACTGAAAGTCGTTGGGACATTCAATATGATATTTACACAATGGGACTTTATAATATCTTCCCTCTCCCGTCATCTCTGTCCTCCCTCTCCTCTCTCTTCGTTATCCTCTCTCCCCCATTCTTCTCTCCCTCCTCTTTCTGTCTCCTTTCTATCACCTCCTCCTCCTCTCTCTCTCTACACATACACACGCATACACACGCACACACACACACACACACACACACACACACACACACACACACACACACACACACACACACACACACACACACACACACACACACACACACACTCACACACACACACTTTTTCACTCATTCACTCACTCACTCACTCACTCACTCACTCACTCACTCACTCACTCACTCACTCACTCACTCACTCACTCACTCACTCACTCACTCACTCACTCACTCACTCACTCACTCACTCACTCACTCACTCACTCACTCACTCACTCACTCACTCACTCACTCACTCACTCACTCACTCACTCACTCACTCACTCACTCACTCACTCACTCACTCACTCACTCACTCACTCACTCACTCACTCACTCACTCACTCACTCACTCACTCACTCACTCACTCACTCACTCACTCACTCACTCACTCACTCACTCACACACCCACCCACCCACCCACTCACTCACTCACTCACTCACTCACTCACTCACTCACTCACTCACTCACTCACTCACTCACTCACTCACTCACTCACTCACTCACTCAGTCTTGCTCTCACTCTTCAATAACGCCATCTACAACAAAAGCGTCCACATCAATACAACTCAAATTTGCCAACTATCTCACATGGAGGATACGATTGAATTAATTGAAGTTTTACTTTCCAGTGCTTTTCTACTCACAGATAACAGATGGCTGATTCAATCACGGCGTCCAATGATATCTCAAGCGGAAGCTCGAGATTAAAAAGGGACAGCTTGTTCCTAGTTTTTAATTAATTAATTAATATAATGTTCTTAAGAATATACTAACTATGTTGAAGGTATACTGCCCGCCATTGTCTTCAATAAGCCGTAACAACGTTCACAATTTGAAGGCACGACCCCGGGTACAAGTTAAAGTAGTAAAAAGTCCAGTTTCAAAACAAGCTTTATTGGCAATACGACCGAGTTAACTGGAATAAACTTTGATGTTCAACGATGCCCTATTTCCACGTTCTACACATCAGACTTCCTGTTACAAGTTATTCCGTGTAAAGGAACTGACTGGCTTCCTTTAATGCAGGTTAAACAAGGTAACATGAACCGTATTTAACCTACCTACAACTTATAGGCCCTAGTCCTCACACAACCCCAAACACCAAACACCAAACAAAGTGCATCCTAGAACACAGTAGAGTCGGAAGTACAGGTCGACCTAGTATACATAATCGTAGGTAAGGATTGTGGCATAGCCTACACATGAGGGATAGAGAGTGTTCAAGACCGGATTAGAAGAACACAATGGATACTAGGAGTGACATGAAACGATCACGGCTCGCCCATAGTTATTCAGCACTCACAGGCCGAACCATCGGATTGTATGGAAGGAGTAACAGTGGTCTGTCTACATGGAGTCCTACAGCAGGAGACGATGCACAGAAATGACACGGATAAGAAACAACGTGAATAGCGATCAACAGAAACGAGGGGAAATACCAGTTGCCACAAGTATACGATGACGCAGTTCTTCCGTTAGTACTGACGTTACTTGGTGTCTTTGATAATATAGCTCCAGACAACGACATTTATTATTACGGGATCCTTTCTACAGTTGACTTGTTTATACTACGTCTGGAGGCTACGGTAATAGGTTGAAATAGGAGTGATTGGAAGGCGTTTTGCTTCTATGTAAACTGTACTTAATTTTACATGTTTGATGAAGCGGTCGTATTGCAAATCATCTAGGCTTTCACCGATATTACCATCATGAACAAACACATATTCTGTTCTCTACCACTGACCAAATGTTCAGTTGTTAGTGCGAACACACATGCATGTTTGCTGATGTATGTATAATGGTAGATGTTAACGGCGAAGCCATATTAGGTCGTTATATTATGTTCCTACACATACGCGCGCACGGAGACACGAACGCACACGCGCGCGCACACAACCACAAACACACACACACACATACACTCACACACACATTCACATACATACACACATCATAAACCCATGTTCGCGCGTGCGCGTGCGCATACAAGCACACGCCCACGCACATAGTGTTAATACAGAAAGACAATGTCACTATAATGATGCCAATGGGTGTCAACAATATGTGTTTATTAACAATCACACATTATGTAAATACACGATAAACGTGATGCATGCTTCATCTTCGGACGAGGTATTTACGACCGTCGGTTTTATTTCAAGAGCAATACGTGGCTGACATCATGTGTAACCTTATTTCCCACTTAACACCATCCAAGGGTCTCTGGTTGCAAAGCAATATATAATCACGGCAATTTTCCTGCGCAGCATTTACAGTTTATTAACGTCACCAAACAGTAAGTATACATATTCTTATATGTATATATATATATATATGTATATATAATATATATATATATATGTGTATATATATATATATATACATATATATATATATATATATATATATATATATGTATCGACAAAAGAGCAACACGGTTGCTTCGTTGTCACATAATATTATATACGTATATATATGTACAGTCACACACACACACACACACACACACACACACACACACACACACACACACACACACACACACACACACACACACACACACACACACACACACACACACACACACACACACACACACACACACACACACACACACACACACACACACACACACACACACACACACACACACACACACACACACACACACACACACACACACACACACACACACACACACACACACACACACACACACACACACACACACACACACACACACACACATATATACATATACATACATACATACATATATACATACATACATCTTACATACATACATACATACAGTGTACATACATACATACATACAGTGTACATACATACATACATACATACATACAGTGTACATACATACATACATACAGTGTACATACATACATACAGTGTAAATACATACATACATACATACATACATACATACATACATACATGCATACATACATAGACACATTATTATCTTTCTTTATCATTGTTTATTTCAGGTTGCCTGCATTTTGTTGGATCGTCTAACAATACGACTGATGCACAATACAAAAACAGGCCCTGGTTCAAAATGAAAGTCGTAAGTACATTAAACTACCCTATTTTTAAAATATGACTTTAACACAATAGTTAAGACAAAAACTGTATGCTATTTTAGAACACACGGTTATGGACCCGGACCACATCGATATAGTTTTTTACTTGGGGACGTAATATTGCCATGACATGTACTCTTGCAATGGCCATCCAAACTGTAAACAAATACATATCTTCTTTGGGATAACAATGTGACAGGCTGATTACTTGTATGAGAACTAACCAAAACTTATACACATATTCAGCAAATATATATATATATATACATACATATATATATATATATATATATATATATATATATATATATATATGTATCGTCGCCCTTTTAAAACATAATTATGATTATGGTTCATTTTTCAGGTAGTTGCGACGCTGCTGCTTGTTGCCATGGGCCTTCGTTGCCATGGTAACAGTGACGCTGCGTCAATGACATGCGGGAGCAAATGTGACGAGATTTACGGAGATGCGTGCACGAAAGAATGCGAGGTTTTCCTCATTGACATTCCAGAGCAAATTACCCAATGCCAGAGGGCGTGTCGGCGTGAACTGCGGAATTGCATCAACGACTGTACGCCATTTTATCAAGGCAGGTTGTGACAATAATTGAATGAGCGCTAACTGGCAACTACAGTCGATACACGATACGTCTTGGCAAATGATCGATTGACATCACAGACGCAGGACTTCTCCTCCTAGATAGTCTGAGTCGTTCAGAACACTATATTATTTGTTCGGTATGTAACAGCAATAACAACAACACAGCCACCACCATCATCACCACCTCCACCACCACCAACAATAATGATACAAACGCATAGCTCCCAGGCGGAACAGCATAGCCATAGCCTCGCGCATGTCGCCTCCAGATAGTGCGACATTGCCCAGGATTGGCGTTGATGTCTGTGAGGCTTGCGGCGTTCGGAAGTTCGAGGTCTGCCGTGAACGCGCCGGTTTCGTACTCCCGGCGTAGTCCCCCCCGGGGATGTACATGATCCCTGATGTACATGATTATGATACTAATTGGAAACACTAATTGTTTTCAGATATCTTCCTCACCGTTTTATTCTAACAACAGTTAACATTCACATCCACGGAAAGTGAAAGGTTCTTCATTGGATTATTTATTGGTATATCGTTAATAGCCATATCACGATTATATATATATATATATATATATATATATATATGTATATATATATATATATATTTATATATATATATATACATATATATATATATATCGCAAAACTGGCTTATTACACTCATATCATCGCCAAATACAAAATACTGTGCTATGGTATGAATGTAAATGATGTCGCTGAATTTCAGTTTTAAACAATTACAAAAAATAGGCTTACAGGTTTTCGTTTTTACATGAAAAGAACCATTCTCTACACAAGTGATCCACGCAAGTAATATTGCGCTTATCAACGTGGTACAGCATATCTGGCACAGCTCTGAGCTGGTTTTCTTTATACCTAGCTGACATACACCAAATCATAAAGATATATGGAACAGCTTTCTACCGCACTGTCCACTTCTGGGTTCTGTTCATACGCCTATGCTTTTCACTCCCAACACTACGCCACTTAGCTCTGTTATCCGCTGTCATAACTTGGATTATCACCTTTACGCATATGACACCCGTATCTTCATTTCCTTGGCTCCCCGCATACAGATCGCTCCTTAGACCAGCTACGCGATTGACTCCAAGAAATCTTCCATTGGAAGACTGACAACAAATTAAAGTTAAATGCAACTAAAACAGCATTTCTCATCATTGGTACTCCAATTTACAAGGTGTGTTTCCCAACACGTATCCTGAGTCAAAGTATCACACCAGCAGCTTCAGCGCGGAGATTGGAAGTTACTTCTGATAACACCTTTAATTTAATATAATTTTTTTTTTATAACCTAAGGCGGATCGCTGGTGGTTTGATCACATCCGTCATATTCACCGTATTCGCAGGTATATGTAACTTTCTGTCGCTAAAACTATCGCAACACCTCTTGTTAGCAGCAAACTTAACTATTGCAGTTTCTTCCTTTTGTAATATTGCAAGCAAGGGTATTGTAAAACTACAACTATTCCAATTGGTGGTCCGCATGTGTTCACAAAGTCCAACAAAACATGTAAGATTACGTACGGGTAGGTAGTGGGTTGGCCCGGTGAACACAAATCGATGCAGTAGCGCCACCTATCGAGTGAAACGGATGCACATCTATGTTATTGTGGATATCAGATCCTGACCGCGTGTTGGGTACAGTGTTGGCAACTATGTCACATCTGTATTGGATGTGGATTTGGGAACTAAAAGTAGCAAGTGCAACACCACATATTGAAGGTGTTGGGCGGTGGTTTGTAACAATAGTTACTTTTTCTAAACTTTCGGAACTTATGAGACTAGCCCGTAATATACATAATCGTATCTTTCATTGCAGTCATTTTGAATTTACAATTAGCCGCCGCAAATATTCTGGTTAGCTCCCTTAAACTTGGCATATATTACTGATGGCAGCTAATATATTTAGCACTGATATAAACTACAAGTCTATTTAGGAGCTCTGCTAGGACAACTCACTCTGCTGTCCAGCTTTGTCTTCAAGTGGTCCGACGAAGTGGTTGACAGTTGTGTCTTAGTGTCGTTTTCTTTGTTTTAGGACACAAATGAATCTCTAACTCTCATTAATATTGTACGTTAAGAAGTTCCAGAATTTTTTTTACGGTGCGTGTGCGTGTGTATATATATATATATATATATATGTGTGTGTGTGTGTGTGTGTGTGTGTGTGTGTGTGTGTGTGTGTGTGTGTGTGTGTGTGTGTGTGTGTGTGTGTGTGTGTGTGTGTGTGTGTGTGTGTGTGTGTGTGTGTGTGTGTGTGTGTGTGTGTGTGTGTGTGTGTGTGTGTGTGTGTGTGTGTGTGTGTGTGTGTGTGTGTGTGTGTGTGTTATTGTGTTGCTCAGTAAAAATTAAAAGATAAGTGGAACTCGTAACATAAATATAATGTAACATTTTTCATCGGATAGAATTGTCAATCTGCCAGGCCTGTCTGAAGAATTAAATATACACTAAGTCTATCTTTAAATTAACACGTGACATCAGGTGTTGTTTTGTTTTAAGGTAATATATAGCCAAGGACAGAAATCAACATAACACACACTGTCAACTATACTGACACCAGACAGTACTTTCATAACATATCAGTATGATGCTTGGCGTGAGGCAACGTCTAGCTCGCTGCAAACACACACTTACACACACAACACATACACGTACGCACGCACGCACGCACGCACGCACGCACGCGCGCACACACACAGTGTAGATGGAATTGCCTCGTTTTATACCGGATCGGAAGGGTTTTACTGTCCACATTGGATTCGGTAGCCGTAGCAGTGACGTCACATGGCTTACACACACACACAACGCACGCCTACACGCACGCACGCACGCACGCACGCACGCACGCACGCACGCACACACACATACACATATACACGCACGCACATTATCTTCCTTTCTGAAACTTTTATTTCAGGTGGTATACGTTTTGTAGGTTCGACTAGAATTTTGACAAACACATGAAAACGAAACGACCCCTAAAATAAAATGAAAGCCATTGTAAGTGCATCAGTCTCGTCAGACATTTCATCTAAGATAAACTAGAAAATTGCCTGGTTTTTTCCATTAACCAGAAGAAAATAACGATTGTAGACCTATACATTTGTACAGAATCCATAAGAAGTTATTAAAATTATTACAATTTAAATATTGGTGTCTATATCAAATATGATATATTGTTGCGGGCTATCCTTTTGGAAATGATTTCTGCCAAAGGGTTGTGGTTTGCTACATTAATTTCGTATTAGCCAGATATTGATTAACCAGACACAATCAACGAGCGTACATCTTAAAAACGTGAATATGTTCACAAGAACATTAAAAATATGACGCAAAGGCTGGTTTCACACAAAAATGAAATGAATGCATGGCTATCTCGTTAAACTCGTGAACTATCTTGCCGAAATAAAATAACGCATCGATCTGACTGGAAATATATAAAAATGAACAAAATAGTAACTATTGTTCATATTTCAGGTATTGGCGCTGTTGCTGCTTGTTGCCATGGCACTGTGATGTCATGGTGATGCTGACGCTGAGCCAGTGTCCTGCAAGGATGAGTGCGTTAGAAAATGCAAGTGTTTCGTCAAGGAGATGTCCGAATACCGCAGTGCCATCAAGGGTGTCGTCGTGAGCTTGTTAAATGCAACGACGGCTTTAGGCAGTGTTTATTTGCTCACACTAACGAGTCAGAGAACACCACGCATTGGTGCCAATGCGAATGAATAAACATTCACACTGATGGGGCGATAGGTCATCTATGTAACCTCACCAACATGTAGTTTGAATGTGTTTGCGTCTTTTGCATTAACACGCCTCTTGGAGTCAAGAATCGTTTAAAGAAAATAATGTCATATGTTGCCACTGTTATTTTAACGAAACGTTTCGTTGGATGTAGCATTAAGAAACTTACATATTTTTGCACAATTTGTCGTATTTTTAAGGGAACTACAATATATACCCGTTTTGTTTTAACGAAACGATCCCTTGCTCCAATGATAAAAGCCCCGTTTAAGACACTGATTCCAATAGATTGTCCGTCTATGGACTGTGTAAACAGGCGCTGTTGCAAGTTCAGGTCCTAGACCAAAACAGAGATTTAATAAGGTGGCAATATAAAACACTTATTTATTTTGTACCGGTAAATCAAGGTTTCTACTATTCGATAAACCGTGTTTTTACCATACGTATTGTATATATCTTTCCACAAATAGTACGCAAATAACACAGAATAAAGATTATTAACATTAAATCGAAACCAATCGTGTTAACGGCTGAATGTTTAATTATTAACCTTTGGACTTCGACATCTCCATCAACACGAGTGTAATCGGCAGTTACGCAGAAATTGTCTACGTTAACTTGTAAACACTCGAGAGAAATGTTAAATAGAACTGCAGCACTTTCTACTGTACGACCCACTTCAGATGTGTTGTACTTAGGTCCCGTACTGTCCGATGTACGTACAAGAGTCAACACAGATCCACGGAAGCACAGTTTATTTGCTGGCACGACGGGGTACGTACATGCATATACATGCACATTGACAGATCTCTTTATATCTCCTGTCTAGCTCGTACACTGTTTACAAGACAAAAACTAACAATTGGCATATGCATTAATGCAAAATCGGATATGATTACTTGATAAGCATGTGTGTGTTTGTGTGTGTGTGTGTGTGTGTGTGTGTGTGCGTGCGTGTGTGTGTGTGTGTGTGCGTGCGTGCGTGTGTGTGTGTAGATGTGGATGTGTCAATATACATATATATATATACCTATATAATTATATAATATATATGTAATTATATTATATATATATTATATATATTATATATATATATATTACATTACCGACGTTGTCTACATTTGTAGGATAGACTGAAACACAATTGGCATCAGCACTCCTTGTTTCAACATGAAAATCATTGTAAGTACTTCAGCGTTTCCTGTTATTAAACTATGTCACAGAGAACCGTCTCTGAAGTTAAAATTGCTACACAATCGAGTCGTTATTCTGCTGAGCTAAATGTGCACAACGACCTAAACATGTATTTAATTTATATGATATGATTGATTAAAACGGTACTATTAATAAATGACGAGGATGGTAGAAAATGCAGCATATTACTTGACACGTGGAAACCCCGTGTTCTTACTTGATCAATCTCCGTTTCACCAAAAGTATTACATGCTGGACCGGAAACTATTCAAGAATCGCCTAAGCCTATCTAGTGACAGGCTGCTACGTATTCAGTCACACGTGATATTATCATCATGCTAACACAACAACCCGGGTCGATGACTCCCCTAAATGTAACTAAAATTAAAGGCGTATTATTGTCCATATTTCAGGTAGCCGCGTTGCTGCTGCTAGTTGCTATGGTACTGCGTTGTCATGGCAACGCCGACGCAGACGACAAGATATTGACCTGCAGGAACAAATGCGACGTGGTTTATGGAAATTCGTGTCTAAAGGAATGCGATTTTGTCCTCACTGAGATCGCCGACATCACTCGTTGTCGCCAGAAGTGTCATTTCGAACTTGTCGATTGCAAAGTCGACTGTAAGCCGTGGTGGGAAGATTGGTGGTAACACGAGTGGGGATAGCACGAACCGCACGACGGTCTCTCGGCGAGTTGTTACGAACTGACTCCGTACAACCGAACTGCCAACAACATAGCATCAGCACAGTCATATACACGCCATCTTGTTTTTCTCATTTCCACACTACAGAACATTCAATAAAAGTGTTTTATCTTTATATTTTTTAACTGATTTGTACAATTTTATTGTAAAAAAGAGTCCTTATTCAGAATACAACTGTCAGTGGTGATATATTATTCATACATTATAGTAATCTCTCAGTATCTCAGAAAATATTTAAGAAAAACTTATTGTTGGCTGTCATATACATAGGTATCTGGTTAGCCTTCGGGACGTTGAATTACTAATTGTTTGACAGCGTACGCCAAGTGCGTTAAATAAGTGCAACATTCTGTACAATGGACATATTAATAATTTCCTCCAACACAATCACAACATCTTGTTTACTTTCGCGCATACTGGCTACTGCAGCACATGTGGGCATGACGAGACGTTATTTAGTTTTTGAGAACTCTGCAAACGTAAGACCTAATATATTGTCATGTACACCAAGTCTGCTTTGCCATTCCAAACTCCACGAACTCCCCCCGCAATGTATCGTAAGTATCTTATCTATAACTTCTTCATATATCCTCTTCTGGCCTTAAGTCATCCTTTTTATATGGCATGACTCCAAATTTCCTGGTTTTTAGCTATGACCGGATTTAATACAAAATGGACCCAATTCCATCCTCCAAGTACTTTCAATGCATTGGTCGTTGACTGTGTTGAATCCAAGACGGACCCAACTCCTAAATTTGGACGTGTTTTGAATTATAGGGTTGGATAGTCCTTAGAGATCCGAGATGGCGGCTGTGGGGATCGACGTTGGCTGCATCTACAGCGCACATGGGAGGAGCGTCGAAGAAAAATACTACTCTTGTCAAAATAGAAGCTGAGCCAAAATACAGCTGCTAAGAACAAATCGGATATTAAGTAATGGCCCCACTAGCAGAAGGCTAATGCATTCTACATAAGTTGAAGAAGTCACAAATAGAAAGAGAAAAGCCTTAATTTTTTACATAATATTTTACGTATCTTATGTAATATATTTACCATGTAAGCTCAAACAATTGTATATTTATATTTTAACAATGTGGTATTTTATGCGCCTCTGAGCAGAATTATATTTCATATATACGGCGCTTTATAAATACAAAAATAATAGTAATTATTATTATTAAAGGGATGATGCCGAACGTATCTCTTTTGACTTGAAACAGAACACGCCATTTCCCCGCGTACCTACAAGTGGTGTATTTAACTCGAGGCAAATATAGTTGTTTGTGTTTGGAACACATTATGCTAAGACGGGCAAAAGCGAAGTGTGTACGTGACCAAAGACACGCGATGTGTGAGCGAAGTCTCATTATATAAGGCAGAGTGGGGCTCAGTGGCCGAGCCTTTAGAGTGCCGGACCGTCGATCGGAGGAACCGGGGTGCGAGTCCAGGTGCCGACCATTCGGTGGATCGGTACCGATATTGGCCGCCGGGTTGAAACTTGGGCAATTTAATTCACCCTAGGTTGCCTGTGTCTTTTTTGAAGAGACAGTATAAGCCGTTGGACACTACTACCTGGTGTCAATGCCTGGAGAAATAAAATATCGCACGCAGGGAAATGGAAAACACGTGTCGTGGACTAACTTAACTAGGATTTTATTATATAAACTGCATTGGTGTAAACAAAACTGCGAATGTTCGAAAATGGACCCTGTCAATTAATAGTAGATAACAAAGAATATTCCCAACAATGCAAGAACGCTCTATGTGTTCACAGATAGTTGCAGGGTCCAATATACAACCACACATTGAGTCACTATCTTCAGTCACTGGTGATCAACGGGAGATTTGGAAAGGTTGTACATCGTCTTGCTGTCAGATCTTAGCTGTTTGCCTTGTGACAGTGTCAACCGAACAAGAACAGGAAACAGCATGTCCAAACACAACATGAACCAGATGGGGCTGACACCAGCAGTGTGCGAGTGCACAGCATATTATATGCATATATTTCTTCAAATACTACTCCGTGTAACATAACCAAATACAAATGATCAGAGGGCAGGCATTATTATTAATAGTATATCAAACACGATCGAATTCATCTTGCTAAATGTGATACAAAATATTATAATTAATTCTTTCAACTGCCATCGTATTTCACGGCACTGTGTATACACATAACTCAATTATGTGGTATTTGTATGTGTGTTTGTTATGTTATTATAAACACCATCCAAAATATTTCGCATTATCATTATCACATTATGTCGTAATAAACAAATCCTTACGATTGCCATTTACAAAACTGTAAATGTCTTTTTATACGATTGACATCCTGTGCATAAAAACAAAAACTTTCACACGCAACGACATGTCCGATGTTCCCTGTATTCAACATTGCAATAAATGTCACCTATCTGGAGTGTAAATCTGCTTTCAAGAATTACTGCGGAATTAATAGTGAAATTTGCACGAATGTAATCCCAATTGAATTAACTACAGAAAAGTTCAGATGAAGAACATTAAATAGGTATAAATAATGTTAAATATATAAAATGTTCTGTATGATGGAAAAGTCTACGGCTGCGTACTTGACATCTTCATAGAATAGTTTAAATTAGTATTACTTTATTTGCTATGATGAACATCGTTAGTTCGCGCTGCCTCCGTTCGAGTCAGCACCATACTTTAAACGACACACACTGGTCGATGCACTCGACAAGCTCGTGACGATACTTCCTGTAACATTCAGTCAAGAGTGCAGGGGTGTCAGTGAGGAGAACGTCGCACTCGAGTTAATGTTAGACGTGATGTCTGTATCACCTTGATTTTGATACAGGTCAGGTAGATAGACAATAATGACATCATCACGTTTATTGCACTTATCCAATACATGTTCATTTGTTGCTAAGCAAATGCGATTGTTTTGTTAAAACAGATTGGCGATATTGCATTGGCAGTCGACAGTTTTAACTATACATTCTCAGTTCCGAGAGTATCGTACTACTTAACATGTCATAAGTTAAATGTGTTTCATACGTAGCCATATTGCAGTTTCAGCTATACGCTTGAAGTGGTTAGAAAATGCACTTAATGCGCAGTGCCAAGTCTTGTCTGAGTGATTTGGTTCCAACTTGTTGTTGACTCGTTGCAAAATACTACTTTAATAAGTGTTTTCCCCGCTTTTTAAAACTAATCCTTTCTCATATATCTAGATTGGTGAAATTGCATGCCAGATGTATCGTTTAACAATAATCATATGTTGTTTGTTCACATATATATGCTATTCTAACCGTATTTACTACGCTTCCCCACATGCCCACACCTAGTAAGATTCCACCAACATTCAACAGCACAAGACGCTTATGTCAGCAAATTCAAAATCACTTAATGAGATAACGCTATAAATCTTGAAGGTAGACATATACACAACTACGTGCAGAGAACGTCTTGCTGAAGACTGCTTGATTGTGTAATGACCGCTATCATGAGTGCTTCGTCACGTTGACCAGACAATCATACGGACCACTAAAACACGAACACCCTTTTCCGAACAATGCCACTAATCATATATATGCTTGATCAACTGCTTGTTGGTCAAACCACATTTCGTGACTAGTGGTCGACTCGGTTAGATTCTAACATTGTCTCCGATAGGTATTCTTACTAACCATGTAAATTAGGTGTAACCACACCATAACGATATGAATCTATTCGTAAATTTTGCGTTCACAGACATGACATTCTTTCAATATATCACGTCGAGATATCCAAGATGTCAAGCCTTTGAAAAGACAACGGTAGTGAAACGTACGTTCTGATTTTATGGTATGTTGCAGGATTGACGAGGAACGGGTTATAAGTGACGGACGTTATTTCAGCGCTTCGACATGAAATGCTCTGTAAGTAGATCGCGCCATGCTTTGCCAGTAAAACAACTTGCTCTCACATTCTAAAGAGAATGTTCATACTCACTTACATCGCGTCTTCTTCCTTGACTCCGGATTGGACAGTGTTAATTATGTGCATGTTTTTGTGTGTGTGTTTTGCACAGGAACATGCGTGCGTTTATACAAATTTTTAATAACATGGTTTTCATTACAAAGTTACTAAATGTTACCTCTATGATATGTGGTCTTGGAAAGAGTTTGCAGCAGTTTTCTTAACATTCGAACAAAATACATCAAGTTTCATACGCGCGAAGTACAGAACATATTTATGGCTTGGGTAAATTACATGCATGCATACCGTGCATACGTGCACAATTACTGTTGGTCTCTACTGAGTAACTATCTAGAGATAATTAATCGCGGTAGAAATATACATGTCGCGCCTCAGGCAATTCGTCTAACCGAAAGTATTTACTATGTTTATTTTGTGTACTCGCATTTACATTGGTTACAAGTTCGTAGCATGCAAATGGTATTATACACGCGCCACAAGTGGTATTTACGTATTTACGTCGGACACTCCGAAGTATAACGGGTGCTCTATATATTTAATGACCTTCACCATGCTAGTGGCAGGCGGCAACATTTGGTTCAATCTTGGGTAGCCTTTTTATGCACACAGGACGTAGCTACTCGTATTCACCATCAATTAAAACATCTCGAACGCAACTTAGTAATGGTCAAGGTAAACAGATGAGTCCTGGTAAACATCCCCGCACGTTTACCGATCACGTGCTGAAGTATTATAATGCCGACTGCGAGTTCTCTCGGCATCAATGTAATCACGTAAAGTGTCTGCGTGCGTCACCGGATCTTAGCTATTTATGTCATGGTTCTACATACCACCAAGGACACATCGAGAATTCTTAACGTATCTCTGATATCGTCTCAAAGTTGACTTGTTTGTGGAGAAGCCAGACAATTGGCAAAGTGGATTTTTGAATGACAAAGTGTCAAACATGTGTGGTGATTGCTGTAACTTTCCGTTGTGCCGAAATTTTTGTTTGTAAAGACTGTGAGTAATAGGAGGCGAATTAGCATTTGAAACATACGTTGTTGATGAGGAGGGCGAACCTGCTTAATAACTTGATTCGTTCAGCAGGGCTATAACACATACACACACACTTGAACCGAATCAAACATTTAGAATAGCATGAGTACATCTGAAAGATGGAAGGAACATACACATGGAATATACAAAACTACACACAGTGGAACCGTATTATTAAGGTCACCCCAGGGACTGGAAAAAAGTGACCTAAATATGGAGTATTGGTAGGAATTAATTTCTTATCCCTTACTGTTGTGGAAATCATTTGGGGCTCCCTTGTGGTGACCATAATTGCGAGTTGGCTGTACTAGCGAGGTAACTGTAAGGTTCACCTGTGCAATTATACGTTTGGTTACTCCTTTAATTATAACAGGTAACGTTGAAAAAACAGTTATCATTAGTTACATGCATTTAACACTGACCTATTTTGTGCGAACACAGCGATGACATTTCTGCAATATTGGGTTTTCAGTGATATTGCAACTTTTTCCATGAATGAACAGAAAAGGGTTCATCACTAATACTATATATCTTTGGGAAGTTGAACATAAATATAGTTTTTGGGTCCAGACATTACATGTTTGTGCTTCCAGAATACCACTTCTTCAACGAACGTTTGTGTAGCGATGGTACAGTTGGTGCTCTTATTCTTCGTTTCAGAGTTTTGTTGAGGTGTTTTGTCCCAAAGACTACAGCAAAAGGAATGTTACTCTGTCAATTTATAATCAGGGCTATAATGTGAACTCACGAGTGACGCTCAGTAATTTAGGGTTACATTTCAGATTGCGTTGTTGCTGCTGCTCGTCGCTATGGCGACGTGTTACCAAAGCGACTGTACTGATGACGGAGGGTTTGCCTGTAAGAGATGGTGCGAAAAGAGCTACAGTGAGACCTGCGTGTCCCGGTGTGAGGCTTTGTATGAAAGGCTAACCTACAAATGCCTCCTAGAATGTAGCGCGTCGAAAGTGAAATGTCTTCGGTTTTGTGAGCCGTCGATATGGGAATGGCAATGATGCCGAGAGTCGGTGGTACGAACTATGAATGAAAAAGAAGGAGAACAAAAAGGCGTTTACCCCACCATAAAAATGACAAGGGCATTGGTGTGGGGGTAACACACATGTCTAGCAAAAGGCAGAGTTCATTGCATAGTCATATAGGAAGTTATTGTTTTGATATGCAAAATAACAATACAGTGCTATGTATCTGTATGTATCTGTATTTAGCTGTATGTATCTGTATGTATCTGTATGTATCTGTATTTAGCTGTATGTATCTGTATGTATCTGTATGTATCTGTATGTATCTGTATGTATCTGTATTTAGCTGTATGTATCTGTATGTATCTGTATGTATCTGTATTTAGCTGTATGTCGTCACACGTGTGAACACATTGGTGTTTGTATGTGTTGCATAATCTAGTCCTCGTGTTATATTAGCCGTAAAAAAGCGTCAAGAAATGTATGAAATTGTTATCTTATTACAAAGGTGTTTCGTGTTGTTTCACTTTCACTTTACCTTTTCAAGCAGGTAATTTCGCAGTGAAAAAATAATTGCGTCTACATGTATATATTTATTGACTTTTGCATAGTTATTGTGGCCTATCTTTGAGAGCATATTGTAGTCAAACTGAACTGTATAAAAAGTGTATACCGTTGAATAAAACCAAAATAAACCAATACCGTTGTGCGCTATTCTGTTACACAACACATGTGAACTCTTTAGACAGGATTACAAAGAGGAGTTTTATTTAATAAAACAAACGTATTGGGGTCATTCACCCAGACATTGGGAAGGAAGGATGCACGTCTCACAAATCTGCATTTGACTAGGGCTTGCAAACATTAATAACTATTGTATTAACAGGGAAAGATAAGTTCACATGTTACGCGACATCGAGTCTTTAACATTGCTCATAGCGCTTTACACTTCAGTCCATTGAATACCTGTTCAATCGAACACAATCTCGATTGTCTTCTCTGGGAAGCATTCAGCCAGGCTGCAATTACTGCATGAACACTATCCACCACCGGTAGTCATAAATACAACAGAGAGAACTGGAAAGCTTGGTGTAAACGAACTTGCCTAAGGTACGAAACGACAGCAAGAATATTCCATCCCGGAAACCCTCGATTGAGAGCCTGGTGCTCCAACAGTACGCAATCGCAACTCTCTAGTACTAACTAATTACACTCGTTAGGGAACGCTGAAACTCAGACATATGATTGTCCTTTTAAAAATGTATGGTATTCTGGCGCAAGACAATAAACGCACACGCTTCCTTACGAAGCACAACGATTACCGTGTTCTATATGACACACCTCTCTGAAGTAAGAGCAGCAATTGTTTATTTGATAGAACAACGCACATCGGCCCTCATAATCTAACATTTGCGTTACGGCATTCAATGAGAGTATAAAGCAGAATGGAAATGCAGTTTTTTTAATAATGGATGGATAAAAATTAAATTAATGGATATCGCAAAGCACCAGTTTGATTCTCACTAATATTGGTCTAACCCGCGCTTGAAATCCGTGGAACCATGACGTCTGCAGAGCTTTTTTCGAAGTAAGACCATATTCTACTGATGGTCCAACTTGGATTTTTAAAAGTTCTAATCAACCGCGTAAATCAACTCGTTCCTATGTCAACGCAAGCACAGAGAACGCACACGCACACAAACACGCACGCACACACACACACACACACACACACACACACACACACACACACACACACACACACACACACACACACACACACACACACACACACACACACACACACACACACACACACACACACACACACACACACACACACACACACACACACACACACACACTCCTAGACGGTGCATACGCAGACTAGTTACGCATTTTGCGCTGCCTACGGTGGACCGCTCCATTTCTTGACATAGGAAATATATAAAGAAAAATTACAGCATTGTAGACCAGCACATGCCCACTATTCCTTCCAGTTGGCTTACACAGATGATCTACACACTGTTTGCCAACATGTCCATGACTTAACAATATTGAAATCATGTTCCAGTTAGACACATGCCGAATCTCCGATCTTCCATTCACGCGGACGACAGCTCGACATATGCAGCAAACGTTATCGATCAACGACATTCCTAATCACACCGAGTTGCCCCCCACATCACGTGACGCATTGCTTAACAACATTGTCCCGTACTTCGTCCAAAATGGATGCCGTACATGTGCAACTGTCTGTCATTCCATCATATGCATATATGTTCTGTTGAAATTTGAACTCCAATTGTTTACTTTTGTGACAAAAATGTTGGGTAAATTTGTTTAAATGAGAACTGCACGCGTGGAAAATTAATTTAGAACATTACGAAGCCGCCTTTTGGTGTAATGCACATTATGAAACATGTTTGGTAAACAAAGCTTGATGGATATAACAATAGACTCTATTCACGCGAGCGCCATTGCATAGCGAAAGCGAGGCTTGTATGACAAACAATGTTTTATCAAATTTTGGAATGCTTACCGATGTTACACAAATCGATGCAGATAGATGGACAGGTCAACAGGCTAGCATAGCGTAATTTTTCTTTATATATATAGGCTAGCATAGCGTAATTTTTCTTTATATATTTCCTATTTGGGGCGCGCGATAGTGTAGTGGTTAGCAGGGAGCGCGCGATAGCGTAGTGGTTAGCCTGACATACCGGCGCCCCGAGTTCACGTTAATGTCGGTCCCGTCTCAATTTGGGACATAAAAGAACCACTGAGGACGACAAGCACCCTGGCAGTGACCACCCTCAGTGCCAGCATAGAAAGGTCGGCTTGGCGGTAATATTCTGAAAAAGGCTGGCTAGTTGAATGAGACCTCATAAGATCATAACATTGTAATCACAATATATACAGACTAGTCAGTTAATAAAACGTTGCCGAGTGCTGGAAACAACTAGGGAACTAGCATCCTCAGATAACAGCTCCATTATCGCCCATGCTGATCAATATAGATTACTCCGCAATTCATGTCCTTATTATGACATTAATGTGAAAGTAGTGGCTTGTCTTATTGTGTTAGATTTTACGTTTTGTAATTTGTCAGTATCTTTGATTTATACCACATGGTAAACGTATAATTACTTGGTCCACTTCATGCATCACCTAATTCCGGGGTACTCGTGTTTTCGATATTTCTTTTAGTGTATTTTACTGTATCTGCAATGCCGAACTGACAGTTGTATCACTTGTACAGTATACTCGGGTATGTGGTAAAGCAATTCAAGTTTATTTATAATTGGACTATAGTGAAACAACATAGCAATGCGTTCTCGTTCTCGAAACTACTTTCCTTGTAGAACGCAGTCATTGTGATTTTATATCACTAGTCCAATTATAAATATATTTTAATTGCTGTAGCACATACCTGGATATTCTATACACGTGTATATTCCATAATGTAGTAACCGAATTTTACATTGATTTAATAAGTGGCAACCAGATTTATAAACACTTGCAGCTCTCAGTTCGGCATAGCCTGTACACAATTTTTAGTACACCAGAACTGGGCGATGAATGAAGTTGGCATAAGCAATTATACAACTACTATGTGGTGTAAATCAAATATACTGATACAGTACAAAACATACTACTCTGTCACTATTTTCACATTAATCCCAGAGTAAGGACATGCATACAGGGTAATATAGATTTATCAGCAAGGGCGATAATGGAGCGGTTCTATCACAAACGTCACCAGCAACCTTTCAGCTTCGATGTCACTAGCCGGTTGTTGTAATCTTGTTGCAACTAGCCCTGGCTGATTCCCTAGGCTACGCGAAATGCGGAAATTAGCTGAGTCAAACTAGTAATTGACTTCGCCAGTCGCGACTGCATCACCCGTGAGAATAGCGCAAATACCCGCCCCAATTTGAAGACGGATAAACGACTTCTGGGAATCCCAATATATAATGACCCGTTCGCCCATTACATTAGCATGAGTAGCTGAGCGGTATTGTGTATTCGAATAATTGCTTCTACTTCCTAAACATTGCATGTAACACGAGCCACGGTTAGTTGAACTTAGTTTTATTATAACCACCTGACCTGCGTTTCGCCAAGGGGATACTGCTGGCTGGCACTGACGTAATCAGAAGCAGCAACCCCTGGCGCGCGAGGATGTTGACAACCACTAAGAGACGCTGTGTACAGAGCCTATTCTGGTGGCGAGTAGGTCTACGTTGTTCATATTGTTTTGTGTGGTAATTCTTGTTTATAATATTTTAAGGCTAGAATAATGTCACACTATTTCGAAGGCATTTTATATGGACGGTAGAAAGAAAGAAAGTAGTAATATCGAAGGGACACTACTTTGGCATAGTCTCATCTTCGTTCTTCTACAGGTTTTAGTCTGAGGAAGACACCTCTGGCCTTGTTCGTGCGATTCTTGATATCAACAGTGGCCCGTCCATGTACTCCGTACTCTGCACACTGGGTCAACATAAATTCACCCATCATGAATTGGCCGCTCCTCAGTAGTAAACATTACCGGCAAACGTACGAACTAATTTTGTTTTATTTGTTCGGGATGGGGTTAAGTGGGGCCTATACAAGTACCGTATAAGTAGACGGTAAGCCCACTTACAAGTGCACAAACGACACCGTATGATCATTGAGCGACAAGGTTAGTTTTCTCCGATATACATCAAGTTCAATCATATATATGTGCGCCACAGGCGTAATCTATTTTTTATTTTTACAATATTGTTTTCAACAAAATATCACCTCCTGGTGTTCTGGAAATGACAGCTATGGATAAACTGGGAAACGTGTACTCTGTGTTCAATTGATATTGCAGGGTCGACAAAAGAACGAGCGTAAACGAAACACAAAAACACGAACAACGGACGTCTAAGATCAGCTCGTCGTCATGAAATGCCTTGTAAGTAGACAGTGCAATACTTCGTCAGGAACCAGCAAAGTGTTCATATTATAAAAATGAACACTGTAGTGTTGAGGATAATGTGGGGGTATGTTTCATGTACAATATCTAAATATTTAAACAATTTGGTTTGTTTGCACGTATTATCATACAGACCGTGTCACTATATAATCGTTTACCTCTTAATGTTTTCAACAATACACGATTTGGAGAGTACTATTATTTTCCACAGTTTATGAAGATCGTTACGTTGGTCTTCCAGATCTCTTTCTATCAGCCTGTTAAAGGGAAGAATAACCACAACATCCTGATAATAATTTAATATCCATATAATAAACATCAGCTGGTTTAACGGCTAAGCTCCTTGATGTTCAACGCGGGTGCGATATTCCAACGCTCAGTAAAAGCTATTCAGTGAACTGATACAATAATCTTGCGTTCATTCATTCCAGTTTCTTCTTGTAATTTAACTGTTTTCCGTCTGTCACCTTTTTCACTCAACCCATTCTCCTAATATTTTTGTTATCATGTTTTGGAGCGTATCCTTCTGATCTCGCTGTCAGTCCACATGTTCCCATTTCATTTACACAAGCCGAACGCACTTGGTGCGTTGTGTACCTTTCTCATGAACTGGTTCTTCAAATGTCTGCCCCACATGGCAAATGCCACTCTTCGCCACAATGCAACTCCTGCTTTCATAGTCCAATTCAATTCCTCTGTATTCTATTCCTCTATCAACATCACCACGGTTGGTTCTATAGTAATGTCTCGTATAGTTCCTCCTGACATCTTATCCTTGTTGCCCACATCGTCATCAGTATTTTCTCTCCTCACACGGCTCAAAACGTCTTCCTCACTGAAGCCAAGTGTGAACGTGTAAACGTATAATCATAAACTATTACAACGTTTGGGTCACCCTGAGTGGTGCATGGTTTCTATACGTTGCCCTCGTGAAATGTCGATGTTTATTGCGCGAATGGTTGATACATTTTCTCAAGGCAAATGAACTATTTCGTTCAAGTGCTGAATTGCAAAAGTGCCATCGTTGAGTTCTCTTCACATCGATCCAACCACATCATGTGTGTCCACGAGTCTATGCACGAGGTTAACTAGAGGTTTCTTTAGGTGTAACAGAGCAAGTGTTCATAAGTGTTACACTTCTTCTTGCCTTTTTCAACAATTGTATATATCTAAAATTTAATAATTAGCTACTTTACTATGTCTGCTGTTGTTGAAATAATGTTTCATTCATTCATTCATTCATTCATTCATTCATTCATTCATTCACTGAACTATGCCCATCTTGGTTGTGCTCCAAAGTGGTCCAGTGTGTGAAGTAGCCAGACAATGCCAAGTGATTTACTGCACTACGCGAAGAATACATCAGCTTGTTTATTTTATTCAGTGCTTTGACACTAAATTCGATAATATATCCGAAAAACCTGTTTGTTTAAGTTCACAGTAAAATCAGCATGTTAAAACCGATATCATTCACTGAGGAGGCATGCAGGTGTGCATACTAATATGATTACCTTAGCGCGGAGATCAATGGGTTAATAATAGGTCACATTTCAGATGATGTGGTCACTGCTGCTCGTTGCCATGGTGATTAGTTGCCATGGCGATGGCGATGACGACGGCGAGACAGCCTGTAAGCTAGATTGCAAAGATAACTACAGCCAACGTTGCGTTCCAGGATGCGTGGTTCTGTTTAGCGTGTCATCATTTGAATGCCACCTTGCATGTAACACATCGAAAATTAAATGCCTTCGGCTCTGTGATCCGTCGACTAGGCGCTGATGGTGACATACTGCGGGGATGTTACAAACTACAAACGAGAATAAACAGGCGATTGAAATGAACAGTGTTTGGTAACTAGATACTTATTTGGTTAAAAAAACATTTCACAATTCTTCTAAAATATTGATATGATGAATAATGAAAAAGGATGGATATTTATTGAATGAAGCGTGTTGTCTTACGTGTCAAATATATTGAAAGAATGCGAGGGTTGTGTTTAGTAGTATGCACATCAAAGTCCTTTAGTATGACATGTCATTTTCGTCATAAGAAATTTGAACGCTAAATAACATGTCCAATACAATAACCCAAAGTAATGGGATATTCCAGCCATTCATGTAAACAAAGTATGTTTGAAAGGAAGTTCCTAGTTTTTCATTCATTTATTGGTGTCCTTAAGATTATAATACAAGATTTAACAAGATTGCCATCCAGAGAATTAACTCTATATGGCAGGTGGACAAGGAAGCCCTTTGGCTTATCGAGAGTCCAACCCTTTTATCTACACATATCCAGCCCTTCTGAGGTATGTGTCGATTTTATTTTTAAACATTCACACTACTAGCACCTATACAATCATCAGATAATCTGTTCCATTCATTCACAGTCCTTTGTGAAAATGAGAACTTTCTTACGTCTAATCTACACAGCTCCTTTACTAATGTAACTTCATGTCCTCTAGTCTTTCTATCTTTCATAACTGAACAAAAACATATTTATATCAATATTTGCATAACCATTCAATATTTTAAACACTTCTATCTGATCTCCTCTCAATATCCTGGTCTCTTGTGTTGTCAAACCACATTCTTTTAGGCGTGTTTCATAACTAAGATCCCTCAGTTTTGGTATCATTTTAGTCGCTTTCCTCTGTACACTTTCTAGCATATCTATGTCCTTCTTGCGGTATAGCCTCCACGCTTGTATACAATATTCTAAATGAAGCCTAACTAATGTTTTGTACAGCGGTATTATTAGTTCTTTTTCTTTATATGCTATATTTCGTCTAATAAATCCAAAGATTTGATTTCCTTTTGAAGCTGCAATTCCACACTGCTCTGAAACCTTCATGTCGGCACTAATTGTCAGCTCTAAGTCTTTTTCTTTTACAGCAGTACTTAGTACAGTTCCCCCATTGTATATTCTACATATTCGTTCCCATGTCCTGTGTGAAGGCATTTACATTTGCCACTTTTTAGACCATTTGATCAAACTGTCAAGATCATCTTGTAAATGCTATCTATCTCCATCCCTTTTAATCCTTCTAAACACTTTTGTATCATCTCCAAATGTCAACACCTTGCTAGCTATATCATCGTCCAAATCGTTTATATATATTAAGAATAATATAGGTCCCAGTACTGATCCCTGTGGAACCCCACTCCAAACTGATTTCCAGTTTGAAGCCTCCCCATCAACCACTACCCGTTGTCTTCTGTCAATCAACCATTTTTCTATCCAGTTTATTATACCATTTCCTATGACATGGGCCTTTAGTTTAAGCAGTAATCTTTGATGTGGCACTTTGTCGAAAGCTTTTTGAAAATCTAAGTAGATGATATCTACTGGTGATTCCTCATCTACCCACTTAGTAATATCTTCCAAAAAACATAACATATTTGTTAAGCATGACCTCGCTTTTAGAAACCCATGTTGAGATGGGTTTATCAAGTTATGTTTAACAAGAAAATCCACCATGTGATCTTTAATTAGTCTTTCTAATAATTTACAAATCACCGATGTTAAATTAACTGGTCTATAATTATTTGACTTGTTTCTCGAACCTTTTTTTAAATAACGGTATAATGTTTGCTTCTTTCCATTATAAAGGAACCGCTTCCTCTTCTAATGACAAGTTGAAAACTGTTGCAAGCGGTATGCTAATTTGTTCTACAATTTCCAATAGTAGTTTGGGTGGAAAACCATCCACTCCAGGTGATTTATTATCCTTCGTAGCCCTAATTGTCTTAGCTACCATTTCTGGGGTTACAATTAACTGTATTAAATAGTCTGATTCTGCCCCCTTCAACTTAGCCTCTGGTACTGGCAGTGAACTAGTGTCTTCTCTGGTAAACACTGAACTAAAATACTCATTCAGGTCTTCTGCCATTAAGAATCCTTCTTATATTATATTTCCAGCACTATCTTCTAGAGGAGCGACCTTATCCTGAACTTTCTGTTTGCTTCGAACATACGCATAAAAACTCGTGCTGTCATGTTTTATATTACAAGCTAATTTATGTTCATAGCTTCTCGTTGAATTTCTAATTTCAGCTGTAGCTTGGTTTAGTGCTTCTTTATATCATTTCCAGTACGTCTATATGACTTCCACATCATTTGTTTCTACTTAATTTTTCTAATGGCTTCTTTCGATAAGTATTTCTTTCTGGTTCGTTTCCCTTATTTTTTGAAGGGAACAAATTTATCTACGATGCACTGTATTTCATTCTTTAAGATATCCCAGCATTCTGTTGCTGTCTTGTTCTTCAGTGTGTTATTCCAGTCTATCTTTGCTAAATATTTCCTCATTTCCTTATATCTTCCTTTGTGGAAATTTCTCCTGAACTGCTTTTTATTATTTCTTTCTGATTTTACTTTGATGGTAAAATGTATCTGGTTGTGATCACTACTTCCCAGAGGCTCACATAATTTAACATTGTCAACTAATTCATTCTGTGAGGACAAAACTAAGTCTAACACAATCTCTCCCCTGGTTGGTTGTAGCACATGCTGAGAAAGTAAACTATCTTGTACTAAAACTAAAAACGTGTGGTCCTCACTACCCATACTCTGTAGAGATTTCCATTTTATATGCCCATGGTTAAAATCCCCCATAATAACACAGTCCCGTTTGCTCACATCGCTTATAGCATTTTGTATTTTTTCATTCTCTTCTAGGCTTATGTTTGGACTTCGATAAACTAATCCAACCGTTAACGTTGAGTTTCCTGTAACTATGTTACACCAAACAGCTTCTTCGCAATCTGCTTCTCTGTCTAATTTTATTTCATAAGCCTGGATAGATTCTTTAATATATAAAATTACTCCACCTCCCCTTCGTCCTATTATATATTTCCTAAACATTACATATCCTGTCAGTCCCAATTCGGCATCTGATATATCGGTGGTTGCCCAAGATTCGGTTATACCTATTATGTGAGGGTCAATATCTTCTACCATACTGTTTAGTTCATTTCTTTTCTTTACTATATTCCTTGCATTTAAACAAACACATATATACCCAGCTTCAGAACAGTTTTCCAGACTGTTCTTTGCTGAATTATTTTTGCTGTCTTTATCTATGCCTCCAGTTTCAGGCTTCTCTGCGAGTCCCCCCTGCGAATTTAGTTTAAATATATGCAACTTGTCCCACTGTCAGCAGATCGCAGCAGATTCTCTGAGAATACTGCTGCCCCCTTTCCACTTAGATGGAGGTCATATCTCATGTACATATCTTCTCTCCCAACAAAGTACCCATATAAATCTATGAATCCCACGCCCTCTTCCTCACACATCTGCTCAACTAGTGCGTTGATCGCCATCCTCTTACAGTTTCTGTATCTTGCCCCCTTCCTCCCATTACTGGCAAAATTCCTGAGAGAATAACCTGTTCCACTCTTGTCTTCTTTTGCTTCCTCACTAGATGTCTATACTTCTGAACTATCCCAGTTGTTCCCTCCTTGTCTGCATTGTTTGTCCCTACGTGTACTAGTATAGACCCTCCCTTGCCATGCCCCAATACCTTATCTATCCTTTCGGTCACATGCTCTCTCCTAGCCCCCGGTAGACAAACAATACATATGTTGAATGTCTACTGCCCTGCAACTTTTACTTAGTTACTTTATTGGAGTACTTACAACAGCACTGAGCCTACGGCCTGGAGTGATAGCAACTGCCCTGCAACTTTTACTTAGTTACTTTATTGGAGTACTTATAACAGCACTGAGCCTACGGCCTGGAGTGATAGCAGCCACAGTTAACGTCATTCGTTGTAAGTTAAGATATAACGACACTCGTTATAAGTTAAAATATAGGACACACAATATTAATAAAAACACTGTGTTCAGTTCTTAAATGAAAACGTAGGTATTGATATGATGTTGCCCTCAGCCTTTGTAACAATAAACTCTATGTTGCCCATTAAATGGAATGTATAACGGATTTCACTGGATGATTGATTAACCAGTCAGTAGTTGCCGATAAGTGATCTATTTAACTGTGTCGTAAATTGTGTTATGCAAACACTACTGCGATATCATATATACTTTATTATAATAAGTTAAATAGTATCACATGCGCGCAAGGTTGCAATACATTAAATAACCAACAATACTGTTTACAAATACACATCATGGTATGTTACATCAGTAAAACACTTTATTGGATGCTACTTACACAATGGCTACTATGGAATACAAGTTATACTAATTTTAACTTTCGAAAGTTAATAGTCTTGAATTTACAACTATGGCATGCCACGCTGGCTGGTGGCTAACTAATAGACTACCGCGCTCACAATAGTAATCCTTTTTGTAAACACACATTTATCAAATGATCTAATATTGACAACTGTCCATCACTGTAGTGTCATGCGATAATGGACTAACTATTTTTAGTCAACTGTCGCCATGGCCACGAAATGGCACCACCTATCAATTATTGTTTGTGACCTGTTTTCCAGATAATACGTTGTTCTCTGCCGCTATTACAATACACTATAAAACTATCGCAGAAGCAATACTGTCCTTAACAATCACCCCTATTTATGGGATACCAATTATTTCGAAGCACTGTTCTCACTTTGGTAATGTTATGGTAAATAAAAGTATAATGTGTTGTGTTTGACGTCTTGCCAAATATCAGTAAATTTGTAGGTGCCCCTATTATGAGCGATACCTGACGTACAACTACTAACCAAACTAACTTATAAACGAACACCATTGCTCCGAAGACATTCGCAGAAAGCATACATACGCATAACCTACTATATGCATGTTGTTCTTCCGTGTGGGTTCAGGATCCTTACATATAGTAACTACCTTGACATTACTCTTTACTGTCGTTCACCATGCATCGATTTATGCAACCACATGTCACGTTTCAGTTAATAGCCAAGTAAACACGTATCATACAAGTGGATGCAAGGTCCACTTTCATTGGACAGATACGCTCTCTGGCAGGTGGGCGACAGGGTAAATTTTCCGAGACTTATTTTCGTACAAGCCTTGTAGGTCATGTTCAATTTCATACTTGCTCTATGAATGGCGTCTGTTTTTGAGTCACATATATGTTTATATGATGTTTATATACAAAAATCACGTCGTGACATTAAAGGCTAATTAAGTGATATTACCCTAGCTGTTGCAGGGTCTAGACAATCCGATTTAGCGTAAATGAACGACTTTCATGAGCGCGTCGACATGAACAGCTTTGTAAGTAGATGGAGCAATTTTTGTGTCCAATTTTTTTCTAGAGAGGGTGTTTATGAAAACACACTTACATGGCGACGGCCCTTTGCTGTGTCCACGTTGTGTGTCCTATGTTGAAGTATTATGTGTGTATATGTTTACACGTCTAAAATAATTACATTGATAAAAAAACACATATATAAATTGTTTTATACATACATATATATATATATATATATACCAGTATATATATATATATATTATTTCTTTGATCATTGGCCTGTGATCCATTAATTGGCGATGTATTTCAAACTTCAACGACTGTTATTTACTAACGTGTTTTTGAATTGTTGTGTCTTTCGTGAGGGCTTTTCTCCTACCTGAAATAATTGATTGGTGACCAGTTCACCAGATGGCACCAACGTAATCTCGTGTTGTGTTCTTCTATATGTCGATGTAGCTTAGTGGTTGGGTTAAGCTAGTGTACTATGCATAGTTTCATCAGATTTCGTTAAAGTTACATTTTAATTAACCCACCCGTTTACATAAGAAAGGTGTATTTCGGTGTAACTTTGTTCTTTTTTGGTTATTTTGTCCTTGTATATGACAAGTCTGTTTCAATAACGCGGCTATCGGTGATCAATTCCCAGCGTAATATTCGTTGATCACGTTGCGCGTGAGACAAATACATCAACACTGTCCAAAACGTGCGAGTATGCTGAGTAAAACTAAGTGATCGTTATTATTATATAACACGTGTTGTAATAACGAAACTTGTGGAGCTTCCGACAGAGCACGCACCCACAGCTGACCTCCTAGCAGTTACCTGGACACCAGGGGCCGGTTTCTGAAGCGTACTTAAAGTTACGCAATTACTTAGCGTCATGTTTTTTTGCGTAACTCCTATGTTTGCTCATGTTAAAAAATCGCGTAATTTACTAAGACAATCATCTTATCGTTAAGAACGTTCTTAGCCGCTTCATGAAACCGGCCCCAGATTCACGAATGTCACGAGTATTTCAGCGAGATACTTCGTAGTTCGCTTCAACTGTCTAATTGTAACAATAATGGGGAATACCGCATTAATAAACATCGTTTGAAAGGTATTACTGTTGCATATAACAACAACTTTATAGAATTTTACACAATTTGTTATCACACTGTGGTGCAAGTTTTATGATTGTTACAAACTGTTATAAATCTTTTAATGAACGTATGCGTTCATCAATATATAGCTTATTATGTCGTCTTCAACAATCTGAAAGTCCACTTTTAGTGAATTATTGTTATACTGATATACTTTTTAAAGTTGAAGGCACTCATCTTGTTCGTCTCTCCACCGTCTCGCCGGTCTTTCTCTAGATCGTTTCGTTTCGTAAGTTCTCCAGGTAGTGATATGCGATGTACATCGGTTATCTCTTAGCCTACTGATGTGCTCTGCCTAGGTCCACTCCTGTCTTCTGATTTGTTCTATCACGTCTATGCCCTATGTCTTCTCTCTTACCCAGATGTTTGTTTTTCTCTTCCGATATGTGATGTTTAACACACTTCTTTCCATCTTTGTGTATATTAATATGATTATCTTACCGCGGAGAATAATTATTTAATAATAGGATTACATTTCAGATAATGGGGTCACTGCTGCTCGTTGCCATGGTGGTTAGTTGCCATGGCGATGGCGATGACGACGGCGGGGCAGCCTGTGAGCTAGATTGCGAAGATAACTACAGCCAACTTTGTGTTGCACGATGCGAGGTTCTGTATAACAAGTCATCATTTGAATGCCTCCATGAATGTAACACATCGAAAATGAAATGCCTTCGGCTTTGTGAACCGTCGAATGGACGCTGGTGGTGACATACTGCGGCGAAGGTACAAACTACACGCGATAATAAAAAGGCGATTGAAACGAACAGCGGTTTGGTAACATGGCATTTATTTGATAAAAAAAGTAATTTCATAATTCTATGCGAAATATTGATATGATGAATAATGAAAACGGATGGATATTTATTGAGTGAAACGTGTTGTTTTACGTGTGAAATGTATTGAAAGTATGCGAGGACTGTAATTCATGTGTTGAAAACTGTGGTTAGTAAGCCTGTAATAACGCTCACAATTTGCAAGTGTCGACCCCGCATCATGTTCAAATGGTAAACATTCAAAACATGTTTTATTGGCAATAATGCCGAGGCGGGCTCAGTTGACTGCAATGCTGCTTGATGTTCAACAATTTCCCATTTTCCCAGGTTCAATACAGCTAACTTCCTGTTATAAATCGCTACGCCTGGCTAACTCCGGGTACAGGAACGAACTGCCTCCCTTCATTGTAACCCACAATAATCTCACTCAGCAATATTGTTGAATAAAACGTACACAACAATAACTACTTGTACTACCGTATTTTGTTACTAAAACATGCCAACGCTGGCGTAACCAGAACGAACAAAATGGATCGTTTGGAATTTGTTTTCGTTTAGTACACACGAGGAATGCAGTTTTAGTTAACGTTGGTGTGCAGTCAAACGAGGGAGGACAGTGGCGGGCTTCCCTGTGGCTGCAAGCGTTTGGTAATTGTGTGTAATATAACTGCACTCGGAACGGGTTGTAATCGAACGAATTCAATAACCCAGACACATGATTGTCATCTTAAGCACATTCTTGCCTTTAAATTGAACAGTTGTTGCAGTGCCATACAATCAACGAATATCTTATCCAACGGATCGTTGCCTTCGGAATTTTTGTTGTTTCATTGACATCTAAACAATGCGTTTAATACTGTGTGTGCTGTTATTACTCTACATATTCTATATTCTAGATAAGAGAGAAGGCCCTTAGTTTTTTGGTAGTACCGTTTTCGACATACGATTGATACCAAAAAGCTTCAAACTGCACGTTGCTTGAAGTTCACATAAATCTCCAGTCCCTTAATGCTTACCAAAAAACCTCCAAATGCACCCATTGCAACCGCCAACTGCACCAATGAGGTTAACAAAATCCAATCTTGTAGATATAAGTGGAACTCTTTTCAGCCAGGCAGAACTCTCTTCCTTTAGCGAAGGGTGCATACGCACACATCACACCCCAGCTTACGGCCTGGAGTGATAGCAACTACAGTTAACGTCAATCGTTATAAGTTAAGATATTCGTAAAACCCTGTGTCCAGTTCTTGGTATATGTTGCCATCAGCCTTTGTGACAATTAACTCTATGCTGCCCATTAAATGGAATGTACAACAGATTTCGCTGGATGATTGATTAACCAGTCAGTAGTTGCCGATAAGTGATATATTTAACTATGTTGTAAAATGTGTTATGCAAACGCTATTTCTATATCGTATATACTGTCACCCCACTGCGTATATTTTATCATAAATATATATCTCTGTCTTGTTACATACCAACATTCATTATTTAAGTGAACACAGCTTAGAACGTTTTTTCGGAAGTACAGTGTAAATGATATTTCACCATGTACATTGTGATAGCCGTTTTATACTCAATTTAATAAAAAAACTTCATAACTTTAAGATCGACAAACAAGTTGTTTGTATGGTCTTGAACTTTTGCTCCATATATAATACGTATCACTCTTTTTTGAACAAAAATATCGGTCATAAGTTAGAATGATACGTGTAGTCAATATAATGCATAAAAATTGAAAAAGTATAACAAGGATAATGACTTAACATTTAATAAACTTTATGCTTTGTAAATTATTGATGTTATTTTTGTAATTTAGATTTAACCAATTGAATTTGTGTTTTCCAGGATAGCTTGTCATCAATGATTTCACCCAGGAATTTGGTTTGGAACACTCTTTCTATGTTTTCATGATTTACGGTTATATTGATGCCAGGCGCATTTCTCTTTTTTCCTAATATAATTAAACTGGTTTGTCGACATTAAGGGATAGTTTGTTTAATGAGAACAGATTTTGTAATTTCACCAGCTCCTGGTTCACTACTAACCATATTTGGGTCATCAGCACAATAGAATATGTTAGTGTCATCTGGAAATAAAATGAATTTTACTGTATCAGAAACTTTGCATAAGTCAATGATATAAATCAAACATAATTTTGGTTCAAGTATTGATCCCTGCGGTACTCCATATACTATGTTTAAAACATTAGATTTTACATTATCAATACCATACCAATTTGTTTCCTCTTTTCAAGGTAACTGTTCAACCAATTATGTACAACCCCACGTATACCACACAATTCATTTTTGGTTTACAGTGTTGAAAACTTGTTTCAAGTTTATAAACACGCCTACTGACGATTTATTCGTATCAGTTGCATTTGCTTAATTTATATCTTTCCTTTGTGCTTTTTGACTTACATGCAAGATATTTTTGTAGACATTGTTCTTCTTTTTACGTGCATTTGCTAATCCTTTTGTAAACCATGGCTTATATGAGTTCTTAATCTTATTATGCATCTTTCTTATTGGTCAGGTATTGTATAGATCGGTGAATGTGTTAACAAATTCACTATATGCCGTGTTAATATCTTCCGGTTGCATAACCAAGTCCCAATTACAGTTGGCCAATGCCGAGCCAAATGACTGTATGCAAAATTATAAACCTGACATATTTAAAACTGTTTTTTAGGTCTATCAATGTTATTTCTACTCAATGCGAAAACAGGTAAATGGTCGCTACATCTGTAATTAATAATCCACTGTAAACGTCCTTTCTCAATTCGGTCATGCAAAGTATACAAAACATCTTTGATATTCTGAAAGTTAGCATTTACAATTCGTGCGTTAAAATGTATTATTGATAAATCATTGCTGTATTTTGTTTTACGTTCAAATTTTGCTTCTGTATAATACGAACAGTCTACTATTATGTCAGTGTAGAAGTTATTATCTGGATCGACAAAGTCGCCATAATTATTGTGTAAATAGTCGTATATTCATAACCTTTAAAATCAAACTTGGAAGTTTTTTCATAAATGTTAAAAAATGATTCGTTCATATCACGTTCGCTTATAATATACAGGCTGTATATATATATATATATATATATATATATATATATATATATATATATATATATATATACAGTATCAGTAATATTCCATGGTAGCCAATGTATATGTGATCTTTGTATATATGACTTTCCATGCCATTGTCGTCACGAAGACGTATCTGTGCTGGCCTATAAAGGGTTTCTGCAAGGGTGCATGCCGTCCTCAGTGGTGTGGGGGATGCGCAGTCACCAATGTTGAGAGCTAGGATTATAGGCCTACATCAACTGTGCTGTGCCGGACCCGGGTCTTGAATTTACAACTATGGCATGCCACGCTGGTGGCTGACTAATAGACTACCGCGCTCACAATAGTAATCCTTTTTTGTAAACACATTGGTTTGTCAACTTGAATTGTTATTTTCTTATCAGATGATCTAACAACCGTCCATCACTGCAGTGTCATGCAATAAGGGAGTAACTATTTTGAGTCCTTACGTATAGTAACTATCTTGATATTACTCTTTACTGTCGTTCACCATGCATTGATTTAAGCAACCACGTGTCACGTTTAAGTTAATATTCAGCCAAATAAACACGTCTCATACATATGGATGAAAAGTCCACTTTCATTGGACAGAAACGCTGTCTGGCAGGTGGGCGATAGCGTAAGTTTTCCAAGACTTATTTTCGTACAAGCTTCTAGGTCATGTTCAGTTTCATACTCGCTCTTTGAGTGGCGTCTATTTTTAATTCACATGTATATTTATATGATGTTTTATATAAAAAAATCACGTCTTGACATTAAATGATAATTAAATGATAATTAAATGACATTACCGTAGCTATTGCAGGGTATCCTCGCTGTTTGCCATGCAAAACTAACCCTGGCTGATCCCCTTACCGTAAATGAACGACTTTCATGAGCGCGTCGACATGAACAGCTGCATAAGTAGACGGCGCAGTTTTTTTCTCAGTAAATAAAACGGGATGTATTTTTCTAGCGAGAGTGTTTATGAAAACACAATTACATGGCGACGGCCCTCTGCTGTGTCCACGTTTTGTGTCCTATGTTGAGGTATTATGTGTATATTTGGCAGTTGGTCTTGGTTTCTATTTATACTAGTTTTAGCATAGTTTCATAATGTTTTTGATTGTATATTTTGCGTGTGCATAATGGGGGGCATGGGAGACAAGCGTGCATGTATGTTGACGCCACAAGGTCAATAATTCCTCGTACATTTTTAAAATGCTACTTGGTAATAAACAGTCTGAATCTGAATCTGTATATGTGTACACGTCTAATAATTGGTGTTGGTTGATGTACGCGGGTCCAATCGTGGATATATAATAATCATAATCATATTTTTATTTCAGAAAGTCAGAATTTCCACATAAAAACGATACATTGATAAAAACAGTATACCCATATAAAATAGTTACACTGTTAAAACAATATATATATATATAACAACTACGCTACCAATGTAGAAATAGTATTTATTTGACCATTGGCCTGTGTTCTACTAATTGGTGATGCATTTCAAAACCTCAACAACTGTGATTTACTGACATGTTTTTTAATTGTTGTGTTTACCTGAGGGCCTTTCTCCTACCTGAAATAATTGACCGCTGACCAGTTCACCAGAGGGCGCCAACTTAACCTCCTGGGGTGTTGCTCTATATGTCGATGTAGCTTCGTGGTTGGGTTAATCTAGTATACTATGCATGGTTTCATCAGATTATGGTTACATTTTAATTAACCCAATCGTTTAAATAAGAAAGGTGCAGTATTTCGATGTAACTGTGCTACTTTGGTCATTCTGTCCTTATATATGACAAGTCTGTTTCAATAACGCGGCTATCGGTCATCAAGTTCCAGCGTGAAAATTCGTTTTCGTAAAGTAAATGTAATATTCGTTGATCACGTTGCGCGTGACACTAATACAGCAACATTGTGCAAAACGTGCGAGTATGCTGAGTAAAACTAAGTGATCGTTATTGTTATATAACACGTGTTGTAGTTTCGAAACTTTTGGAGCTTCCGATAGAGCACGCAGCCACTTAGCTGACTCTTAGCAGTTACCTGGACACAAGGTTCACGAATGTCACGAGTATTTCAACGAGATACTTCGGTAGTCCGCTTCAACTGTCTGATTGCTACAATAATGGGGAATACCGCATTGTTAGTAATACATTGATAAGCAATATGAAAGCAAAGTGATATATAGGTTTCCAAGTCAACGTTTGTTATAAAAAGACAGCCCAGAATTGTGTCTATAAAAATCATCATCATTGCGCAGCCGTAATATCCCGTGGTTGGGGAAAGGCCTCAGCATGTCGTTTCCAGATATGCCTGTCTTGCGCTGTCCTTTGCCAGATGGTGCCTTTCCAGTACTCGTCTAGTATGAATTACTTTACCACATAACTGAATATACTGTACAAACGTATATTCAGTAATGTAGTAAACTAACTTTTTACATTGAATTAATAAATTACAACCAGATTTATAAACACTTGCAGCGTGAAGTTGGCATAAGCAATTATACATCTACTATGTTGTGTAAATCAAATATACTAACACACTACAAAAACATACTACTCTGTCATATTATGGCATGCCACTATTTTCACATTAATCTCATAGTAAGGACGTGAATTGCGGGGTAATCTAGATTTATTAGCAAGGGCGATACTGGAGTCAATATTTATCTTGCGATTACTAAAGATAATGTAGTTGGTTTTTTAAATATTCAGAGATAGTTTATAAACAGTAAACCATATATATACTTTGTCTAGTTCTTCATTAACAACACGTTTTAGTCTATATACATCGGTATCAGAATATAAGTTGTTGGTATCATCTGCGAAGAGCACACATTTAAGAAGTTCTAATACGTTTCACGTGTCATTTATATATAAAATGAACGATTTGGGGCCTATAACAGACCCCTGTGGTATTCCACATGAAATATTTAGAAGATTAGATGAACATTCATTTATTTTAACAAAGTGTTTTCTATTACATAAATAACTTACCACCCATTTATCAGCCACTCCACGAACACCATAGAAATGTGGTTGTTTTAAATATTGAATGATTATGGTGTCAAAGGCTTTCTGTAGGTCAACAAAAACACCAAGTGTGTATTTTTTTGTATCTAATGACGTACTAATTTCTTCGATTAGGTCAAGCAATGCATGTGAAGTGGACATTGAGGAATCTGTAGTAACTCTTGTTAGCTTAGTGAATAGAGGATAGAGGCCTACGCTATACATAGTGTCAATAAAATGTTTTGTATCGAAATGGTCATCATGCTTTAGGATGTCTATATTAAAATCTCCACATAGAAATAATGTCTTGTTAATTTTTGTGTTTCCGAAAATGTTTATAATATTTTCACAGAAGATGTCACAGTTAGACCCTGGTTTGCGGTAGCTACAACCCACTGTTAAGTTGATTTGGTTTTCAATTATCAATTCCACTGTGATACATTCGAGGATGTCATTTACTGATAAAGATTTACTTTCAATTTGTTTACAATTTATGTCGTTATGTACGTAAATGCTACATCTCTAACATTTTCTCTACATACATTAAAAACATATATGAAGGTAGATGAAGGTTTTGCAGTGTTGTTGGATCATTCCAGGTTTCCGAGATGGCAATTACATCAAATACTCTGTCAGAATTATGAATGTAGCTTTCAATTTGTTTGAATTGTGCATTTAGGCTTCTTGAGTTGAAGTGTATTAATTAAACATTTTGTTTATCGTTAATATTACTGAAAATACCCCTACATTGTGGATGTGAATAATATTTACAAGACGATGAATCTTCATTAAAAAAGTTGTTTTCAGGCTCAATTCTTGGGCCAAGATTATGTATATTGTCATCTTGAAGTACATTTAGACTAACATTATTTTCTACTAAATCAACATCAGTTATCAAGCTATCATAATATTGTAGTGTATTCTCACCATTACTATCATCATGTACATATGTTGGATTTATATCCATACTATTGCATAGTGAGCATTCAATTACATCTTTATGTACATGTTTCATATGTATTCCACATAAACACTGTGTGTTAGCCATTGCCGTATGGCCAGTGCTACAGCGTTGTTCGGTCCGATCACGGGAGTTTATTGTCTGTCAAGTGGGCGGAGTTCTTGGTCGGTTGAGATGGTGACCTTCCTAACGTTTGGAAGAAGGCATACGATGCGGCCGTCTGCCGTCCATGTGGCGGTGACGTTTCTCAGAATCTTTGCTTTGTTTAACAGTTGACTGCGACGTCTGGTCAAGTTTTCCGTGATCAGTAGTTTTGTTCCCTTTAGGCGCCATTTCGCTGTGAACACGTTTTGTTTTTGCTGGTATGTTGTGAATTTCACACTAATTGGTCGCGGCTTCGGGTTAGTCGAGTTTGCAGACGATCCCTGACGGTGGCATCGGTCGATGTGTTCGCGTCCAGTCGAAATGCTTTGGGAGTCATTTGTTTTGGAAGATGTCCAGCACAGCGGTCTCTGAGTCAGCGGAGTTGGGCACACCATGCACGATTAAACAGTTTCTTCTGCTGTACTGTTCAACTGCATCTATCTCTTCATACAACTTGACTTTGTCCGCCTCCAGCTTCGTGACGCGTGCGGCCATTTTATCAGCTTCAGAAGCAGCTTTGGTAACGTCCTGATGATCTCCTGACTAATTGAGTCAACGAATGTGGCAATTATTGGGTCGTTGGTTTGGATAAGGGAAAGTATTGCCACGCGCATGTCTTGATTCAGAGTCTCTGTGACTCAAGTGCTGTCAGCCTGGTTGGCACTACCCTTTTTCTATCCTTTATTTGGTATGGTGAGTTTGTGATAGCGTAACAACAATGTGTCTCTATTTGGTGGTGTACGGTAGTTGTTTACATTATACGGTCATGGCAACAACGAAGGCGGGAGTTTAAGTTAGCCAGTCTATTTTTTCACTGATCATTTCCTGTTGTTTCCGGTCGTATCGCTGACAAACGAGTCGTCGGTGGAACCAGGGGACCACAGTCCACTAACTGATGCACTTGAACACAATTGGAAACGCCAACTAGTATCAACAAAATCGGTATTTATGGAGCTCGTTGTGCAATTTCAACTATCCATGAGTGGTTCCTATCTAAAACATGCCTACGCTGGCGTAACCAGAACGAACAATGAGGATCGTTTGAAAAAAAAGTGTCGTTTAGCACACACGAGGAATGCAGTTTTACTTAACGTTGATGTGTGGGCAAACGAGGGATGACAGTGGCGGGCTTCCCTATGGCAGCAAGCGTATGGTAATAGTGTGTAATATAACTGCACTCGGCACGGATTGTTATCGAACAAAATCACAAAATCCTCGCTCATGATTGTCGTCTTACGCACATTATTACCGTTAAATTGAGCAGTTTTTACAATGCCATACAATCAACGGATATCCTATCCTATGGATCGTTCGGAACACAGCTTTTTTAGTTAAACCGATCAGTGTTCATTGTGTTGTTTTACTTCAATGACATCTAAACAATGCGTTTAATATTGTATGTGTGGCTATTACTCTACATATTATATATTCTAGGTAAGAGAAAAGGCCCATAGTTCTTTTGGTAGTACCTTTTTCGACATACGATTGATACCAAAGAGCCACCAACTGCACGTTGCTTGACTTGAAGTTCACAAAATATCCAGTCCCTTAAAGCTTACTAAAAAACCCTCCACAATGCACTTATCGCAACTGCCAAATGCACCAGTGAGGTGACCAAATGCACCAGTGAGGTGACCAAAAGCCAATCTCGTATATTTAAGTGGAACCCTTTTCAGTCAGGCAGAACTCTCTTCCGTCAGCGAGGGGTTCATACGCACACATCGCACCCCAGTTTACGGCCTGGAGTGATAGCAACCACAGTTACCGTCAATCGTTATAAGTTAAGGTATAACGGCACTCGTTATAAGTAAAAATATAATACAAACACTATTCGTAAAACAACGTGTTCAGTTGAGTGATACTTTTACTTATTTTTCAGTCAGTTTACCTTTTGTTCTCATTTGAACCACCCAGTCGGATGAACCTCTTCACTCATGTCCTTTTCTTAAATAAAAACGTAGGTATTGATATGTTGCCCTCAGCCTTTATGCCAATTAATTCTATGCTGCCCACTAAATGGAATGTTCAACGGATTTTACTGGATGATTAATTAACCAGTCAGTAGTTGCCGAGAAGTTATCTTTTTAACTATGTGGTAAAATGTGTTATGCAAACACCTCTGCGATATCGTATATGTTGTCACGTCACTGCGTATACTTTATCATAGTTACAATACTTTAAATAACCAACAATACTATCTACAAATAAACATCACTTACTGATGGTATGTTGAATTAGTAAACCACTTAATAGGATGCTACATACACAATGGTTACTGTGGAATACAGTTGATACTAATTTTAACTTTCGAAAGTTATTGGTCTTATATATATATATATATATATTATCAATAGTATTCCATAGTAGCCAATGTATATATGATCTTTGTATATATGACTTTTCATATCATTATCGTCACGAAGACGTTTCTGTGCTGGCCTACGCACGGTTTCTGCAATGGTGCATGCCGTCCTCAGTGTTGTTGAGATCTAGGATTGTAGGCCTACATCAAATGTACTGTGCCGGACCCGGGTCTTGAATTTAGAACTATGGCATGCCATGCTGGTGGCTAACTAATAGACTTCTGCGATCACAATAGTAATCCTTTTTGTAAACACGGTGGTTTGTGAACTTGATTTTTTATTTTTTTTTATCAAATGATCTAATGTTAACAACCGTCCATCACTGCAGTGTCATGCATTAATGGATTAACTATTTTGAGTCAACTGTTGCCAATGCCACGCAGTGTCACCACCTATGAATGATCGCTTGTGGCTTGCACTCCAGATAATACGTTCTTCCCTGCCGCTATAGTAATACATCAAACAACTATCGGAGAAGCGAACTGTTCTTAACAATCACCCCTATTTACGGGATACCAATTATTTCGAAGCACTGTTCTCACTTTGGTATTGTTATGGTAAAGTATAATGTGTTGTGTTTGACGTCTTGCCAAATATCAATAAATTTGTGGGTGACGCTAGTATGAGCGAAACCTGACGTACAACTACTAACCAAACTAACTTATACATGAACACCATTGCTCCGAAGACATTCTCAGAAAGCATAACACGCATAATCTACTCTATGCATCAGGCACTATCTTCTTGTATGACTGTGCAAACCAGACACAATGTACTCTATGCGACCTTTATATGTATGAATGTTTTTTGTTTTTTTTTGTTTTTTTTACACACGTTCTCTTGTTTTTCTTTTTGAAATGTTCATTTACACATTTTTACTTCTCTCAGTTATGATAAGTTTAAAATGCACTAATGGGGAGCATGCGGCATCTCCTTTAAATGTATTATTCAGATGCATGCGCGTTATATGCGTTATATATATGATTTTGCCAAAATGTTTTTTTTTTAACAGTAAAATTAGTCTTGTCATGCTGTTTAATTTTATTAATTTGACAAGCAATATATTGTTTTAAATATGATCAATACTGAACGTTTGTTAGGAAGTTACGGTGGTACAGAGAATAATTCTTTAAATCATATTTAAAAAAAAATAGATACAAATGATGAAGATGGTGAATTGAATTTAATTCACCAGTCACCATATTTTAACCATGACGACTTAATTAATCACATAAAAAACAAACAGGACAAATTTACAATACTAAGTCTAAACTGTCAATGTCTTGATAACAACTTACAACTATAATTTGTTAGATATTTATACAAAGTCAAACAATTTATTGAAATAACATCAAACACCGCCAAGAAAACAATCATCCTTGGAAGTATATACCGACCTCCTAGAGATGTCATTGAGAATTACCAAACATTCACAGAAGAATTATGCCCTAAATTAGATCATCTGCAAAACCTAACTGGTGAAGTAATAGTAGCCGGAGATTATAATATTGATCTACTGAAAATAAAAGAAAAAAACATAATATGTGAATATGTTGATACAATCACAGCACATGGTTTCTTTCATAAAATTACTTTACCAACACGTTTTTCAAATACTAACGGCACGCCTATTGATAATTTGTTATGCAAACTCTCAAAAGGTCTTTTTAAATCAACTGCCAACTAATCAGCAGCATTTCTGATCACTTTCCGTATTTTATATGCTTTGATTGCAATGCAACTGTTACAAATGTCCCTAAATTTATCAGAATTAGAAAACAAAAATACTGACAGCCTTGAACATTTTAAAATAGAATTGATGCGTTAAAATATTTATAATAAACTAAATAAGGATAGAGATACTAATCCCAACGACAATTACAACCTCCTTGATGAAACTATTACTACTGCTATGGATAAATTCTTACCTACTAAAATCATTAAATATAATAAACACAAACACAAAAAGTCATGTTGGATTATACAAGGTATCATTAGATCTATAACATTTAGAGATAAATTGTATTCAAAACTTAAACATATTCATATAGGTACAGCAGAATATGTTTCGCTCAATACAAATTTTCATACTTATAATACAATTCTTAAAATAAATATTAGATTAGCTAAACAAGCATATTATCAATCCAGTTTTGAAAGAAATAAGCATGATATTTAAAAAACGTGGACTATAATTAAAGAAAGTATTCAAAAAAAAGACAGGGAAAGAAACATTTCCTGATTTATTTCAAATTGATGGGAAAAAAGTGACTGACAAGACTATTATTGCAAATAAATGTAATTCATTTTTAATCAATATTGGTTCTACATTTGCATCACAAATAGCAAATACAGGCGATAACTCTTACAAAGACTATTTAACAGAGAGACGTATACAGACTTTCAACTTTAAGCCAATAGACAATAGTACAACGATTAGCATAATTGATTGCATTAATTATGGCATATTGGTGTGGGGTTATCAAGCCCATCGCATTTTTAAACTTCAAAAGAAAGCAGTGCGAATAGTTACTTCAAGTAAATACAATTCTCACACAGATCCCATCTTCAAAGAATGAACATTTCTTAAGCTGAATGACATATATAGACTCCAACAGCTCAAATGGTATTACAAATTGATCAACAAGGTTATACCAGAATATTTCAGTCGTATTCCATACACATATAACTTTGCAATACAATACACGTGGTAAAAACAACTTATTTATTCTCAGCGTTAATCATCAATATGCAAAAACGAACGAACGAACAAACGAACGAACGAACGAACGAACGAACAAACAAACGAACGAAGAAGTTTATTTACCCCATGTATATAAAAAGTACAATTTGTTTTTCATACTTGATTGTAGAAATACAATAACACATATACAAACACAAATATATATACTACGCATGATACATAAGTATGTAATTCGGTAATTTGCAGGAACAAAAATCTTTTATTTGATAACATACTGTATATATATATATATATATATATATATATATATATATATATATATATATCAGACGGGGTCGGTGACTCCTATTAAGACAAAATGTCGCTATCATTAGAGCCACCCCATTTACGTAAAAATAACGTAGTTTCTTTCAATCAACAATAAAGTCAATCTCAAACGTGTGTATGTGTGTGTGCGTGTGTGCATGTGTGTGTGTGTGCGTGTGCGTGTGTGCGTGTGTGTGTTCGTGCCTGCAACTGTATTATTTATGTTTTGCATGTACGTGTACTCATGTATGCGTTCTTACGCTAGCGTCTTTGTAATCGATTGCACATTTTCAAAACTTCATTTATTATATGTTTTGATGGCATTTATAACAGTTTAATAATGTGCACCTATAATCGTATTTTTTTTTTTTTTTCACATATCTTTAATTAAATCAGGCGTGTTATTTATAGCGTGTGGCAAGTTGTATTTCAAACATTTCATTGCAAAGTCATGCTTAGTTCTGAAAGTATATATATTTTGTATATTCCGAGTGTCGTAGTTGTGTATGTTATCTTTTGGAACAATTTGTAATTTTAATAAATAATCAGGTAGATTTTTGTGAATATATTTTAACTCTTGTAGTTTTAAGATGTCTTCAACTTTTAACATGTTTAGTTTTTTTTAAAGTGGTTCAGTATGTGAGTTATATTTGTTTAGTGTTATTATTCACATTGCTTTCTTTTGGATTTTCATAATTCTGTTTCCCTGATAACCCCGTGCCATAATGCAATAATTAATGTGAGATAATAGTAACGAGTTATATAACAGAACTTTTATTTGCACAGGTAGTACGTATTTTAATCTATTCAATATACCAATTATTTTGGAACATTTATTTGATACTTTTTCAGTGTGTTTATTTCAATTTAATTTTGAGTCCAAAGTCAACCCTAAGAAGATAAATTCGTCGCCGTTTTCAATATTTATATAATCTATTTTAGGAGTAAAAGTCGTTATGCGTTTATTTGGCATATGGAAAATCATATATTTTGATTTGTTTTTATTAAGCGATTATTATTAGAGTTCTTCATTTATTGAGGATTGTATGTTTTTATTTTCGGGGTTGTCACTAAAAGAGTTTAAAGTAGTAAATAGTGTAGTGTCATCTGCATGCATAATGAAATCGAACTTATGACTGGCTTGTGAGAAATCGTTAATATATATATAGCAAACAATAGTGGTCCGAGTATTGAACCTTGACGAACGCCAATGGTTACTGATAAAATGTCTGACTTTATATCTTCTATTTCAATATATTGTTTTCTATTTTATAAATAACTTTTAAGTAGTTGTAGTGTTGAACCTTTTAGGCCATAGTATTTTAATTTATTTAGTATAATATTATGATCGATGGTGTCAAATGCCTTAGACAAGTCGAGAAATATACTAATAGGTACGTCATTTGTATCCATTTGAGTTACTATTCTATCAATTAGCTCAAGTGCGGCACATTCAGTAGAATGTTTCGGTCTAAAGCCATACTGGTTATCAAAAAGAAGTTTTAAGTAGTTAAAATATGATGAGAATTGTGTAAAAATTATCTTCTCAAGTACTTTTGATATAGAAGGAGGAAGAGAGATAGGCCTGTAATTTTCAAATAATGACGGATCGCCTTTTTAAAATATTGGAATGACTTTAGCAATTTTGAGTTTGTCAGGGAACATTCCGGTGTGTAATACTTGGTTTATTAGAATCGCTAATGATCTGATAATGACTGGTTCAATTATTTTTAGTAATTTTGAAGATATACCATCAAATCCTTAGCTGTTTTTAGTGGGGAGACTTTGTATAACTTTCTTTACAGTATCTTCACCTACTTTTTTAAAAGTAAAAGTAGAATTTATTTGTTTATTTAGAAAAGAACTGTAGGTTTTGGGACCTGCATATTTAATATCTTCTGCTATAGAGTGACCTATATTTGTAAAATATTTATTACATTTGTTAGCAATACCTTTTTTATCTGTTAATTTGACACCGTTATCATTAAAAAAATAGTGGTAATTTATGCTGTGTAGTTTTTTTGGAGAGAAATTCATTAATAGTTTTCTAAGTGTTTCTAATATCGTTTCTGAATAGATTAAAACTGTGTTCAAAATACATTTGTTTTGCTTCACGAATGTTTTTCTTTAATATCGTGTTATACGTTTTGAGATTAATGTTAATAGTTTCATAATTTAACGAATTTGGATTTGTTACTTTCAATTGTTTATACAGTTTGTCTCGATACCTTGAGTAATCCATGTTGATTTTTTATGTTTATATCTATAAAATTTTACTAATTTGGTTGGCATATGCGTTTTGTTGCCCGTGAAATGTCCTCGTATATTATCTCGTAATTACGAATTGTATCGGCATTCACATTTCTATTTAGTTTATTGTAAATTGCATCTGAATTTATTTCATGTTTAACCTTATACATAGCTACTTCGTTTGATATGTTTATTTTTACGTGTAGATGAGATGGTTCTGGATTTAGTAAAATGTCAATAATCATGAAATACGGTTGATGGTCAGAGAAACGTTTGGTTAGAATACCCGCAGTACTATCTAATATAAATGTGTTTAGTTTACAAAAACAATTATCTATTAAAGTGCCTTTTGTTCTAGTGATCCTGGTAGGAAGTGTAATCTGAGGGTAAAGGCTGTGTGATATTAAGGTATCAAATGCTGATATAGTCGATGAGAATTCGTTTATAAATGCATTTATGTTGTCATTATTTGATCTTGGAGGTATATATATGTTTCCTATAGTAATATTCTTAGATTGGCTGCCACCATTTATTTGGACTACTAATCCTTCGCAGTTTTCATACATGTTAATATTTAATTTTACTTCCGATCTATAGGTGTTGTCAACATATGTTATTAACCCTCCTTTGTCGCTACAGTGTTTGCCCTGTGTTAAGCAGGTGTAGCCACATAAAGAAAATTGGGACAAGTCATCTCTTTCTGCCTTCCATGTTTCTTGTAAACATATAACACTAAATTTAAAATGACTACTGCTTAGTTCCTCTATAAAAGCCTCTAATTAATTAAATTTTGCATTTATCGATTGTATATTAGTACATAAAATACTAAAGCATTTTGTGTTATTCTGAGCTAATTTGGTAAACGTATCAAAGTCGTAATAAGATAAGCGACATATTATTTGAGGTTCATCATTTTCAATATCATTTGTATTTAGAACATTTATTAAATCATTGTTTTGAATACCTCCTAAATATGAGAGGAATGTTTCGTCAAATGCCATGATTTAGTCTGGGTGTTTTCTTTAAAATATATGTTTAAATTGATTCATGCTCCATTTCAAGATAATATGATTGATTGTGATTCAGTTTATTTTTAACATAGTCATTTGCTAGTGTTAATGGTATGGTGTGGTGTGTGTAAATGTATGCGTAAGCTGAGATAGACTTCTTGTGGTTTTGTATGAGAACAAATAAGAAAAAAAATGTGGTTACCATCGTGAATACAAGATGGCCCTTTTCTTGGAAGAACATAATATACATTGTATTTAAACGGTGTTTATGCCACATTATTTTGTGTGTATGACTGCTGATTATACCTTTTTTTTCTCAACGCCACATAATACTATAACTTCTGTTTTAAATGTTTTTTAATAATTACTTATATTAATCGATAAGATACAATTAGAAAATAAATTGTGTATAAGACAATAAACAATTTAAGGAAATCACAATTTGGCAGTGAAAGTTTCAGGCTTTTCCAAACCATAAAAATTATACCATTTACGTATATCAGTTTAATTAGTTGATATCCGCCTGAGATCTGATCAGTGAAACACGGCGCTGGGTAAGATCTTCATTGAGAGAGATCGTGTTGAGTGTCTTTTCTCCGCGCTATGACTTCCGTTTATATTCCAAATTTGTAATTACTTACATTAATCGATAAGATATAATTAAATAATAAATTGTATATAAGAAAATAGACTACTTAAAGAAATCACTATTCGGCAAAGCAAGTATCAGGCTTTTCAAAGTCGCATACCATTTACATTATATCAATTAAATTCGTCGATATCCGCCTGAGTGCATGCCTCCTTGGCAGAGTTTGATTGTGTCTTAATCAGCACTTTCCCGTTGTAGGTCCAACAGTCTTGGAGCTTCTCGTTTCTCTTTAGTTGTCTACTTGATCTGGCCAGTGCGGCACGGCGCTGGGTGAGATCTTCATTGACAAAGATCGTGTTGTCGTCGTCTCGCAGTCTGCGACGTTGACGGATGACCGCGTCTCGCACATTTTCATTGTTGAAGCGAACAATAACCACGCGGCGCCAATCCCCTCCTGTCGCTATCGTTCTGCTGCCTAGCATGTGGCTTCGCGCAATGTCCTTAAATGTGATCGGGGGGGGGGGGGGGGGGGGGTCACTGCCATTTTGTCGTTGATTATGGCCAACACTTTGGCCGTAGTGTCCTCCCCCTCTCCGTCCTTTGGTTCATGAATACCATGGAACCTTAAATTCCCTCTTCGCGAATACTGTTCAACAATATCACAATGGAACTCCAAATCAGATACCTTTCTTTCCAGGGTAACAATTCTGTCCTCCTTTGCGTTCAGTTTCTTTGTCAGGTTAGCGATGGTCGTTGTCAGCGCGTCAACCTTGTTTGCCAGCACTTCGGGGAACAGGGCCGTTTTTAGTTTTTTTTCAACACCACGTCGTCGTTTAACAGTTCAACAAAGCGCATTAGCATTGCGTCGGTGTCCGGCACCTCACTCTCCCAATCACTGGCGGACCCACGTGTTGTAGGCATAGTTCAATTGTTGATATCTCTCCCACGAGAAACACGCCACGTTAAGCACGTCTTGCATAGAAAGTACATCAGACACAACATTATACAAACTGTTAACAATACTCCATACATCATCCTTGATAACATTTATACACATAGTTTATATGTTTTTTCCACTTATACAAAAAATTACTTTATCAAGAACTATGAATCATGTTGTCATATTTCTAACTGTTACATCTGTCATTCTTAAACTAGACATGACTTTGCATTTGTTTAAACTAATTTATGTATTATACTATACTATAATATACTATATTAAACATACTATGTTTACACATATATGTATGCATATATATAGTTGATCACGTGATAATGATATAATTATGTTACATTTGTGAGGTGGCTCCCATTATAGCGGCATAAATTGTCTTAATGGGAGCCTCACTGACCTTACAATGAATTTTATATTGTAGTTTATGTACTTATGATGGTCAAAATAAATACTGTCTGTCTGTCTGTATCTCTGTCTGTCTGTCTGTACTTCCGTGTGGCTTCAGGGTCCTTACGTATAGCAAGTATAGTATCGTGACATTACTCTTTACTGTCGTTCACAATGCATTTATTTAAGCAACTAATTGTCACGTTTAAGTTGATATTCAGCAAAGTAGACACGTCTCATACAAGTGGATGCAAGGTCCACTTTCATTGGACAGAGACGCTCTCTGGCAGGTGGGCGACAGGGTATGTTTTCCAAGACTTATTTTCGTACAAGCCTTCTAGGTCATGTTAAATTTCATACTCGCTCTATGAATTGCGTCTATTTTTTATGTTTTATAAAAAAATCACATCGTGACATTAAATGATAATTCAATGACATTAAACTAACTGTTGCAAGGTCAATAAAATCCGAGTTAGCGTAAATGAACGACTTTCGTCAGCGCGTCGACATGAACAGCTTTGGAAGTGGAGGTCGCAGTTTTTGCGTCAGTAAATAAAACGGGATGTAATTTTCTAGAGAGGGTGTTTCTAAAAAAAAAACTTACATGGCGACGGCCCTCTATTGTGTCCACGTTTTGTGTCAACTACACTACCAGTGCATATATAGTATTTCTTTGATAATTCGGCTGTGATCGTTTCCCTTCGTAAGGTCTCCAGGTTGTGATACGCGATGTCCATCGGTTATCTCGTAGTCTGCTGATGTCTACTTCTGTCTTCTGGTTTGTGCTATCACATCTATGACTTTTGCCTTCTCTCTTACCCAGATGTTTGTTTTTCTCTTCCGATATATGATGTTTAACATACATTTTTCCATCTCTGTTTGTGCGGCTGCTAGCTTGTTATTTGCCTAGATGGTGAGTGCCAATGTTTCCGCGCCGTATGTCATCGTTGGAAGTACGCATGAGTTGAAGACTTGTCTCTTCAAGCAGGTTCCAAAGTTACCCATGAAGATGTCGCGATGTTTGGCGAATGCTGTCCAGCCGGCAGTGATCCTTTTTTGACTGTTCTTGTCTTGGGGTTTTTGTCTCTGATACTGTATCGCTGTCCCATATGGACGTAGCTTTCAACGTTCTCTATCTGCGTCGTGTTGATATATATATATATATCACTTTTGTCTTCGAGATGTTCATCTTGAGACCTTGTTTTTCACTTTCATCAGCTAGCTCCTGCAGCATGTTTTGTAGTTCTTGCGGTGTAGTTGCACATATGAGTATGTCGTCGGCGAAGCGAAGATGGCTGAGATATTCTCCGTCTATCATCAAGCCTCTGGTTTCCCAGGTCAGTCTTCGGAATATGCTTTCGAGTGTTGCCGTGAACAGCTTGGGCGATATGGTGTCACCCTGTCGTATTCCTCTCTTGATGTTGATCTTGTTGCTCTATTTATGTAGGTGGACTGTCACCGAACTGTTGGTGTAGATGTCTTTCAGGAGATCGATGTACACATCTTCTTCTATCTCCTGTTCTTGAAAGTAGGTCAGTATTGCTTGAGTTTGCACCGAGTCGAAAGTCTTCTCGTAGTCGACGAAAGCGACGCAGAGCGGAATATTATATTATCGGCACTTCTCTTTCAGTTAGTTTACGACGTTTATGTGGTCTGTCGTTGAGTACCTGCTTCTGAATCCTGCTTGCTCCCGTGGTTGGTATTCGTCCAGTGTCTTCTCTAGTCTATTCGTTAGTATATTTGTGAGTAATTTCAATATATATATAAATAGCTATATCTCCCTACCATTCGAACTGCCTATATATGTGTGTGTGTGTGTGTGTGTGTGTGTGTGTGTGTGTGTGTGTGTGTGTGTGTGTGTGTGTGTGTGTGTGTGTGTGTGTGTGTATGTGTGTATGTGTGTGTGTGTGTCAATCATTAAATCTATCTCTCAATCTCACCCAATCTCTTTTAACCTCTCCCAGTCTTTCTCAATCTCCTTATCTCTCTTTGCTAAATATATTTGAATGTGCAACAACACACATTCTAAAAAAAATTATTTGTATTTAATTATTGTTGTTTAAATAACAAAACTTCAAAATGGAATAATA
>OZ023205.1:82447971-82522003 GCA_963995525.1 Escarpia spicata
CGTCTAGTTTCCATAGGTTGACCCTGAGTGCTTCGGAGGTACTGCCTTGATTTTAAATTATATATTTCTTCCAAGGACAGTACGGTTCCACAACGCGTTAGATAAACGTGATGTCAGCCACATTTTGCTCTTGAAATACAAGTAGTAGCTGGACACATTTGTTGTATTCGTTGCACGTATTTGACATATATTTTAATTCGGACTATGTAAATGTTAATGACAAACATTAGCGACACTGTGGTGACACTTGAATACTGGTCTAGTGAAGCGACAATGTAGTACAGGCGGCTACTAGGAGTGGTGATGTAATGAAGGTGTCACTAATGTGTGTGTGTGTGTGTGTGTGTGTGTGTGTGTGTGTGTGTGTGTGTGTGTGTGTGTGTGTGTGTGTGTGTGTGTGTGTGTGTGTGTGTGTGCGTGGGTGCTTGTATGCGCCTGCGTATGTCTGTGTTTATCAGTGAGCTTATGCAATGTTGCAATATGTAAAAAAACACAATAGTACAATAATATTTTATATATTGTAGGTATTTGGCATATTATTGTTTACCTGTAGCTAAAACGCTTGTATGCAGATGCGCAGGATCTTGCAGTAGAATCTCATACAGGGACCATATCACCAATGAAGAAGTCCGCTACAGAATTAAAAACAAGCAACCGGACCAATTGAAGACCTACTGACGACAGTCAGGAAACGAAAGCTAATGTGGCACGGTCATGTTAGGGACTTGACGCAGCGGAAGCATACTTCTCTCGAAGCATGGACACAATATAGCATGGTGAATAAAGAAGTAAGGAAGACAGTTAAAGAGGCGAAAGAGGATTGGATCGAAAACATATGCACGGGCATTGAACAAGGAATAACAGCGGGACGCAGCAAAAAGGCCTTTGACACTCTCAAGATTCTAACCAAGACCCAACAGCACAAGGCAACAGCCACAGAAGACATTAATGGAACTCTACTGACAGAAACCAGTATTGAATCGGTGGACAGAATACTGCGATAATCTCTACAACTACAACCTCCAGCCAGACACCAGTATACCCCGTACATTCCAGACCCAGAATAGAGAACCGCTACGCCTACCTGTCCTAAGGGAAGAGGTTGCAGAAGCAGTGAGACGGCTGAAATCGGGAAAGTCACCTAGGGTGGACAACATCCCCGCAGAACTGCTGAAAAAGGGAGGCGAAGCAACAACGACAATCCTCACAGTCCTATGTCAGAAGATTTGGGAGACCAAAGAGTGGCCACAGGAGTGGAAACAGTCGCTCGTCATTCCTTTGCCCAAGGGAACCTTAGACAGTGCAAGAACTATCGCACAGTTAGCCTAATCAGCCATCCCAGCAAGATGCTCAGAGTAATTCTCAACTGGTTAAAATATATGGTAGGAGAACTTCTAGCTGAAGAGCAAGCAGGTGTCAGAGCGGGGAGGAGAACATTCGAGCAGATTTTCAACACCAGATTCATCATAGAGAAACATCTACAACATCAACGAGATCTATTTCAGGTCCTCAGAGGTCACAACGTAGAAGAAGGACTGATACAAGTCATAGAGATACTGTACAACGATGCCAGCAGTGCAGTCCTGATGAACAACCAGATCGGGGATTTCTTTAGAACAACAAGGATGCTTGCTCTCCCCAGTGCTTTTCAACATATTCCTGGAGAAGATCATGCAGAACTCCCTACTCAACCACCATTGCACCATCGGTGGCAGGTCCGTCTCTAACATTCACTTCGCTGACGACATCGATCTCATGGCCGGCAGCAGTGACGAACTTCTAAGCCTTACCAACAGATTAGTCCAGAGTGCCGAGGCTTACGGCAGGGAGGTCAGCACGGAGAAGATCAAAGTCATGGTTAACAGCACAAACAACATCAGAGCAGACATCATCATGAATGGTGAAAAGATTGAAGAAGTCAGCAGCTTTAAATATCTAAGAGCGACCTTGTCTAAGGATTGTAACTGCACCACAGAAATACATATCAGGATCGTCTCAGCAACGGCTGCCATAGCAAGATTAGAGAGGATCTGGAGAAGTAGTAATATACGTTGCACAACCAAGTATAGCCTGTTCAGATCACTTATACCATCCATCTTTCTATACGGATGTGAAACGTGGACACTGCTTACTAAGGATGAAAAAAGATGAAAGTATTCGAGACCAAGTGCTTGAGGAAGATGCTCCACATCTCCTACAAGGAGCATAAGACCAATGAGTATGTGCGGAGAAAGATCACATCCCTGGTGGGCCCACAAGAACCTCTACTGGCAACTGTCAAGAGAAGGAAAATGACGTGGTTTGAACACCTAACACGTGACGCTGGCCTCCCGAAGACGATCCTGCAGGGCAACCTGGAGGGCAGACGTCGCCGTGGATGTCAGAGGATGAACAATGTTATGGAATGGATGGCCATCTCCGTGCCACAGCTCCTCATCACAGCCACTGACAGACAGGAATGGCGGAACATCACAGCTGCAGCGTCATTTATGTCCCCCCGATGACCAAATCGGTCAAGGGACTAAGTAAGTAAGATTGTTCTCGCCCTGTAATCCAGCACACACGATAGGGTGTATGTCTGTTCCTTTTCAATTGGTTCTACCTAGTGGACTCGGTCTCTTCGATCAGTTCCGCACACACTTTATTTGGTGTAGAGTTATAAGCCGTCATATCTGTCAAGGTTGGCGGAAGTGAGCGATGGTGAAACGGGACATAACTGCACTGAGTTCCACTAGATGACGACATAGAAAGAACCAAACGGGGGCGTCCGCCAAAATGTAGCAGTTTAGCTAATATTGTCTTGTATAATTATGCATGTTGGATCATATTTCAATATTGCTAAACTGTGTATATTGAAAAGGTTACTACTATATTATAAAACATGAACAACAACCATCATTAACGTTCCCATGCACACCGATACTTAGAAAATGGTGCACTAAGTGTTCTTTGATTCGTCAATATGTATCATCAAATTGATTGCAATTTGAACAAAATGTTCGAGAGATATATTGTTATTACATATGCCCCGACGTTCTTTGCGATCATCTTCAGCTTAAAGCTACGTGAAGCCAAGGAGGACCTTACATAAGGCATCTACATCAAGTTCCGAATGGGAATGTATTCATTTTCCGCAGGTTCCTTGCGCAAACCAAGACCACTGAAGAAATAATCTTGGAGCTGCTGTTTGCAGATTACTGTGCACTCCTGGTACACATTGAAGAAGCTCTTCAGGCAGTGGTCAACCGCTTTGCTGAAGTAGCTACAGATTTTTGCCTAACCACCAGCCTAAACAATCAGATGTCCTGCACCAGAAACCATCCCATGGAGCCTACAACCCACCCCAGATCAATATTAATGGACATCCCCTCAATACAGATGAGCCGTTCACGTACCTTGGAAGTGTAATCCTAAATTATGCAACAGAAGTCAAAGATGTGGACAACTGCCTTACAAAAGCCAACAGCTCATTTGATCTCCTGCAGTTATACGTGCATAACAGAAATACTCGCTGCCTCTGTCAACTAAGATACAGGTATACAAGGCTGTAGTCGTCACTACCTTCTGTGAGGCATGGGTCCTCTACAGAAAACAAGTACAACTACTTGAATTGTTCCACCTGCGCTCCGTCATGGGAATCCTTTGGCAGAATTATGTCTCCAACAATAAGGTCACGGAAAAGGCAAACATCCAGAGCATCGAAGCCATATTGATGCTCAGGCACCTCCGCTAGGCAGGCCACGTCTCGATCACGGACGACAAAAGAATACTGTATTTTATGGTGAAGTTCGTCAGGCAAGCGAGACAGAGGAGCCCCCCAAAGGCGCTTCCAGGGACAAGCTGAAACGGCAACTCACCAAGCACATATTGACCACAACGGTTGGGGACAGCTAGCAGAAGGCAGAAACAACTGGAGATCGACTACCAGGAGAGCAGCCCAGGACTTTGAACATTGCAGAAGTGAGGTAGACGAGAAGAAGCGTAGGCGGAAGAAACAATCTGCACCTCAGGCAACTTCATACCAACAATACATTTTCCAAACCTGCTTCAGAGCCTGCAAGTCCAGGGTAGGCCTCTACAGCGTGCATGCAGCCGTCCCCAGTCACGTCTTCGAAAGATGATAATAATTTTTTATAACCTAATATACGTTGGTGAAATAAATTGTCAGATATCGTGTCAACGCCACCCAACACGTTAATAATAATAATAATGCAATTGATTTGTATAGCGCTCGAATCAATCAAATTGCTCTCATGCGCTTTACATGCATGTACAAGTAACTATTTAGAATTGTAGTATTGAGCTGACAGTAGCGTCAAAGACGCAGATCTCAGTTGCCGAATCGGTCGACGTCGGTTCAGTAACTCCGTGAGATAACTCGGTGCTATGTCATGCCTCACAGAGTACACAGACACAAGCACTTTATATGTCGGGTGTACACAGATAGGTGTTGCAGCACTGGAGTGACGTGGTCGTACTTCCTCGTACGGCAGACGAGGCGGGCTGCACAGTTTTGCACACGTTGCAAATGCTGCAGCTTCGTCTGCGGAAGGCCATAGAGTAATGAATTTGCATAATCGAGGCGTGAAGTCACGAGCGCGTGCACCAGGGTTGTGCACGCATCATCAGTGATGCTTAGCCGAATTTGTCCAATGTTGCGAATCAGGTGGTAGCACGACTTTGCTATCTGTGCAACCTGTGCTTCCATAGTTAGACCGCTGTCAATAACTCCTCAATGACTTCGGCACAACCCGATATCCTCCAATTGTCACGGAAATATCGGAGGGAAAATAACCTTTAGTGATGTAAGTAAGTAAGTAAGTAAATGTTTATTTTTCCAACAAAAGATACATACAGTGTATATGGTATATCAGAATGAGTATGTCAGAAAAAAGGGGTATACTGAAGAAACTCTTGTATTTGTATACCCCTAAGAATTATTTACATACAACACGTGGAACATGGCAGATATTACATAATTGTACAATGTTAGTTATTATTGGCTATTATAATATAAATACAAAAAATAACACATTGATAGTAGTACTTATTTGAAAATTAATAATTTATATTTTGAGTTGGGATATGCTCACTTATTGATAACAGTGTAGTGCAAGTTAGAATTGAATATACAGTTGCAGCCATGAAAGTGCCGAGTCTATGATGCCGAACGAGTGTTTCAGTAGAGTCATCAAAAAATCGTGATCAATAGTGTCGAATGCGCTGGACAAATCAATCTAACATCACGAGAACAGTATTGCAGGAGTGCCGTCTCCGTCGAGTGGCCATGGCGGTATGCTGATTGAAAAGGATCACGCAAAGTATTCATATCAAGGTGATTGTTATGTTGTCTTGCGATCACGTTTTCAACAAGTTTTGATACAAAAGGCAAGTTCGAAACTGGGCGGTAATTGCACAAAGCATCTTCATCAAGCGTCACTTTTTAGGATTGGTCTAACGACTGCATGCTTAAACACATCAGGTATAATTGAACTTTCGAGGGAAGTGTTTATTATCGAAATGATGATGGGTACCAGTTCTAACAAACATAGCTAAAGGAGCCAGACATCGGATTCAGTGATTTCTGCGAAGCGTGTCCACAGAGCACCACGAAAAGCACTGTCGTCACCGAATGCAGCCACCATCCAGGACAAATGCATATTGCCAAGAACATGTTAACATCGTGCAGTTATTTTGGACCTGACAAATATACCCTCCTAGGCAAAGTTGTCCTGGTCAGACACGTATGTATCCATGCATGCACGCACACACGCACGCGAGCAAACACGGTCACATACTCTGACACGCGCATTCACTGCATTGCACAAGCATGCCCGCGAACACACAGAGACACAGAGAGACACACACAAACTCTCTCTCTCTCTCCCCCCCCCCTCTCTCTCTCCCCCTCCTCCCTCTCTCCTCTCACACACACAAACACACACGAACACCTCGCGATGCACCCTAACGTTGTCAAGTATTTGTTCAATACGTTCGTTGAGTTTAACTCCTTAACACAGTGGAGTGCACGTATATGTTCATACTCCAAAGAAATATGTTGTTCTGAAAGTAGACAGTTTATTCACCCTGGCGGTTTATCCTCGTTATGGCATGGCATCGCTTTATGCACCTTTCGCCTTTCAACATGCAATGTTCTTGACAAATAAGATCCAGTTCCGGTCTAACGAATTTTTCTGCACAGGGTCTCCAGCATGTCATGTGGTTATAACGTTCCCTGAAAAAACATGATATTGTTTAATGACAACTGAAAATTGTGTACATATATATGTGTATTTATATATATATGTATCCATTTATGTATGTATGTATGCGTATATGCATGTATGTGTGTGTATATGTGCGTGTGTGCTTGTGTGCGTGTGTGCGCGTGTGCGCGTGGCGCGTGTGTGCGTGCGTGTGTGCGTGTGTGTGTGCGTGAGTGCGTGTGTGCATTCGTGCATGCGTGTACGTACGTACGTACGTATGTATGTAGGTATGTATTTACGTAGGTACGTACGCACGTACGTGTGTACGTGTGTATGTGTGTGCCTGTGTGCCTATATGTGTGTATGTGTGTTTGTGTGTATACGGGTATGCGTGTATACGTGTATGCGTGTATGCGTGTATGCATGTATGCGTGTATGCATATAATATTATGCTTGTAAGCATGTATGCATGTTTTTGCGTATGTGCGTGTGTGTTTGCATGTGTGCGCACGCCTGCGCATATGTGTAAATTATGTATGCTTGAGTCATACTATTTTTTCTATGTAAATGTAAACACATATTTACCATTAACATGGGTAGACGCCAAAACAGAAATATATTTGTTTGTTAAAGTAGATGTGATATGTAAGGCAGCGTTCAGTCTGAGATTATCTTCGTTACGGATGTTTATCTTCCCTTTCAGGAACGAATATACAAATGACCATCCTGCTCGTGAATTTTTCGGTACATTAACAGAAATGGATCCACAGTTAGACTATGTAGCGTACGTTGCTAACCTGCAAGCCCTTGTGCATGTGTGGACATGGTTGTCTGAATGATTATTGTTGATTATTTCGTTGACAGACGCTCCAATAATGACCGATATCAACATCAGCACGGCCGACGTAGCTACGACCTAAAATAAAAATTGCGATCGTTACATCGAAGTTGTGAGTTCAAGAGTGTGTATGCGACTTAGATTGCAACGGATGTGATTTCACAATAGTTATGGACGTTCTCCTGAACTAACTGATCATGTTGCATACTACGGTAACTTACCGCTATAGAAATACGTTTGTAGAGTTATTCAAACGAATAACGAATAAGATTATCGCACGTAATTGTAAAACCATAGTCTGTTGAAATGTGAGTGAAATGTTGCTCGCTTCATGTCTTGAAGATTTACCCTTTAGAAAGGAAGGTGTCAGTTAAAGTGCCAGCAAATAGCGTGATATAGTGGTGATGTTGTGAAAACACTTTGCTTGGTAAACGTAAACTGCAAACTGCAGAAACTTCGAGAGTACGATAGCAAACGATACAGTCCCTTGACGTTTTTGAGATGCGTTGCCTGTGGGCTATCAGTATCAGTATCAGTGGTGTTTCTAGGGCAAACAGACTACACAATAGAGAGAAGACATTCATTCCTGCATCCATCTCAGATGCCATCAGACATAGAAAACCCCAGTGGTTGTATGCCAAACAAAAACGTCGTAAAAATAGCTTTCAATGAAGGTTTTAAAGGACACAGATAAAGGACGTTAGAAAGGACGCTGAACTTCCGGACAGCAGAGCGGTATGCTATACACAGGACGAAATGGACGGTGTGTGACATCCATGAGGATGGCGAGTGGTCATATTGGCCTAGGTAGGCATTTAAGTCAAGTTAAGTCAAGTCAAGTACCACCTCCTCTTTCATCGGCGAACGGATGACCTGTGCATTTTACACTCTAGCCGCCATCATGGCAACACCTCGCGTGAAAGACGTAACAAGAGACGAAAAGTCTACTTATGGTGCTTAAATAAACAATCCCAATGCCCACAATAACTCCATTGACATCAACGGCGAAATCTACTTTGACGATCAGTAAATACTCACCCGATACGTCATTTTAGTAGTTTTGTATCTTCGATGGTTGAACGACACAATACAAATTCTGGAATGTGATAAAATAAGGTTATTCAAGTAAAAAAATATATATACGGTCCAAAGTGTGTGTGTGTGTGTGTGTGTGTGTGTGTGTGTGTGTGTGTGTGTGTGTGTGTGTGTTTGTGTATATCTACATACACGTGCTTGCATGTATATATGTAGGTATGTATGTATGTATGTATGTATATATGTATGTATGTATGTATGTTTGTATGTACGTATGTGCATTTAGGTGTATATATGTGTGTTTGTAAGTATACAGCTGTATGTGTGTATGTGTGAATGTGTGAATGTGTGAATGTGTGTATATGCGTATGTGCGTATGTGCGTATGTGCGTATGTGCGTATGTGCTTATGCGCGTATGCGCGTATGCGCGTATGAGCGTATGCGCGTATGCACGTATGTATGTATAAATTTGTGTGCGTGCATATGTGCACATGTGTGCATTTGTGCATTTGTGCGTGTTTGCATGTGCTTGTGTGCTTGTGTGCGTGTGTGCGTGTGTGCGTGTGTGCGTGTGTGCGTGTGTGCGTGTGTGCAAGTGTGCTTGTGTGCGTGTGTGCGTGTGTGCATATGTGAATGTGTGCAAAAATACATTAATAGTCATATATATATATATATAAATATATGCATGAATGCACGTATTTACGCGTGTCTGCATGTTCGCGTGTTCGTATGCACATGCATGTATATTTTTCGTGATAATTGTTAAACGCTATGCAGAAAATGCACATACATTTTTCCCGAAGCGCTCCACACTCTTTTTTAAAGCTTTCTCTAGTTAATATTTCTTCAATATGATTTAATTTGTATCTGTGAAACCTCGGATTGACTTGATAGATACGTCGGCTATCAGTCTATGTAATCTGGATCAGTTGTACTTACCTAGCGACAATGCGTATTGATATAGGCAGAGACGTTTTTGCTACAACACACTAGTACACCAGTCAACTACAGGTCGTTTATATAACTCTTCTAGTAGCCGTTCACTAACCTTGAACTCGCTGCAGGAAGGATCTGCTTCCAGCGGAATATTCCCCGAACGTGTTGAAATGTGGCAGTTGTTGACACGATACACGGCTACAGAAATAGACAAAAACATAGTCCACTTGATATATTTACGTTATGCCGCCTTGGTTATTGCGTTGAAGAGTTTTTTCGAGTTCACATGCGAAGGTCAATGTTAACTTCTGAAGGTTTTGTTTACTGTTTACGTACACACTGAAGTAGCTACAAGTAGGCCCGTCCAGGAATAAAAAATGTAATGTTGTATATATACATATATATATATATATACATATATATATATATATATATATATATATATATATATATATATACATATATACATATATATATATATACATATATATAAATATATATATATATATACTGTTCAGCGTTGTCAACGTTGTCAGATATCCTGTTTTTCCTTAATTTTCAAATCAATCGTCTTGTGAGCCAAACCATTTCACAGTTATATAGTGTACAAATCAAATAATGCTAGTATAGTTATACACTTGAGCACCACTCAGTCCCTGGACACACGAAGTGATGCACATACACCAATGCTTACGAGCCATGCAGGAAACGTAGCACACCGATAGTGTTACGAAATGTGTTCAACCGCACGCGCCCATAATAATAAAAATTATATATTTTATTTGGTATAGCGCCACATCCAGTATTGTTCGTGGCGCAATTCATAAGGAAGGCAGATGCTACTAAATACCAGCGGGCGACCGTACATATGATAATGTGTCAGTCGCCAAACAGAAAAACCAGTCGCACATGCGACCAATTCAGTCGCAACTTAGAGGGCTGCAGTATAACATAGATGTATATACATGTATATCTCCCGCACGTGACCGATGAGTAAAAAATATGCCCGGATTTTTTGGTAGTCCGTCGGACTACCGCCGACGCCAACTTCGGTAGTCCGATCGAATTTTTGGTAAGCCTCGGACTACCGGACTGCCACTATTTCGAACCCTGACCATACATAGATGCAACTGAGTTTTGGCGCACTGACTTCCACAGGCCAGCAAAGTAAAGGTCCTCAATCAGTTCGTTTGCCCATCGCGAATCCGGTTCTTTTGTGTCCAGATGTGTAATGTGTGAATATTTTAATTAGTGCGCATAATCTGTTTAATAAAAAAAATGTGTACTTGTTTTTTAATCGACAAAAAGATTTGTTGTTACACCGGGTAGCTGGCCAATTGCGCTGTCCACCTCCAGCGCCATTTCGATCACATGCTGTACGCGAGATCAGCACCCCGAGCATACCAATGCAATAACAACATATACGTGCTCTGGCGTATCAAGTCATTCATGGTGATAATAAGTGGTTGTACGAAGGTACATATTACACTATCGCAGTTGGCAACAACAAAGCGCAGTATAAATAAATTGTGTATAAATTCAATGAGAATAATTGTGACACTTAATTGTACGAGTACAACATCACATAACTGCAACTGGCGAACGTTTACACTCGACTAGGGTCTGATTCTAAGAGTAAAACGTCATCGTACCAGCCAAAGATTCAGTCAGAGTGACAACGGGCATATTATTTGATATGTATATTGTATTGTGGTTTGTTACGCTGGATCATGTTGATAAGCTGTTGTTGCTACAATACATATTACGAGAGTAGGTGACGTGAAGGTGCGAAATAAAAAGTAACACTGGTTTAGCAGAAGGCCCGTGTTGACCTTGCAAGTAATTTAGTAAGGAAACATCCGTAATTGTGTGCAACAAAACGTCAAACACTGGAGTATTATGATTCACATTTTGATACTACTACTGCAAAAGGGTGTTAATTAATAATCATTGAGATTCAGTATGTGTATATATACTCTTCCCAGTAATACAATTGTTATGAAGGCATAATACGCAACTTGAATTCAGGGAGGATACGTAGCCTGCGGGAGGCCTACATTTGATCGATCTAGGTAATTTAAAATAAAAATAAATCAACCCTATGTAGGTTATCAACAAATTTTAATGAGCACATTTAAATATACGTTTGTTTTCAAACACATTTTAATAATAACAATATAAACGTTTTTGTTTGCTGAATAATATGCTTTTCTTTACAGGAGATTGAACGAGTAGTGCGCTTAGAACCACTAGTTCTCCAAGTTAATATAGCTTACTGGACAGTTTTAATTGTCCAGGATCTCGGACAAGATTCTACAGCCATGCTGCATATAGACAGTTCAGCATGTGAATGTCCGCTGAGTGATCCCCAATTGTGTCTTGTGGTGCATCTGTGACACATTCATCGGTGTCGATGGGGTGTACACTGGCTTCTAGGTATATCAGTTAGTTTGACTGACTGAAAGCCAGCGTAGAACGCAGGTTGCTCGACATTCGAGTGTGGAGACGCCTGACTAGATCTGCGGTTGGTGATGGAACAGTGGGTGTCAGGGTCTTGCAGATATGACAACTCTCAACCCTGTGCGACAGGTTCTGTGTCAAACATTCGTCTGTGAACTACATCGGTTTGTATATTAATGACACCATTGTATGTGTTCGCTGTTTTCGATGGTACTGCAGACCAGCTTCCTGATTGTTTGTTGTACACCCGTTTGTACCTATACAGCATACAAAGTGACAATTAGCATGGCTTTCACATGTATGATATGATATTATATGTGACAACACGTTTATCAAAAGTCAATAATACATGGTATTTGTCTGCAATTCAACTATAACTTTTAGCAGTGTCCATGAAAAAATACATTAATTATCCAGCATCATTACAGTGGTAGGGCTTCATTGTCTTTGTGTTGCTGATAGTTAATGGCAACCAGGTGGGTTCTTGCAACATACAACTGGGTACTTGTTATGGAAAACACGGGTTTGTGGTGAACTAGTGGTATTGAAAGATGTTTCACATTTTTCAACAACAATCTGTTTATACACCGACTGCAACATGTTACTTGTTTGTTTAAATTATCTCTGAATTACGACGACTCTTATATATTTGTCATGCCACGTGTCAGTTTTCTACATTATTCTTTTTTATCACTGATTTATATTTCCACAAATAATTTACATTACATTTTCTTCGTTACGGATGTTTATCGTCCCTTTCAGGAAAGAATAAACAAATGACCATCCTACTCGTGAATTTTTCGGTACATCAACAGAAATGGATCCACAGTTAGACTATGTAGCGTACACAGCCAATTACAAGGACATGTTGCTAACCTGCAAGCCCTTGTGCATGCGTGGACATGGTCGTCTGAATAATTATTGTTGATTATGTCGTTGACAGATATCAACATCAGCACTGCCGACGTAGTTACGACCTAAAATTAAAATGGCGATCGTTACATCGAAATTGTGAGTTCAAGAGTGTGCATGCGACTTAGATTGCAACGGATGTGATTTCACAATAGCTACGGACGTTCTCCTGAACTAACTGATCATGTTACATACTACGATTACTTGCAGTTTTAAGAAATCATTTTGTAGAGTTATTCAAACGAATAACGAAAGGTCTGTACACGTTGTACTAGTTATGTTGTAAACAACACTTGAGTAAACTGAACTATTCCTTACATAGTGAAATATGATATTATATAGTGTAGATTATTCAAAGCGCTTTACACTTTACTGTCTGGCAGACCTGTTAAGTCAAACACCATCTCGACTTATGTGGGAAGCATCTAGCCACTGAAATTAATATGTGAAGACTATTCGTATAAAAACTGTCTATAGCCTTGATAAAAACAGCTGAGTGTATTGGAGCAACGTAGCAAGTAGTGATTGTACATGTAATTCTCAGTCATATGGCGATGACCTTGTCTAGTATAGTGTCTTTTTTGTAAGTTGTAAACATACCAAGCATTGTGCAAACTACAGTTAAATTTTGATATCATATATGATTTTTTTTAAACAAACAATCATTAGATAATTATTTTATTTGATATGTACGTATTGCATTTGTTCAACTACACATCTTCCTAAGTTGTATTTATCCTCATTTGTTTATATGTTATGGGCATGTGATTTTTTATATGTACATGACATTTGTTCAACAACTTCCTAAATATTCGTTGTTCTATTGTTTCTTTGCATTTGATGTGCATGTGATGTGTATGCTAGATTACAAATTATTGCATTATACATATCGAGTGGAGTGATTGTACCTGTAGTTGTATTGTGTTTTTCATTATTTTGTAATCAATCACATCATAAGAGTTTCAATCAAATGTTTTTACTTTACAGTGTCTTTACTTTAATTGTATTTCTAACAACAATATGCAATTTAACAAGGATACCCATTACTGCAAAATCCTCATGCAGACAAACAAACCTATCATATATACTTATCCATTGCTTGTATTCATGATATTGATAAAAGGTTTGGTGACAGATTAATGTGTACCACAACTCCCGTTTACCTGAATGTGAAGAGCTTAGCCGCATACATCTGCATGTGATGATGCTGCACCTCGAGTCCTTGAAAATACGGTACATGTATTGATAGTCAGCACTGGTTGTTTCTAACAATAATGTTAATGTGCTTGCAAAAGTTGCAGTGCAATGTATGACCATCTGACACATGCAACCAATGCCCATATAAATCATTGACACGCTATCTATACATATTATGGGCATTAATGTTCTCATGGTATTTGGGGGCGCTGGTTTTCTGAACATAACAGAAAAAACTTACGAGGGGGGCAATAAAAATCCTGGTGAAACTACTGGCATATTCTTTTTCTTGTAAATAATTAAATAAACAGACTGCATAATTATTTTATAAGCACAATTCAAATAACATTTTGAAATGTCCAATAATAGTAATTTTAATATAAAAGTAATAGATTAGGTAAATTACCATTACACGGCTTAACTACTATTAGTAAATTATGTAAATATATATTTGTTCAATTTATTGCTATTAGTTCAATAATTATAATCGTACAGATCATTTACAATACAATATTACTATTATCCCACGCCTTAGGCTTCTAGCCTACTGCCATAGACGACATAGGCATATCATATACTCACAGGTGTAAGCCACAGCATCACACTACTAGGTGATACTAGAGTCTAGACAGAGTAAACTGGGCCCAGTCATGCCGCACAAGCCGCCATTGACTAAAACGTAAAAAATCAAATAAATTTAGTACAAGCAACATTCCTTTGTGTACTCACATGCCTAAACATACATGATTATAGCTGAATACTTCGAAGTTACTAACCTGTCTGGAAGAGTCATAGAATGCAAACGCTGCATCTGTTGTGACTGACCCCCCGCCACGGCCACAGTCCACTGGCACTCACAGTCGCTAACGCTTTCTGTTTACTTTGTTTCGTTCCATAGTCTTTCCTTTTTCGCTGCCGTGGGTCACAACAACTACACAAAACGTTGTCGGATGTATCTGCAGGACTGCCAAAACCTGGGTTCCTGTCTACACTTACTGGAAGCAATGCGTCATTGTTTTGGTCGGAAACATGGAACGACATGACAATCGAACAGTGTCTCATGAGAGCAGGGAAGGCCCAAGATGGACTGATCAAAACAACGCACAAAGATGCAGTCAGGACCAAGTGGCTTCTATCAGCACACACAGCTGCTCTCCGATGTCTAACTAGTACGTTCACATATACCATGTCAGGCCAACACAGAGAAGTTCGTGCTGGAAGCATCAAACAGGACAACATTGATCTGGCCAAATCCCTGACCTTTCTGCAAAGTCACAACCCATCTTCCACCGACAATGACGAGCACCTGCAACATGTTGTTAGTGGGGTCATAGCTGATGAGCGAGTCAATATAGACCAAGCTGTGGATATTGGAATGAAAATCCACCAGAAGATCACAGATCTGAAGTACGGAGACATAGCTATCAGGAAGTCAGACTAAGTGAAAACCTTTGCAGTTATGAGGAAAACTGTCAAACTGAAAGATGAAAAAGAAGTGCGCATGTCGTCGACGGAGCTGTACCAGAGACTATTGGCCACGGCATATACTTCTGGACCACCAGATCGCATTATCTTCCCACATGAGCTAACAGCCGAAGCCCCAGATTTATTCCACGACAATAGCACAATGCGAATGCCAGTTAAGTCTAAATTAGTTTCATTCATCGCCACCCTCGATCCCCATGTTGTCTGCAATGATGAAATTGACGTCAAAGTCACAGTTGCGTATGGATGTGCCGTTCTGCATCAGATACCCTGGGCCAAAGACAGGTACCTTTCATGAAGTGTGTTCATCTTATGTGATATATGTTCTACTCTTGGCAGCACACGATAGGACCTGGTTTGTAGTGTTCGACAGCTATAAAGTGCTCACAACCAAGGAACCCGAACAGAAGCAGCGTAAAGTGGGCAGGATCCTTTCCGCTGATGTGTTGGTTGGATGTAACTTACCTGCTGACAAAAGTATCCAGGTGCGTCACGCTGGCAAGGAATACAATAATTGCGAAGTGTACCCTAGATGTTGCAGAATTCCACGAGAACGTATGCGTCCGTCGTGGTGATACAGATCTACTTGTAATCCTGCTTTAACATGAGGCTGAGAAGTCCACTATTTACATGCAAGCCAAGCAAAGACTAATCAGTATCAGCGCTGGTCAACCTGCTCTCGGAAAGGAGATTTGTAAGTGCTTGCCATTTGCACACGCTATGTCTGGCTGTGACACAACGTCAGCTATCTACGGTATTGGCAGAATCAAACACATGAAAGATCTAGGATCTTCAACAGAGCTGAGAACATCCATATTCGGAAATAACACTGCGCCGAGCGCCGATATTACAACAGCTGGGGAGCGAATTATGGTTTTGCTTTACACCAAAAACAACTAAAATGTAAGTCTCGACGACCTACAATACATGCACATAATTTCATCAAAGTATGTCGTCATTGAAAGAATGCCACCGACAAGTCGAACATGCTACTTCCATTCACTCAGAGTGCACCTACAGGTTTCTACTTGGGTTAATCTGAAGACGGTATTTGATAGCAAGAAGTATGGCTTCCACTGTGACGCACACTCAGTAGTGCCAGTCATTACAGACAAAGAACCAGCACCCAAACATCTTCTACAAGAGATCCGTTTCTCTTGCAAGCGCCAAAATAACTTGTGTGGGTCTTGCAATTGCTCAAAGATGTGTCTTGCCTGTAGCGTCCACTGAAAATGTCAAGGACAGTGCGCAAACGGCCCAACTCTTGTACAGCTACCCGACAGTGACGACGGTGACAGTGCTGATGATGATGTTTAACAAATTATGTATTAGAAGATTACAGGTAGGACATTTATGTTTGAATGCTATACCATTCACTGTTTGGGGTATGAGTGACATCCATGTTATCTTAATTAAGATGTTAATAAAATCCCAGAACAACGTTGGGGTGGAGTGCTATATAAGAAATATATTACTAATTAATTAGTTGGTTAATTACTTAATTGATTAATTAAACTTCGTCATTAATGTATTAATGTGCGGCTTAATAGACAAGTATACATATCATTACAAACGTATTAACCAATAAATGAAACAGTTAAAAATATGATTAACAAACGCAAACAAAAAGTTATACTTCGAAATTGGACCGAAACATCCCAAAACAAGGATTGGGATAAAAAAAGGTCCACAGGTGGACTGTGTCAGCTTCCATTATAACATAGCTTTGAATATGTCTTTACTGACACTGATATGCAAAACCACAGAACATGTTTGACAGAAGCAACGGTTTTACTTTGAGCAACCAAAATCAGGTCAACTGTGTTGATTACGCGATTAGCGCCATGTTGTGTATGTGCGAAGTTCATGTGTGCTTACAACTTTTGCACCGACAGTCTACACACACTGGACACACTATTTTGTAGGGGAAAGCACAGACACCGTGTCTCAAGCACATACATGAACAGTTGATACAATACATATTTATAGTCGAAGTTCTATCATATAAGTCTGTGTTAGTGAAAGTATCAACCCTCGAAATCACTGCTGATGTCAAGATGTTGACAACTTAACTTGTAAGTTCAATAGACTCAGGCCGTAAAACATATTAACATCTTAAGTAATGTTTAGTATGCACTATTTGTATGCACACTCCAGAAGGCGCACAACAAACAGGTCAAGCACGATACAACATTTGCAAAGCAACATCATCTCCTTAGGTACCTCTCAATCAAATTATATGATATTACAATTTTGTTTTATAACGTGCCTTTATATAGGTCTCTCATTAATACGTTCCAAGACGATATCATCAGGCCATAGTTGTTAATAAAAAATTAGCCTATTTTTATTGAAATAAAACTATTTTTGAGTGCTTTGATTCTAAACAAAAGCAACCAATGAGTGTTTTCAACCTGAATAAAAAATATTGCTATGCACGTGTGTACTGGTGCTAGTGTGTATCAACATACATATCATAACGTAATGAACACACAACTACATCGACTAGAAGACGTTTTGCAGTAGGAGGCGGCTAGTAACACACTCACACGCACACACACACTGCACACGCACTGCACACGCACACACTGCACACGCACATACATACACACACGCACACACACACACTGCACACGCACACACACACACTGCACACGCACACACACACACACTGCATACGCACACATACACATACATGCCCAGTTGCTTACAATAAAATGTTAAGACATTGAAATGTAATATTGCTTTTACAGACAGCTCCTAATAATAATTATCAAGTGGAGAATGGAAATGATCATGACATGTTGAATTGATGCGTTGAGATAGTGACGCTGACGAATGCCTGGAGTGGCTCCTCAACATGTATTAGCTGCGTCAATGTAGTTTCTAGAGGAGCGGCTGTGTACACATTCTGGCCCTATTTGGAGTATTCGTTTGCATATATTTGCATAGAGATCTGGCAAACATTTCCATAATTCTTGTAAAAAGCAACGAACGCAACATGATTATTATCACGTGCGTACTATGCTATGGCAGTTGGTCTGGAAACCCAAAAGTTGTTTTGACATAAACATAACGACTATTAATAAAATTGGGAGATAATTTATTCAATTTGGAAATATTGGAAACAATAATTGTCAATATCATGTAACTAACCAGATGGTGATGTGCTGGGAATGGCCATTTCGTTTAGCAATTTGCAATTTTGTTCGCATACAGTTAATCTAAATACAGATATCTAAGTGTTAATATTACTAAAATACAAAGTCCACGCGAAGAGACGGGTACACTACAGTATTTAAAACTACGCACAACAATACCATGTTATACTTGACGTTTTCTTGATTACCAGCCAAATACTAGATTGCTGTACTCGGCTACGTGTGATCAGAACAACCTGTGTTTACTGTTTTGTATAGGTTACACGTAGTAGTTTTCTCGTGTCGTCATTGTTTCTCCATAGGGTGTCACAGTTAAGGGATGCGCGTGTATCGTTCTGGAGTAGGTTAGTTGACCGATAATTAGGAGTATTCAATAACTGAACTTCACATTGCTGACAATTATATAATAACAATAATAATACAATTATAGTATAAAGACATTTTAATCCATTGCAATCATAACAAAATTATTAAGACACTGTATCATAAGAATATTTACAATTTGTATTTAAAAAGTTTATGATGTTTTAATTCGAATTTAAACAATCCGTCACATTTAAACATACCGCAATCGGATCTGGTAGAATATCTTGACTCTTGTGGTTGAGAGTTGGAATCCACAGAAGGTTACATATACACTCTTTATGGGATGTTTTACTCCCCCTCGGGCATACAAACCGGGTAGAAGTGATCAATGACTATTTGTGTATCATTTTGCAAAACACAGGCAATGTGAACTCAATTCTCCACTCGTTTGTATTGTAACTGCTATTGACAGTTATTATCAGTGGTATGTTCGTGATGCTTGACGTAGAAATAATAACCATTACCACCATCCATGCTGGATGTAGGGCAGGACAGACGGGGAAGTTGCCTAGGGTGCCTCACAATGTAAATTGAATGGGCATTCGCAAAACATTTTAAGAGAAATTTCTTTGTGCAGAAATGTTTTTAGACCATAAAGAAATTACTTTTTAGACGTAACTTGAGCGCTTCAATATGATGCAAACTCGTGTTCTATATGGGCAAAAGTCATAATTTGCCGCGAAAGCCCTATTTTGAAGATAGGAAGGAGTGAGAACTGGTATACGATACCATACCTGATCAACCACTGCCCAGGGCCCCCACAGTCCTAAATCCAGCGCTGGCAACCACAACTGTTAAAAATACAATTTGTAGGTGTGATGTATTCATGTGTATTGTGAAATGCGTCCACCTGTTCCCAGTATCTAGGTGAATGGCAATTTGTGAAGTGCATTTCCGATATCCCAAATACGAAAACAAGTGGGATGATTTGATATTTGGCACTCAATCCACATTTGTTATACATATCATTGTAATGCTGATCTGGAGTACCACGAGGAGTGTTCACATATGGCAATCTGTTCCTCACATCCAGTGATAAATTGTGACAGAAACAGAATTGCCGCACTAACTCTCAATCCGTAGCCTCGAACGACTAGACGTTTGCATCTAGGAGATTAAGAATATATAAACAGTCCAATTCGCTTCGTTATTTTTGCATTACATTTTTTTTAATAAGAAAACTCTAAACACATCAGAAATACTGCATCATACAGTGTTCCTATATTTACCTATATATCTTCCATTCTGCGTATTGTCGTCCAAACGTTTAATATCATTTTGAAAATTCTTACCCGATTAGATGGATTCACTCTGATTCAAATATATTATGAAACTATTCAGTTAACGTGATGCAAGCAGACACATTGTTGCGATCTGCTTTGAGACTATTGCACTATGTCAGCAGAAATCTCTTGTTCACAATACGTGGAATTTGGACCCCATTATTATAAATAACGTCAGTCGCTGCTGATTTTAATATCTAATTGACAATAATATAATGTTTCAATTCCGTCCAATAAACTCTCGCCTTTATGTGAACGATTATTCAATACCTTGATATGTTTTTATACACACTATACATGAAAAAGAATGTTTCGATGCCATAACAAATCAACCCCTTAGAAGACATTTCATTCAGACGGAAAGCAATATTTCACACAAGTGGTACTCGATTCGAAACAATGTTTTTCACAGGCGGCGGTCAATTCCGGACGAAGACCAGCATTCTTGCACTCCATGCCACATGTATTCCGGCCATACTGAGCCCAGCACGCCCGAACGCAAGCCGAGAACTCCTTCGTCGGCCAATCCGGAGAGTCCTTCTGAGCCGTGACGTCAAAGACTCCCATCACCAGCATTGCCATCACGGCGAAATGCTGCAACAAATTGGAAGATATCTGCTTACGGAAGCTCCGGTACAATGAATTTTCGAAGTATGATAATTACGTTAGATATCCACGATGTCTGAGGAACATGTGGACACCTATGGTGGTACGTAATGTATGTGTGCAATATATAGCTGACCGACATACATATACGCACGAACAAACGAACGCACACTCACACACGCTATAATTTCCTGGCATACACTCTATACAGTACTGTGTTGTTCTTGTACTTACCACTAGTGTCATCTCGGAAAACGGTGCACACTCCGTGCAGCGTCAGTCAGTGTTTCCTAAGGCGAAATCATTTGAAGTTCAAAACACAATCAGGGCAGTTTGTCTGAACTAAATACCTTCAAGATTGACGACTGTTTCGTGAAGTGTCAACTAGAAAATTAATATAGACGCTGCTTATAAAAATTTCAAACTGTCATCTACGACACATTAACTTTGAACATTGATACTCGTTTCATTACCGACCGCAACTTCACTGCAGTTCGAGTGAGACGTTGAAGAGGTTTGCTCGACATGGCAAAGGCGAATGGCGGCACAGTGGGTTCATTGTGAGTTCGCATAAATATCATGGATCGCCAAATTGACATTAATTTATGCGACACTCTGGTCGCATGTTGATTCTACACACACACACGCATGTTGATTCTACACAGCGCTCACACAACGCACACGCTCCCATGTACATATGCACACACGCATGCATACATAAACTCTATACTGATTGTACACATTCCCAAACAAGGAAATTAAAGTGGACAAGAGTTCGCATTGGAGACGCACGAGAACTAACCATACAAACACATATTTGTGTAAATAGTTCAAACAACATTTGGCCGAACGGCGACGGGTCGAGGTTTGTGACGAGAAAGGCGTGACACCAAAGCATTTTCGTTGTTGCAATATATGGCATTCCATGATGCCACTCTGAGTCTACCAAATAGCTTCTTTAGCCGCGTCCACTGGTCTTCACGCTGGAAAACAGAATACATTACATAAATAACAACGATCTTCCGGGTAATGCCCCCGTAGAATTGTGCATGGCGCTTTCTCATTGTCATATTATTAGTAATCAATTCCAGTCCCGAGAGGCTTGCGCCAGTATTGATACTGTTTGGGTAGTAGATAATATGTCAACATTAATACGCTAACCCAAGGTGTTTTGCACAAAGCTACTCACGATACTAAATGAATATAAATTTCATATAAACATTATATTATGTATTATATATGCAAATAGTGTTAAATTGCAACGTGAAATTCAAAGAAGTACCTATACATAAAATATCTATACATGAATTACACATTTATTGTGAAGACGATATTTAAGAAGCGGAGAAGAAGTTAGCCCCACTCCATCGTCGGCATATGACACAAGTATTCACATATACTGTGCTTAATTTGGTCAGACGAGCACGTGACCCATCCGTTTTACAACTCAGCTGGTCGGCCATACGTAATCAGATGCATGTTGTGTTGTGTAACAATTCAACAGACGTCATCGTTTTTCAATAGTTACTTGGTCACGCATCAACGCATTTCTGAAGTTACGCCAGAACGCATCGTCAAAGACGCCTGCCCTGAGAACGACGGCTGGCGACTCTCTGTGCAACAGAATCAGAATCAGAATAAATTTATTTGACATATAAATACAATATATATACAACGAATAACGTAAGTAATAGATAAGGTCGGGAGACTCCCATTAAGATATATAATATCGCTAGCACAGGAGCCACCCCATAATTATAAACAACAACAACATTTACATGACACACATCAGACTTGCATACGACTTCTTTTTAGAGTTGATAATTACTCAATGTATCAACATACATGCATAATATCAGGACTGATTATATGTACTCGTGTACACATTGACGTACATATGGATACTTAAGTATACATTCCAATACGTATTACGAATTACAAATAAAGGAATTATGGATACGACAACTGGATTCATAATTTAAAATAAAAAGGGTTTTTGTGTATTTAGAAAAACCATATAGACTGTGGGCGTAAATTGTATTAATGAAATACTTGGTGTATTGTTAACTGTCTCTACTATGTTGTATCTAATGCATTTTTTTGTAAATTCATGTTTGAATCTGGACATATACAGATTAATTCTTTCACTTGTGCAGTGCTGATGAATATCATAGATGTGTGTGTGTTTGGAAAAACATTGAAGTAGAATGGTAGAAGATTGTTAATAAATTTATAGTAAAATTTAAAATGTTGGATTTTTTTTATGTAATCCAACTTTAGCAACTTGTAGTCTTTTAAAAATAGGACTTGTGTGAACATTGCATTTACTTAAGAATATTATTCGTATTGCCTTTATCTGTAATTTGACAATTCGATGTGCCTGATAACCCCATAAAAGTAAGCCATAATTAATATGAGGAAGAATAAGAGCATTGTACATAATATATAATGTATTAGGTGGTAAAAAATGTTTAAGTTTATTTAGTATGCCTATTGTTTTAGATATTGTATTTGCTATTTTGTTTGTATGACTATGCCGCCAGTTTAAATGGTTATTTATTGTGATGCCTAAACAATTTAAATCATTTACACATTCAATGTTTGCCCCATCTATTTGTAATACAGGGCATTCTACTTTCTTTTGTATGGAAAATCATGAATTTAGTATTTTGGGCATTTTGTGACAGTTTATTAGCTTTCAACCAATTGCTAATCTTTGTTAATTCTTTGTTAATATTTTCACTTCGCATTTGGCCTTCTGAATCGTTAAATGTATTTAGTGTACTAGTAAGGTTGGTGTCGTCAGCATACGTTATGAATTTGAAAAGGTCACTAGAAAGTGCTATGTCATTTATGTATATAATAAATAAGAGTGGCCCTAAAATTGAACCTTGAGGGACACCAGTGTTGTTGACTATTTCCTCAGACTTAACATTTTCTATTTCTACGTACTGGTTACGATTTTGTAAATATCTCTTACAAAGGTCTAGAGCCTTACCATTTAATCCATAGTAATTTAACTTCTGTACCAATATATTGTGATCAATTGTGTCAAATGCTTTTGATAAATCAAGGTATATATTTATTGGAGTAACCTTTTTTTAACAAGTTCTTGTATAATTCTGTCTATGGTTTCAAGTGTAGCAAGTTCAGTAGAATGTTTCTTTTTAAACCCATATTGACTATTGTAGTATAACGCTTTAGAATGGAAGTAATCGTGGATTTGATCAAACATAACCATTTTAAAAAAACTTAGAAAATCACTGGCAGGATAGAAATAGGACGATAATTGTTAAAGTCAGAAACATCACCTTTTTTAAAAGGGTTATGTCTTTTGCAATTTTTAATTTGTCTGGACATATTATAGTTATTATTGATTGATTAATAATCAGAGTGACTGCATTGCTGATATAATTTTTGTAATCAATTTTAGTAATTGTGTTGAAATAACGTCTTTTCCACAACTTGATTTTTGAGGTAAACGATCAATTATATTAACAGTAGTTTCCATGTCAATTGGGTTAAAGCTGAAGGTGTAAAATATATGGTTTTTCAGGTAATCTTTGTATGATTTACCTCCACTAGTAGTTGTTTTAGAGGCTAGAGTAGGACCAGCATTACTAAAAAACGTGTTATATTTGTTTGCAATAATGCATTTGTCACTAATCATTTCCTCATCGACTTTGAACAAATCTAGACATTTTTCTTTCTTTTGACTTTTCTGAATAATTTCTTTAATTAAACACCACTTGTTTTTAACATCATGCTTATGCTTTTCAAAACTGGATTGGTAATGTATTTGCTTAGCTAATCTAATATTACTTTTAAGAATGTTATTATAAGTATGTGTTAGATCCTTGATCGCGGAACCGTTTACCATGCCCAGTTTCCTCTTTTCCTTTTTACATCTCAATGTGTCACAATAAACGTGTTCATACTTTCTCTACGAGAATCTTCATTCTATAATGTCGCTGTACGCACAGCCCACGGCCAGTACACGACATTAATTGGCGACGAGGTAAACTGACAACTCTGCGAGTTACTTTGAACTAGACTACGTCTAATTTCTGTGTGAAAATGGAAACTGTCGCTGCCGTCGCACATTTTTCGCTGGAGCCGACTGACAGCGCAGGCCATCGCTGGGAGCGTTGGGTGAAGCGCTTTGAGAACTTTATGGTGGCTAAAGACATTCAGAACGATACAAGAATGAGAGCGATGTTGCTTCATTATGCTGGTGAGGCAGTGTTTGAATTGAGTGAAGCAGTGGGGGTGACAGAAAATGATGATTTCGCAGAAACCAAGCGGAAGCTCACTGCTTACTTCAGGCCGCAGTGCAATGAAGAATTTGAAATATTCAAGTTCCGACAGGCTGAACAGACGTCGTCAGAGACGCTGGACCAATTCAATGCACGATTGCAGCAACTAGCCAAAAACTGTAAGTTCCATGAGAAAGACAGAGAAGTGAAGTCGCAAATCATCAAAAAATGTGCGATGTCAAAAGTGCGTGACAAGGGGTTAAGTGAACCTACAATCACGCTAGAGAAGTTACTGACGTTCGGGCGCACACTGGAAGCTATGCTACAGCAGTCGAAGATCATGAGAAACTCTTTTTCGTCCGTGCCGAGGCCTGTCCACGCCGTATCGAATGACGAGGGGCAGCGCAACTCTTCACGTGGAGGTTTCAGCTTTGGTCGCCAGGTGGCGACACACAGAGATCGCAATACACCAAGAAAGCGTTTTCCGCCTGATCGCCAAGGGACGCCACATCGAGACGATCGACCAGTCGTGAGCAGTCAGCAGCGGTACAGACGTCACAAGGGGGCAGCACCGGCATGCTCAGGCTGTGGTGGACCGCCACACAACGATCGGCGAATGTGCAAAGCTTGGGGCAGGAGATGCTACAAGTGTCAAAAGTTAAATCACTTTGCTAATGTGTGCAATGCAAACACTCAACAGACACATTTAGCAGAAAATGACACACACTCGCAACGCAATGACAAGTTATGTGAAGACACATACACACTTGGCCTGTATCACACAAGTGCCACCCACACCATACCACCGTACATTTGCAATGTCCAGATATAGGGAAGTGAAGTGGCTATGGAGATAGATACCGGAGCAGCAGTTTCGCTTATATCGGGGGATGAGTGGGCTAAAATCTGCAAGACATCTGTGCTCACTCTCGACACGCGTAACGTTCCGAGGTTGCGAACGTACGCAGGTACCACAATTGAGCCTTTAGGGCGAGCACAGGTGAACGTTTGTCACAACAATCAACAGCACAGGCTGCAGGCAATCGTAGTGCCTGGGTCTGGACCTAACCTGCTGCGAAGGGACTGGCTAACAGTGTTGAAAGTGAACTGGGCTACCGTGAACCAGGTAGACAGAGAGGACTTCCTAAAGCCTTACGAATCAATGTTCAGTGAGGGACTAGGCACTCTAAAGGGGCTGACTGCGAAGTTCTACGTTGATGACACGGTTAAACCGAGGTATTGTAAACCTCGACCTGTACCTCTTGCTTTACGAGCCAAAGTAGAGGACGAGCTAGATCGTATGCAGAAGGCCGGAATCATCCGTCCTGTGGAGTATTCTGAGTGGGCCGCGCCCATTGTACCGGTCTTGAAGTCTACCGGCGCAGTCAGAATCTGTGGCGACTATAAGGTAACCATCAACAGAGCCGTCAAGGTAGACAAGTACCCGATCCCGAACGTATCTGATCTGTTAAAAAAATGTGCAGGTGGTACACTGTGCACCACGCTGGACATGAGCCATGCGTATCAACAGGTCGTACTGGATGAAGAATCACGTCCGTTGACTACAATCAACACGTCGAAAGGGCTATTCGCATTCGAACGTCTGCCTTTCGGTGTGAGTTCTTCTCCAGATATCTTTCAGAGAATCATGGAGCAGTTACTACAGAACATACCCATGACTGTAGTCTACCTCGACGACATCCTGGTCACAGGAAGAACGCCAGAAGAGCACGATCGTAATCTGGCTACTGTGCTAACGCGACTACAAGACGCAGGGTTACGCCTGAAGAAGGAGAAATGTGCGTTTCGTCAGAAATCGTGCACCTATCTAGGTCATGCGATTGATGCTGAAGGTATTCATCCTACGGAAGACAAAGTGCGAGCAGTACAGAACGCGCCTGCACCACAGAATGTACAGGAGTTGAGGAGTTATCTAGGACTCATTCACTACTATCACAACTTCTTGCGCAATCTCAGTACGCTGCTTGCTCCGCTGCATGAAATGACACGCCAACACACAAAGTGGAAGTGGGGTCCGACGCAACAAAAGGCTTTCGATGAGTCTAAGGCACTGCTTGTTTCTTCAGATGTGCTTGTACACTACAACCCTGAGCTGCCGATCATCTTAAGCAGTGACGCATCTCCTTACGGGATTGGAAGCGTATTGTCACACAGATTGCCCGATGGCAGCGACAAGCCTATCGCATACGCATCACGCTCTCTCTCCACAGCGGAAAAGAAGTACGCACAGCTGGAAAAGGAAGCGTTGTCGTTGGTCTTCGGGATATCCAAGTTCCATAAGTACCTTTACGGGAGGGACTTCACGTTGCAGACCGACCACAAGCCGTTGGTCGGGCTGTTGAAGGAAGATCGTGCCATCTCCGCAATGGCTAGTGCACGCATTCAGAGATGGGCATTAACACTACATAACTATCAGTACCATCTGGAGTACAGACCGGGCACGAGTATCTGTCATGCAGACGGATTGAGTCGCTTGCCGCTACCAGACACTCCTGAACGAGTACCAGTCCCGGAGGAAGTGGTTCTAGCACTTACAACCATGAACGATACACCCATCACGGCAGAACACATCGCTAAATGGACAGCAACCGATCCGAAGCTGTCACAAGTTCTACGGTTCGTGGAAGGAGGATGGCCTAGCGATGTACCACGCGAGTGGGAGAGTTACACTCGAAGGAAAGACGAACTGAGCGTCCAACACGGGGTGCTGATGTGGGGAGCAAGAGTCATCGTACCACCAAAGGGTCGTGACACGTTGAAAGAACTACACGAGACGCATCCGGGCATAGTGAAGATGAAGGCGTTAGCCCGAAGCTGGCCAGGTTTGGACGCTGAAATCGAGATGTGTGTTAAGGACTGCACGACATGCCAAATACACAGCAAACAACCACCAGTGGCACCACTGCGTCCATGGGAATGGCCGGGACGAACGTGGCATCGAATACACATTGATTATGCGGGACCGTTCGAGAGACGTGTGATACTCATCATAGTCGATGCTCACTGCAAGTACATCGATGCATACGTTGTATCAGCTGCGACAACCAGTGCAACTCTCACGAAGCTAAGACAGACGTTTGCGATTTTGGGTCTACCAAGCACAGTGGTATCAGATAACGGAAGCTGTTTCACCAGTGAGGAGTTTGAACAGTTTTGTCGAGCTAACGGAATCAAACACATCAAGTCTTCACCTTATCACCCATCCAGTAATGGCTTAGCTGAACGCGCCGTTCAGACTGTAAAAGCAGGGTTGAAGAAGACAAATGGCAACCTAGAAGATCGTCTCTACACCTTCCTAACACGCTACAGGGTAACTCCACAAGCTACAACCGGCAGAGCTCCAACAGAGTTTGTGTTGAAGACACCACCGAGCACACGACTGGATCTTCTACGACCATACATTCAGAACCGAGTCATGCGCAAACAGGAAGAAGACAAAGAACGCCACGACCAGAGAGCAGTGGAGCGAAGTTTCATGACAGGAGACTGTGTCTGGGCGTTGAACTTTCAGGGACAACCGAAATGGGTCGCTGCGGTGATAGAGAACCGGCTGGGTCCGCTGACCTTCGCGGTACGTCTGCAGGATGACATAGTGTGGAAGCGTCACCAGGATCATTTGCGCGAGAGAAGGCCGATCGAGGCGACGGAAGAGCGTCTGGTACCACTGAGGGTTGAAGAGCCTCAACTTCCACCGAGGCTTGCAGAGCGTGAAGTACTACCTCGGTTCGAGCGAACAACATCGACTCTACCACTATCATCTGGCAACTCGGACGTGACTACGGGTACCGCCACAGGAGAGGTGATCTCAAGACCAACAGTTGAACGGTCGCAGTCCTGTGTAGTACCAGACGTGGTAGTACCGCTGAGAAGATCACACAGAGTGGTGAAGACACCGGACAGATTGAACTTGTAAAGTCTATATTACTGTCATAACGGACAATGCATAGATCAAGATAGCCAGAATAGACTAGGTTTCGGTAGCTGTAGCTAGTCGCGAGAGCATTAGATTAGTACTATAAACAATGGCATACTATCTATCTTAGATATGACATTGATACGTATAAGGGACACTTGTTTCCGTTAAAAGTTTACATTTTTATAATTATACTAATTATGTTTTTCTTAAAGGGGGAGGAATGTTAGATCCTTGATCGCGGAACCGTTTACCATGCCCCGTTTCCTCTTTTCCTTTTTACATCTCTATGTGTCACAATAAACGTGTTCATACTTTCTCTACGAGAATCTTCATTCTATAATGTCGCTGTACGCACAGTCCACGGCCAGTACACGAAAGTATGTAAGTCAGTTTCAAGTTTGTGGTATTGTTCTGTATTTACGTGAGTCTGTTTCATTCTCGAATACAGTTTGTTTCTAAACTTTATCGACATAATAATGCCCTTGGTAATCCAAGGAGTTTTCTTATGTTTATATTTGTTAAGTTTAATTACTTTAATAGGTAGACATTTATCCATAGCTGCAGTAACAATTTCATCGAGAATATTGTAGTTTTCATTCGGATCCGCGTGAATATCTGTGTTAAGTTTATCATAAAGATTTTAGTTAATTATTTCAATTTTAAATTTATTGATTGAATCAGGATGTTGTTGTTTTATTCGTATAAACCTTGGTATCGAAATTAGAGGTTTCGACATAATCCAGACTTAGAAAGTACGGAAAGTGATCAGAAATATTGCTCACTAAAATACTAGCTGAGGATTTGAAGAATCCTTTTGACAAATTGCATAACAAATTATCAGTGAGTGTTCCATGATATTCTGAAAGTCGTATTGGCATAGTAATTTTAGGGAAGAAACCATGTGAAACGATTGTGTCGAAATATTCACATATGGGTTTTTCGTTAATTTTAAGCAAGTCAATATTGTAATCTCCTGCAATTATTATTTCACTTTTAGATTTTTGTAAATCAACTAAATTTGCTGCAAATTCGTTTGTAAATATACGGTAATTTTCAATTATATCTCTAAGTGGTCTATATATATATATGTCCAAGAATTATTTTTTTCTTCAAGGCACAACATGTTATTTCAATAAATTGACCTTCCCAAGTGTCTGTATTAGCATGGATATTTACAGATTTGTAATTGTATTTGTTGCTGAAGTAGATTGCCAAGCCAGCATGTGCACTACAGATTTTGCCTTGGCATATAATGTATATCCATCTATTTGAAATAAAGACGTGTCAGCCTCTTCATCGAGCCATGTTTCCTGTAAACTAAGAGCACTGATCTCACAGCCACCACTTCTGAATGTTCTAGCTTTATTTTAATTTCGTCCATTTTTGCATTTAAACTCTGACAGTTTAGGCTTAGCAAAATAAATGTGCTTTGCTTGCAACAACTCGGTATCTTTACATGGTAACACAACTATCTTGTTGGCGTCGTCAAACACCACGAATGCATAATGACACAGCGGTCTGGCGTTTTCTTTCATATCCGTTGCGAGGTAGCTGATCAAATCGTCCTTAAGTGGTCAGCCCACTGTTGGTTTTCCCATAGGCGACCATATTAACGTTTTGTCTGATTATAAGAAAACGTGACCTATAAAATGTCTTAAACTTCTCACCTGCTGTTATCATCATCTTGATTGACATGCCGATAGATTTTAACAAAAATGGCATATTTCCAGCTCTCGTAAAATGCCTGTATGTGTGACACCCGTCAATATTTACAAATGCCGGTAATAATTACTCCGCAAACAGGTCACACGGGCAAATTGCTGCCAAATATCCTTCCGCTTATTAAAATTATCTAGAAATCCACCATTTTACAGTCAACACCTTCTACAATCACGCATGAGAATCTCCCTACATGTCTGTTACTTATGTCACAGCATGTGAATTTTGTAAAAAAAATCATTTCTAAAAAATACACTGCATTTTTCTTCGTCTAACTAGAACATGACTCCATAACGAGCTCCGGCATCAAACACACGAGCAAACGATCGCTGCTCTGGGAGCCGCGCACGAAGTTGGCCATTTTGGGGACTCCAACCAGGTCGTCGTGGTCGCCTATGGGGTCAGGACACTGTTTGACTTCCTGCTTGGTTACAGACGAAAAAGTGCAATTTATTTTTGAGAAATTATTTTTTTAACAAAATTCACCTGCTCTGACATAAGTGCATTTGAGTAGTCAGATTGTCCGGTGTGATTGTAAAAGCTGTTGACATTAAAATGGTGCATTGGTAGCTGATTTTACTAAGCGGAAGGATATTTGGCAGCAATTTGGCTAGCTGACCCTTTAGCCGGATTACTGCCTGCATCCATTCGTAAATATTGACGGGTGTCACACATACAGGCATTTTACGAGAGCTAGAAATGTTAGATTTTGACTAAACTCGACCAGTATGTCAATGATATGATAATAAGGTGAGAAGTTTAAGAAATTGTATAGGTCACGTTTTCTTATAATCACACACAACGTTAACATGGTCGCCAATGGGAAAACTAACAGTGTGCTGAGCCCCTTAGTCGTCCTCGGCGCGACAACACAGCTCGAATCAAACCCAGTGGGATATCCACTAACTCGCTTCCTATTCACTCCCGCCTCTAATGGAGTGCAGGGAAAAACCACCATGACATCGTGCTGAGGCGCCGTGGTGCGGTCACGACTTCGATTCCGGCGTAACCAGTACAACGTAACATGGTACATTGTATACCAGCGGTGATAGCACAGAAGCAGAGCAAGCACTAGGAGCACTATAACCGCAAGAAAGGTAGTGATAACAAGTGGGAAGTACGATGTCTGGCATTCTGTTCGGAGTGCAGCCATCGACATATCAACTATAGTCATATTGGCATTGTATCCGTGGACACGTCGCAATTCGTCTCTCCCAATGATGTACACTTCGGTCTGCTGCAAACAATCGATGGCTTCAATATAGCTGCATTGGCAGATAGACGTCGTCACATATGTCCAATTTAAATCGACGACCTTAGTAGTAATATATGTCCCTTACGATGGACGCTGGCGCCCCCTGGGGGAAATCCCATGTTAAGAGATAGGGATTCTCCCCCAAGGCGCACCAAACCTTTTCCCGCCAATTATGCAAATGAGGTCTCGTGACATATCTCGGGTATAGTCTCGTCTCTTGTCTCGTGGTGGTTAACATATATGTGCTGTCGCCAGAAGTTCCATCGCTACTGTTTCGAAACTGAGTCTTGCAACCAAGTATTGATATTACACAACTGTTCGACTGTCACGTCGGATAGTTTCACAGCTGCGTCTAACAAAACACTCAAACAGTCTTTCACCATCTAGTTGGTCTGAGTTCATGTGTGTGTTGTGTGTTTCGTACCACATGTATGTATCTATGTATGAATCTATGAGTTCATTTTCGGTTACCCATGCCAGGTTAGTTGTTTTACGACCGAAGACGGTTTCGAAGGTTTTACCGAAGAAGCACGAATTTAAATACTATAGTACGAAAAAAGATAAAAACCGTTCTCATGGACATTTGTACACTTGCTCCTTAATACGGTAAACTATATAGATACTGGTACATCTTATCTGGGAGGTTATTATGTGTCTGTACTGTTCTAACATAATGCTTCACTTTCCTCGAATAATGTAGATATCGAGCACTGCGCCGTCTTGTATTGATATATGCTCTTTGGCGTCAAGACGCTCGAGTCGCCATTGTGCATCGCACATAGCGTGTTTATTTATTTAATAACAATGTTGAATGCAATTATACATATACGTACATACGTACATACATACACACGCATAGATTAAGAACACCAGCATGATAAAATGCTGAAACAGTATTGTTGGTCTCTAGGGTCAGATGAGACATACATGTAGATGAGCCTTGAACAAGGAATACCTCTTCAAAACAGTTTGACACCCGTTTGGAACCAGTTTGTATGCAGACTTTCAACTGTGACCGTTGGTAAGTACAGTATCTCGTATGACAAATACTGTTACATGACAAACAGTTTGAACAAAATATTACACAGATAGCTGGTAGTTTAAATGTTTTAGCAAATAAGTTCGTATAATCCCCTATGGCTATGCCTTAACACGGGACAAATACACGGATGTTTTTTCAACACAGAGCCTTGAGGCTTGATTTATACCAGTTTACACCGCTTAACAGGGACATTTTTCACTCGCTATAGTATGTCAGTGTTTTTGAGTTGTGTATCAGTGTTTGTAAGTTGTTTGTCAGTGTCTGTAAGTTGTTTGTCCGTGGTTATGAGCTGTAGGTCAGATAGCCTTTAGCCCTATGCTTTATCAGGTTTGGACTTATGTTAAAGTTGTAAATGTATAGACTAGGAGAGGTCTACACCTAATCAAATGGTCCACAACCTATGTCAGATAAGAAAAGCCATCATTGGCCACCCGGGATGATGTTTGTAGTTCGTCATCTACCCGTCAGGGGACTCCCTTGCACGCAAGCGTACCAGAGGTACGAATTTTGGCAGTAGTCATATATTTAACAAATTTCAAGATGCCCGCTCTGTTCGAAACAAAACGAAGCTACAACTTTGCGATAACATTCCCTATGCTTTAACATGGGGTTAAAAATCCCTATGCTTTAACCCGGGATAAAAACGGCCTATGCTTTAACATCAATAAAAACCCAAAAAGTGGTCGCATACCTTTGCGATAAAAATGGCCTATGCTTTAACATGAGATAAAAATCCCTATCCTAAAGGATAGGGATCGGAACTACTTTTCCAAGCTCATTTGCATAACTAACCACGCCCACAATGCACAGCTCGCTCACGATTGGTCAATTGCACTTCCCTTCAGCCCGCGCCACAGACCTCATTTGCATAATTGGCGGGAAAGGGTTTGGCGCGCCTTGGGGGAAAATCCCTATCTCTTAACATGGAATTTCCCCCAGGGGGCGCCAGCGTCCATCGTAAGGGACATCTATTACTACTGACCTTGACCGTGAATTATCCAAGTGTTCTTGGAATGCTGGTTCCAAAACGGGTAGTCGATTTCCACGTAGATCAGTACAAGTTCTAACGCCTTGTTATTAGTAAGTTTTAAATATAACGTTAGCTCGTTATTGTCCAGCTTGATATTCCGGAAATGTCGACAAGACGTCAATGCTGCATAATGCACACTCGTAAGTTCGTTGTTAGATACATCTACTTTTTGCAGTAATGCGCTATGATGAAACCATTAACGCATATCGGTATTCGTTGACCCGAGAAGATCGTGCGACAAATAATATAAGGAACGTTAATTAAGAAAATAATTAAAGACGTCTGCCATGATTGACAGAATATCTCCGTAATTCAGGTCAAGGGTTTGAAGACAGACGAATCTTTGCACCAAACAAGATACGTGTTGAAATAACCTGTTGGTAGAAACATTTACGTACTGAATGTTATTTGTACGTACTCTTGCCAAATGTTAAATTTAAAAGATTTGCTGTCCTGGCCCTTGACATGAGGTACAACGTAAGAAGCAGTGCTTTCCTATATAAAAACTTTAACTTAGCGTTAATCTTTTTGACTACAGATTTACCCATCGACGAACTATAGCCATATCCTGATCAAAAGTAGTACCTAGATATTTAACCATTGACTTTTTAAGACGCCGTCATTGTTGCAGCCTGCGTGCATTTCCATCCCGATCTATGATATCCCACCAATATTTTCTTGCATATATATTATTATAGATTCACACGTTACCAGTGCAGTTACATTTATCCGTGCGTTAAATTATATCCGGGTGACGTTTCTGCGCGTGCGCGTATCTAGGGAAATGTATTTAGCACCAGCTACGACTGTCGCGTTTTCATTTATTTGGGCGTTATGTATGTCTATATATATATTTATATATATATGTATATATATATATATATATACATATACACAAATTATAAAATGTTTGCTTCCCACAGACATAAACAATTTCTGTTGTAAAACAGTTTCCTCTCTACACACACGTCACGTGACTTACCCTTTTACTTGATCACAAATCTGAAATAGCAAATTATAATTATGTACTCTAACTATAACGCTCGTATTACGACAACAAACGAAACATATTTAACTACTGTATATTATTTATCACTATGTGATCTACTGGTGCCAAATAGTATGCCTTACATATGCACATAAACATCACCCGGATAAAATTTAATGCCCGGATAAATGTAAGCGCGACAGCGTTGTCACGTTGGGTAACTTTTGCTATCTTTGCGAGCGACGCGTACCGGAGTTTTGGGAACCATTAATTGTAGCGCCCCCACTCGTGATTCGTGTAAACTGAAATAAATTGACGTTCAATTATGTTCAATCTTAGTTCAAATCAAAAGCAGTTGCCGTAATAACCTAACATTTTAATGCTTCAACTATGTCGCGTGCGACATTCGATGATGAGGACAATTATTGGGCGGAGGTATGATAAATTAGCACAATGTTGGTATTAATTTATTCGTCGGAGAAACGACTGATTATCGCCCGCATTCTGTTTGTAAACAAATGTCTGCCGAGGCAAACTTCATGGACTTTTCGGACGCTGGCGCGTCGGGTACACGGGCAATCGCCCTCTCGCGGCCGCGACTGTCGACAGAGAAGCAGACGACATACGAAGACACGGGACGGAGTACCCAGGCCCTCCGTGAGATGCACCGCTTCTACCGCGATGAGAGACTCTGCGACGTCGTGATCCGGGGAGATGGTGCTAGGTTTCCGTGTCATCGGCTAGTGCTCGCTGCCACCTCGCTCTACTTCGAGCGCATGTTCTCGAACGACATGTCGGAGGCGCGCTCCACCGAGATTACCATCAACGACGTGACTGGCACAGCGCTACAGGTGGTGTATTGTAATTTTTGGTAATTGTATGATAATACGTATTAATCATAAACAAATATCTATCAAGTAAAATGAACTAAAAATAACGTCCCGTTAACATCATCGCTGCACATTGAAATGCACACATAACTATATGCACAATTACCCAATTACTTTATAATTATAATATATAAATATACCTGCATACACGTGAACAAGCACGCACACACACACACACACACTACGCATACACTACACATGCAGTCTGTAATCCCGACACAAGAAAGACAATCGAGACATGGATAGAAAAATACCTTGCAAAATCAAATTATTTCAGGCCCATAATAAATTATATATTATTGTTGAAACATTTGATGCAGCATCTCATCGAATTTGCGTATACGTCGTCCCTGTCTGTCCACACCCACTCTGTGCTGGAGATATTTGAAGCGGCCGACATGCTGCAGTTTGCCACGGCCCGTGCCTTCTGTGAAGACTTCTTGCTATTCCAGGTTAGTCACAAACTGTGGTAATCTCCAGTTAGTTCTATTGCAGTGGACCCATTTGACTATTAATGTTCCTGAAACTAAGCATGGTTTCGTGTTTACAGCAACCAGTGTTGAAGTTTATAGTACATACTACTGATACTAATACGTGTATATTAAAGGGAGGCAATAGTGTTTGTTATTAAATCATCTGATGCAGCATCAGTTATATCTGTTACAACATATTCACTACACAAATATGTTTTAACGAAACAGAAACAACTATTATATTAAATATTTATGAAATTAGCTGTAAAATCTGCAAATAGCTAGATATATATATATGTATATATATATATAGATCTGGTAGGACAAGTACTAATTCATGTTTACTTGTCCCAACCAAAATTTAATTGTCCCACCAAAACATTGCTTTAAACATAAAACGCCAATGTTATTGCCATAACTGGCTCTGGGGTTGTACCTTCCAATTTTGAACATTGTTACGGGCTTACTAAACACAACCTGGCAGGCAGTATACCTTCAACATAGTTAGTATAGTCTTAAGAACATTATATTAATTAATAAATCAAAAACTAGAAGAGACTGCCTCCTTGTAACTAATTAAAATGCAAAAGCTAAACGTGTCGTGGCATTTTACTTAACACAATTTTATATTAACACTATGTACAATGTTCTGAATTATTCTGCTAATAATACTTTTTGTAATAAATTTCAAATACAGTTATGTAATTGGACCTAGCCATGCATGCTTTTGAATATACACTGTATGTATGTCCATACAGTATTCACATAGGGAACACTCTCCACTTTATATATTCTGACAGGCTTTATGTTGAATTTTGCATAGGCGCACATTATTTCACAGTTTATACTTTAAACAAATAAAACAACTAGCTAGTTAGTTAAGAGTTGCCCCTTCTGTAACTGGTTGCCCAAGTCACCAAGTGATACAAGGGTGGACAGTACAGTGGTGCATATGTAGGACTTTGTACCTATAGCTTTAGGCAAAGTCATCATTCACTTGCTACAATTTATCAACACAAGGACCCAAATGTCAGCCGTCCATGGCAGGACAATAATTAATGGACAAAGTTCTAAATTGCACACTGCAACTGAAGCAATTTATCTAGTCACAGGCGTAAGGTTATGCCCGCAAATGCAACAAGGTAGTAGCAACTTCAAGCCCTGTTAATATTGTGACTCAATTAACTTGTCCCATAGGACAAATGTCCTGGACAATGTACTTGTCTGACAATGGTAATTACTTGTCTCGGACAAGCAGACAAGCGTTAATGTTGAGCCCTGTATTATATATATATATTATTGATATCTTCCTTGATTTATTATTTGAAAGCACGGCACTAATGACAGTTCATTCTTTGTGTATTGTTAGTTCTTACATTTACTACATTGCTATGTAAAATAGCTAACTTTTGCTGAATTTACAATAGAATTACAATTTAATTTCATTCTAGGTGGAGGAGAACAATTGTCTGTCTTTCCTGGTCTACGCAGATGCATTCTCATGTAAACTGCTGTATGAGAAAGCAAAGTTATGTGCAGCCCGCAACTTTAAGGTGAGACTGTAACGGTTGACCTAATTTGTTATTTGTTATTTATTCAATTTGTTTTGAGGTTATCTTATGAAATAATAAAGCATTTATGTAGAATCCTGGCTCACCTCAATTTCGCCATTGTAAATACATTTTTGCAGAAATTTAATATCTTGGTGCATTGTTCAATCACACTCCAATCAAATTTCATGCATATAATGCTATAAACATGTTGCGTCGTTTACTGAAGGCACTTATGAGGCCTAAATAGTGCCAACTGTCCCGGTTTACACCAGTCTGCACCGCTGCAGCCCTGAGTTGCCGTGCAGATGCTTGAAATGAGTGATAATGGTGCATGTTGATGCAGACTGAGTACTGTTTAATGTAGGCCTCAAGTGTGCTAAGATGCAGTATTCTTGTAACATAAGTATGCCTGGGATAACAAAAAACATATTTTTGTTTTCCTACAACACCTGCGGAATTAATGTAAGAAGATTTTTCTCTATAGTAAATTTTCGTAGAACAATTACTTACAATGCATTAATAAAAATTAGCTAGTAATATAAAACATGACGGCAAGAGTTTTTATGCGGATGTTCGAAGCAAACAGAAAGTTCAGGATAAGGTCGGTCCTCTAAAAGATAGTGCTGGGAATATAATATCAGAGGGATTCTTAATGGCAGAAGACCTGAATGAGTATTTTAGTTCAGTGTGTTTACCGGGGAAGATATTAGTTCACTGCCAGTACCAGAGGCTAAGTTCAAGGGGGCAGATTCAGACTATTTAGGACAGTCAATTGTAACCCCGGAAATGTTAGCTAAGAAAATAAGGGCTATGAAGGATAATAAATCACCTGGAGTGGATGGGATTCCGCCCAAACTACTATTGGAAATTGTAGAAAAAATTAGCGTACCGCTTGCAACAGTTTTCATTTTGTCAATAGAAGAGGGCGTGGTTCCTTTTGAATGGAAAGAGGCAAACATTATACCATTATTTAAAAAAGGTTTGAGAAACAAGTCAGAGAACTATAGACCAGTGAGTTTAACATCAGTGATTTGCTAAAGGCCCATGGCATAGGAAATGGTTTAATAAACTGAATAGAAAATTGGCTGATTGGCAGAAAACGAAGCGTAGTAGTTGATGGGGAGGCTTCAAACTGGAAATCGGTATTGAGTGGGGTACCACAGGGATCAGTGCTAGGACCTATATTATTCTTAATATGTATCAACGATTTGGATGATGATATAACAAGCAAGGTGTTGAAATTTGCAGATGATACAAAAGTGTTTAGAAGGATTAAAAGTGATGGAGATAGACAGCATTTATAAGATGATCTTGACAGGTTGATCAAATGATCTGAAAAGTGGCAAATGCTGTTCAATTTTGGGAAATGTAAATGCCTCCACACAGGACATGGGAACGAAGATGTAGAATATACAATGGGGGTACTGTACTAAGTACTACTATAAAAAAAGGACTTAGGGTTAACCATTTGTGCTGATATGAAGGTTTCAGAGCAGTGCGGAATTGCAGCTTCAAAGGGAAATGAAATCCTTGGATTAATTAGGCAAAATATAGCTTATAAGGAAAAATAAGTAATAATACCGCTGTACAAAACAATCGTGAGGCCTCGTTTAGAATATTGTATTCAAGCGTGGAGGCCATATTGCAAGAAGGACATAAATATGCTAGAAAGAGTACAGAGGAGAGCGACTAAAATGATACAAAAACTGAGATATCGTAGTTATGAAATTCGCCTAAAAGAATGTGTTTTAACAACACTAGAGACCAGGAGTTTGAGAGGAGATCAAATAGAAGTATTTAAAATACTGAATGGTTATGAAAATATTTGGTTAAAATATTTTTTCTCAGTTCAGAAAGAGAGTAGGACTAGAAGGCATAAAGTTACATTAGCAAAGGAGCAGTATAGATTAGATATAAGAAAGTTCTCATTTTTACAAAGGACTGTAAATGAATGGAACAGATTATTTGCTGATTGAGTGGGTGCTAGTAGCGTGAATATGTTTAAAAATGAAATCGACACATACCTCGGAAGGGTGGGATACACATAGATAAAAGGATTGGACTCTCGATAAGCCAAAGGGCTTCCTTATCCATCTGCCACCTAGAGTTAATTCTCTGGGTGGCAATATTGTTAAATCTTGTTAAATCATAAAACATCTAGTCAAATATTGTACATTTACAGAATGTAAGACATGTAGTCACAATGTATAAAATATTTAGTACATTGAATAAAATATTTTCTATGCAATCTGTACAAGGTAAACAAAATAAACCTAGAATATACTGCACAATTTGAACTAAGATGTGTAACGAATACTAACGATATGAACAGGTATGATTGTATTAAACAATCCGTTTGGTGGCGCTATCAGCGACATAAACGCTGGTTCTCTTGCCAAAAAGCCAATTTTAATTGTTTAGCCATTAAAGTGTACAACTGATTGATGTTCGATAAAATGCTGAGAGAATTCTTTAATTATCGTGTGTTTATGTGCATCAAATTGTTCGTTGTTGACAGAACATCTGCAAAACTCCAGCGTTTCTTAGTATGCCGTTTTGCCACCTGGTGTCTCTACTGAGAGAGGACGGGATTGAGATGGCATACGAGGAACACATATTTGAGGCGATGAAGAAGTGGATTATTCACGACACAGAGACCAGGTCACGCAACCTGCTGGAACTCATGAAATGCGTGCGACTCAACTATGTCTCCCGTTGGTATCTGATTGAGGTAAAGATAACAATGTTACCCACTCTGCTTTTAAAAGGAGGTAGACCACGAACGTAAGTTTTGCTAGATCGTGAATTTTCAATAGAATACATATACTGAGATTAAGTTAAAACATTTATTTTTAAATAACATTTAGTGATGTATGTAAATATAAAAAAAATGTGCATACTATAATCAGCTACTGCCTTTCAACACCACAACACGTTCTAATTATAACCATCTTCATTGTGTGGATTTGTATTATCCACGATTCTGTGTATCATATCCACTTCAAGTATGCTGAATTTAAGTGTGTCGCTTTACTCTATCAGCCTCTTTAACTTCTTATTATCAACAAAATGGTAGTAAATAGTGTTTGTAAGACGTTTAGCACTGCAAACGACACCGTTAGTCTGTAGCTGTGTTGTTGTGACTACTCATGCATGCCTCTTCCGTGATCCCGGTACTCAGGTGATCAGTAAGGACGACCTGATCCGAGGCTGCCCGGCGACCCAGGGCTACATCCAGAGCGCCAAAGACCAGCTGCTCGCCCAGGGCCACACGTACGAGATCCCGTGGCAACTGCCCCCGACTCGCAGCGTCACGGGACTCACGGACAAGATCGTCTACATCGACACTGGCGACCCGGCGCTGCCCCGGCCGGCCGAGTCCCGTCTACACCTGTTCGACCCCGTCAACAAGTCGTGGAGTAGCGTCCGTCGGTCGGGGCCGCTCGCCGTGTCAACGCGCGCCACCTGTGAGACTCTGGGAGACGCGTTGTTGGTGATTGGTGGGTGGGACAGTGGTGATGCTGCCGGCAAGACGCTGAACCAACGTAGTGGAGCCGTCAGCACAGTGCATGAGTTCAAGGTTGGTTGTTGTCTGATAAAACGATTGTGCTTGACTGGGTCCCTCCCGTTCTTCCATGTGGAGCCACTGTTATAACTACCGTACCCAATAGGGTCGATATAGAACGTTTTCGTGCAGAACTAGTGATATCCACTCACGCACACGCACAACATACGCACGCACGTACACAAATGGACGCATCCGTGGCTCTATCTTAGTAAAATTAGAATACGTTGTTCAACTTGTTTAATGACATTACAAATTATATAATTTCACTGTTGACCGGTTCGAGGTTCAAACGTTGATATTACTGAATACGTATTTCCTTGAAAATTACATCTATACACAGGCAGAAGAAGTTCATTTTCATAGTGTAGGAAACCCTAACGCTTAACTAATGCATACGTGATATATGCGAGCATGTCTGAGACCCGTGTTGTGTGCCCAGGTGATGAGCATCTTCCCGACTCTGTGGTACGTGGGCGCTCACGACATGGGCGTCAGTCGCTACGATCACAGCACGGTGACGGCCGGCACACAACTCTACCTGCTCGGCGGCTACGACGAGACGCACACTCTGCAGGTACCTGTGTTCTCGTGTCAGACGGATAAACATATATATACAGTAAATCCTGGACGTAGTGGACACCCTCGGTAGTGTGGAACGTGTCAGTTATTGTTAGATTACTGTAAGCAGTAAACCCTGTCCACAACAAAGGACTAGCCAGGACTGGATTCTCTCCATAGTGTCCGTCGTACTGGGCAGGAAACCTTAACCTACTGCCTTCATATCTCGTAAAGCGGTGGATCTACCTCTTTTTTGACAATGTTACGTGGCACCGCCGACTTTTCCATTGTTACAAAGTTAAGCCAATGTACTAAGTAAGTACCATCTAAATACATAATAACCACATTTGTTATTATGCACATTTTCACATTGTGTTGTCTTAATTGTGGTCTGCTAATTGTAACTGTTGCATTCACGTTGTGTTCTGCTGTTCCATACAGGCGACGGTGTACGTGACTGACGCGGCGTCCAGCTACCACTTCGAGTCGTGTTCGCGCATGCTCTACGCCCTGAGTCGCCCTGCAGTCGTCCACCACTCCCAGCGGCTCTACGTCTTCGGCGGCTACGACGGTGGCGGCACCGCACGGCGAGCCCTGCAGACGTTCGATGTCAACACGGGACAGTGGACGGAAGTGACGTCGGGCGTCGACGATGTGCACATGTCCTGCCAGTACGCCGTCTGCATCGACGAGCTTATTTACGTCGTCACGGGCGACGCGACATCCGGCGACCGGCACAACGCAGCAACCGGAAGTGTGGCAAAGCGAAGATGCGCAGACTCGCTTTACACCTTCAACCCGCGCACGCTGCAGTGGTGCCACCTGGCGCGACTTCCGGAACCGCCGCACACCGGAAGTTTCTGCGTGACGACCCTAGGCGGAAGGATTTACCTGACCGGAGGGTTGAGAGGCGGTCGGCCGTACTATGCCGTGGACTGCTTTAACGTGGCCGATAACACGGTGGAGACGGTCGGCAACACAGCCGAAGGGTCTTTGAGTTTATGCAGTACTATCAGAGTGATGCATGAGAACTTCGGGTTGTGAACGTCCTTACCTGACCAGCAGAATCTCAAAATATAAGTTTCTTCTTCTTCCCCGTTGCTCTCGTGCAGAGTATGGTCCACGCCATTCAATTCGTAGCATCTTCCGCTTTTGTTGTCAACTCTCTCCCTGTTTCTCTGTCATCCGCGATGATTTTTTATTCTTGGTTGTTTACGCCTACCCTCCCAAGGTCCCGTTTCATTGTGTTTCACAGCATTGGTCTTCTTGTTCGTTATTTGCCACCCTCTTCTGCTTTTCCAAACCAAGCAGCCTTGCAAATATCTCTGAGATATAATACCTGCAATAGTAGCATCCCAACGATAATTATTACAAATGTTCATGTCAAAGCCGGAGTCTCAGTGATAGCATCACCGTGATCCGGTTGAGGCGGAGTGATCAGAACTTCGGATCCACTGTCGTGAGAATCACCGTGATCCGGTTGAGGCGAAGTGGTTAGAACTTCGGATCCACTATCGTGAGAATCATCGTGATGCGGTTGAGGCGGAGTGGTTAGAACTTCGGATCCACTATCGTGAGAATCATCGTGATGCGGTGGAGGCGGAGTGGTTAGAACTTCGGATCCACTATCGTGAGAATCACCATGATGCGGTAGAGGCGGAGTGGTTAGAACTTCGGATCCACTATCGTGAGAATCACCGTGATCCGGTTGAGGCGGAGTGATCAGAACTTCGGATCCACTGTCGTGAGAATCACCGTGATCCGGTTGAGGCGGAGTGATCAGAACTTCGGATCCACTGTCGTGAGAACCACCATGATGCGGTTGAGGTGGAGTGGTTAGAACTTCGGATCCACTATCGTGAGAATCACCGTGATGCGGTTGAGGCGGAGTGGTTAGAACTTCGGATCCACTATCGTGAGAATCACCGTGATGCGGTTGAGGCGGAGTGGTTAGAACTTCGGATCCACTGTCGTGAGAATCACCGTGATGCGGTTGAGGCGGAGTGGTTAGAACTTCGGATCCACTGTCGTGAGAATCACCGTGATGCGGTTGAGGTGGAGTGGTTAGAACTTCGGATCCACTGTCGTGAGAATCACCATGATGCGGTTGAGGTGGAGTGGTTAGAACTTCGGATCCACTATCGTGAGAATCACCGTGATGCGGTTGAGGCGGAGTGGTTAGAACTTCGGATCCACTATCGTGAGAATCACCATGATGCGGTAGAGGCGGAGTGGTTAGAACTTTGGATCCACTATCGTGAGAATCACCATGATGCGGTGGAGGCAGAGTGGTTAGAACTTCGGATCCACTATCGTGAGAATCATCGTGATGCGGTCTAGGCGGAGTGGTTAGAACTTCGGATCCACTGTCGTGAGAATCACCATGATGCGGTGGAGGCGGAGTGGTTAGAAATTTGGATCCACTGTCGTGAGAATCACCATGATGCGGTTGAGGCGGAGTGGTTAGAACTTCGGATCCACTATCGTGAGAATCACCGTGATGCGGTTGAGGCGGAGTGGTTAGAACTTCGGATCCACTATCGTGAGAATCATCGTGATGCGGTGGAGGCGGAGTGGTTAGAACTTCGGATCCACTATCGTGAGAATCACCACTACCTTTATGATAAAAGCACGTTGTCTGCTATAGACACTAGCGGAGAATCTGTTGTGAGGAAAGATAACACAATCCTACATGCAGGTTTCTTTGTTATTGTGACTTAGTATATAAGAAGTTCCTGACACTATACAGTTTTGTCATAATTATTTTGGATCATATAAAACCATTACTGTTTCATACTTATTACTAAGCAAAATCAGTATTATTTAACCACATACCTCCCTCCGCTACATACAGCGATGACTTATGTATTAACTTGTGCACGTTTCCCTGTCCTCGGTGCTCTAGTCACCACATGTTCATATTCACCTGTAACAAGCTAGCTCTCAACGCAAAATTGCTTGTCTTGGACGCTATTGAATTATGTCATTTATGAACAGTGCTCGGAAAAATACATGTTTTTGATAATATACTTTGATGGCACAAAATGAAACAGCTGCCAAATCATCTCCCCGGTGAAACCAGTTTCGTTTATTATAAAACATATATTTGCGATTGGTCGTTATTCATTTTGGACATATCGATATAATTCTACGTACAATCGACCGGTACCAATTTAGGCCACGTCGTGTCACAACAATACGTATTTATGTTACATATTTTGATAATACAGAATGTAGTCATGTAACGTCGTTTTTACAGCAGCAGCACCATCATTTTTGTGTGTGGATATTTGTATATAACTACTGTATATGTGATAGCTACGCTTTTAATAACAAATGTGCATTAACTGAACGTTAACGTAACTGTTACTACTTTAACATCTGAATAGTATTATTTTATTTTTGTTATGTGCAATATTTGTGTACCTACCAAGTTTGTTTACAAAGAATATATGTATGACTGAAACACTGGCGCTACAGATACTTATTGATTTGTTGTGTTATACTCTTCGTGTGTGCATGCGAAACAACAGTAGTTCTCGTGGTGATATTTAGTTACGGACTGATATAATAATAATGATAATAATAACATATATAAATGAGAATGACATATCACTTTAGTATGATTACGTGGACAAGTCGCCTGGCTGATAGACTTCTACATGGATGAATGCACGCAACGCTTCTCGTCTATATATTAATAGTCAACTTTGGATGAGTATAAATGCATCGAATCATCTTTCTAAGTCATTATTTTCATTGAACCGTTGGCCTCTGATCTACAAATTAACGATGTATTTCACGAAACACCAAGGGAATTATTCAGCGTTATAAACATCATTCAGTTGACAAATCGAATGGTGAGGCATACCTCAGACGACGCCAAGGTAGCGTTATGTTCGATGTATCGGGAAGCGGGAAGCGAAAGCTACCGGGATATTAATATTGGCTGCATGCAATGCGATAATTGGCAACAACAATTTAAGTGTCACCGGAAACAAGCTTAACATCGAAATATTGTAATAGTGAGAACCTTGGCCTTGATTTGTTGCTCTATGGGTGAGTGTAACCTAGTATATATATATATATATATATATATACTATTAACCTTAATTAGCGTGTCAGTAATTATATATATATATACATAATATTATATATATATATAATTATTATATATATAATAATATTATATATATAATTATATATATATATATAATACTATTATACATATATATATATAATTACTGACACGCTAATTAAGGTTAAACGACAATAACGGAATGCTTAAACCATTCTATATTTATTTCGTACTCAAGTTACGGACTGTTCTGTATTACCACAGTAGAGCGTGGTTCGGGTAATAAACGGAGAACTGCAGCAATGCATTAATTAGGGATGATAGAAACTTAATTAATTGGTCGTCTGCCACCTTTTCGAAATGTAATTTGCACGAGGTAACCGCATCATAACTTCAGCACTATTTCCGACCGTACAGTTATATAGATTAATGTATAAACAAAAGCAAAACTAATTGTTTCGATTGCAATTAAAGGATGTGCTGACTTTAGGAACGATGGCGGCGCGGGAGCGTAGTGACTTAAAGCTATTCTTTGTTAGCTAATACACATTCGAGAACGTGATAATTGTTTTTTTTGTACCAAAACGTGATAATTTCCCATAAGTAGTTTCTCTGCTACTTATGTCTTGCATGTTTATGCATAATTTGGATGTTATCTGCCCAAAAAGCCGATAAACAATTGTGTTTACGCGAATCAATTTGAGCTTGCTGTCGAACCTCAACTACTTACCAGGAAAGGGTCTCGCCTTTCTAGTTAGTAAAACTGCAGTGCCCAGTATTTGACACTGAACGAAAATGCACACTAAAATATCAGTTTATGCAATCATAGCAAGAGGATTAACCTGGTCGTGGATGTTACTTGTTGCCAAAATCTGGGACTTGGGGCATATTTTAGATTGGTCTGTGAATGTGTGTCTACCGGTCTTGCCTTTCCAAATTTCAGTCCAGTCCTCCAGGGTCCCATGGCAATACTGATAAGTGGAATTTCTGATAACTAGAAAGTTATCAGAAGATCCCCTTATTGGGACCTACGCCCAGGACCGAAGAAAAGATTGACTTAACATAGCGAAAATCGACTTATGTGAGTTCGAGTTATCTGGACTGCGCTGTATATGACCAACGCATACAGGTAAGTATGTAGAAGCAAATTAAAAGTTGGCCAAAGTAATGGATTGGGATTTTAGTTTGACTGGATCAGCATAACAAGGTTCTCTTGTATTTCTTTTCCATTTAGTCAGCTGTACACTTGGTGTACAGTCCAATAATCTAATATCGAAAGTGAATTAATCTGCACAGTGTTGAATTAGTTAACTCATATTTAGGCTGACTTTGTTCTGTCTCATTCTGTTCTGTGCGACATCTACTGAAGAGTTTTACATCACGTCCTGTTCTAAATGGATGTGTGCATCTGATAGCTTTGTGTATCAAAATGCATAGCAGTGCTGTTAATTGGACACTGTGTTGACTGACACAGTAGTGAAGAAGATGTCTGACTTTGTTCTGCCACATTAGTTCCGTGTGGCTTCTGCTGGGAATATGTACATCACTACATGTTTCAAATGGATTTGTGCAATCGATCAATTTGTGCAACCAACTGCACAACATCCCGTCATTATGTTGCAAAATAGGAATAAGTAATAACATATGTTCACGATGTTTGGATTGTGTTCTACTGCATATTCTTCAAAAATATTTGAAACAAGTTTGTTTTAAGTGAACTATACTGGGAGTAGTGTATAAAAAGGTGTCAACAAAATTGCTTTTACAATAATTTTGAAAATTCATAAAATATAAATGTCCCGCAACATTCAAAATGTTTCAGAGTTCTTCTTGAGTTAAATACACAAATGATTAATGAAAAAGTGTTTTAAAATATGCATTACTTTTACAGTTTTGTAATTTTATAACTTTATTTACATCATACAATGGCCATTTTATTTGTCCTCGAAACGGGAGTTCAACAGAAACAAATTCAAAATCTTTTACTGTAAATGATGGGCAGAACAAATACTTATTACATTCCAAGAACAAAATATAACATGCTGTTACACTGATGCAATATATTTTAGTATTTTGTCGACAATAATGTTATGCTCTTTATAGATCTACATTTTTCAAACTAAATTTAATGTGATGTATAATGTTGCATTTATACTGCTTATGGAAATAATAGCTGGATTTATGGTGCAAACAAAATGGTTTAATTATTGAATGTTTCTCGGCTTCAATAAGTTGAATTAGACACTACGCTAGTCTGTCTTGACCTGTTTCAAAAAGTGCCTATTGCGCTCCTTCCTTGCTGCAATTGGTATACAAAAACGTCAATATTGAATACGAAATCGGTCAAAACTTCGATGACTTCTGGTAGCACGATATTATCCGGCAAGACATTTCGTCGGTTGAGCTCTTTGGAGGACAATTTAAGTACATCACCCGCAATGCGTCCGAACAACTGACTTTCGTGATTCAGCAAATGACGTTGTTTAATAATAACTGTTCATGACAACAACGTCAGATCACAACGTGAGTGCCTATATATATAAACTGGCGCATTTAAGTGCACATGTATGCATACTCGCTTGCGATATAATAATACGTATAAGCGTAATAACACTGGCAAAACTATACACGAGAAAGTGCACTTATAAAATAGATTTCCTTTGTGTGACAAATTAGCCACTTCATTCACCTGAACAATACTGATTAAAACGTGCCGCAAATATAGGTGTAATAATGTTCGCGGATGAATCAGATGAACTTGATCCATTTGCAAAGCAAATGAGAATAACCTAGTTGCGACAAAATATAAACGCATGTCAAATGTACTCATGCATATGAACCTGTTTTACTTCCATGGCTTGGTTTCTTGTGGAATATCAAAATGCAACAACGCTATGTTACCGCGGCAGTACAGCTCACAGTCACTCTCCTGTTGGCACAGACTGTCCCATTACAACAATATCTTCAACAGTTATTTTAAGAACATCTTCATGCCTTCTCAACTGACGTCACATCGTTGTCTGGTTTTGTGGCGGCACCGTTCAGTTCTCCAATTTCGATTTCGTCCTTCCGCTTTTCGTTGATTGACCCATCGTCCTCATCCTGAGAGAAAGGAAAGTGATATAACACTTAATCTCAGGTTTATGTTTTGGATTTCCAGGGACGTTGTCATCTCACACCGTCGGTGTTTGCAAAACACCGTTAGCTTTTTGAGGACAAGGTAGGCATATATGCAATGATAACATCATAACATATATGCAATGATAACATCATAACTGAATGTGAGTTTAAATTGGTGTATTTTATTATAATAACATATTGATGTGATTAAGTGTCCCCTAACTGGGACAATAGGCTAACAAAAATTAATACAGTTCCATTCTACTGCTGCATGCAAAATAAAATTACCATCTAATATTATGTCATAAGATATCACGTTACGAATAGATAACGTGTTGTAGCATAGCTAAGACAATAAAATTCGCATAACGATGGGTTGGGTCAACAAACGAATGGTGACCAGGAGAACACAACGGAGACAACATACAAGATGGTGAAACGAAAACAACATAGATGACGGACAATAACGTGGAACCGAGATACCCTACCTCCGGGTATTCCACGTGGCATCGTAGAAATGTTCGTAGCTTGGACGGAAGACAACAGCAGAAGATATCGAAGAACGGCGACAGTAACTTCGGGTCGATGTCTTTGGGATTATTTGGGCCTAGAGGGTGCAGAGTAATGATGGCATCGCCATTGATGATACCGCACTCGCGTGTACGCGTACACGCGTACGTACACGCATACAAATGAACAAATACGCACACACGTACGTCGGTACCTACGCACGCGTACGCGCACGAACACACACACACACACACACACATTTTGCTTGGTAACATTTTCAACTTCACAATGAATTATTTTAAGCACTGGCGAATAAATATAAGTAGACAGTTGGCCCACCCTATATTACGAAATACTACGATGCCGCTAATATTGGCTTGTCATGACGGTCATTAAAAAAAACAATTATAATGCCAATGTCCTAGACCTACGTACGTGTGTACGGTGCATATATGCATGCGTGTGTGTCTACACCATATCTAACTACACCACACAATATACTTATGTGCAATTTGTCAACAATGCAGTTCTGTACAATGTTGTACCTATCAAATCAAATCAAATCAATTTATTTTGCAACAACAACATAGCAGTATACATACACAAAACAACCGTTTAAAAATAAAGTTGTGTTGCATGGTGGTCACATGGCATGTAATATGCCGTCTTCCTGTGACCCCATAAACATATATTTCGAATTATATTTACGCATACGTATACGATGATTATCACGAGTGTATGATATCTTTTGTATGACAACGGACAACGGACTGGGGATGCGATGGAGAGAGAAACGAATTATTGTAGGTAATTATTGTTAGAAAACAATTATAAGAAATTTTTGCGGATCCGAACATTAATATATAAAGTAAACAAATATTTAATTGCACTCCGCACATCTGGGATTTAGGCAGTGCACATGGCTAAGATAGTTGTATAGATATTGATTGGATAATACAATTTTCATTTGTTGTCTGGATTTGACGTTTTGTATCTTATAATCGAGATTATTCCATAATTTTATAAAATGGTGTTTAGGTAATTTAGATGAAAAATGTGTTCTGGGCTTTTCTCTATATAGAAGGTTATGTTGTCTAGTAATTCTGGTGTTAGTGGCTAGATTCTTTTTTGGTATATAGTGTTTGAAGGATTTAGGCAGTGTATTATTGTGATAATCATACATAAATAGTGAGACATGTAACCTGTGAATATCAGTGATTTTAAGTATATTTTCAGATTTAAAGATAGGATCGGTGTGGCTTCTATATCTTTTTTTGTTAATTATTCGTATAGCGCGTTTTTGTAATAGTTCTATCTTTCTTATGGTATTTCCATTGCCCCATGCTTGTACACCGTAAGTTAAGTGACTTTGAATCAAGGTGTAATATAGGGTTTTTAAAGCACTGCGTGGCAAAAAAATTTTCATTCTATTAATTGCAAAAATTGCTCTAGATAATTTAGAACTGATTATGTTGATATGTTTTTTCCATGTTAAATGTTTATCAATATGTATTCCTAAGAACTTTACCGATTCTTCTTTGTCATCCTTTCCAACATGATTAATAATTTCACTGTTTATCTTAATACAGTTATTTACCTGGTATTTGCTATTTGGTGGACTAAATATGCAAAAGTTTTTTTTTTATATATTTAATGAAAATTTATTGGCACAAAGCCAATCGTACAAATGTATTAATTCTTGGTTTACGCTGTCAATTAAAGTATCAATATGAGGACCTGATTGGTATACAGTTGTGTCATCTGCAAAAGATAATAGATTCAGAGACGTAGAGTTAGTTATATCATTGATATAAATTAAAAATAAAATTGGTCCAAGTATGGATCCTTGGGGCACTCCACTTATTATGTTTTTTTGACATGATTGACATTTGTGTATCTCAGTATATTGTTTTCGATTTGACAAATAACTTGCAAACCATTTATTGCTTATTCCCCGAATTCCATAAAAGTTTAGTTTGTACAGTAAAATATCATGGTTTATTGTGTCGAATGCCTTTGAAAGGTCCAGAAACACAGCCAATGTGAGGTCTTTTGTTATTTTATCGTTTGCCTCTGCAATATCTTTCAGCAGGTGTAGTATTGGTTGAATAGTAGAATGCTTTGCACGAAACCCATATTGATGTTTATACAAAATGTTATATTTTTCTAAGAACATACAATTTTTTCCATTATTTTAGAAATCGTGGGTAGAATACTTAGAGGTCTGTAATTGTTGAACAGTTTATTGTTACCTGATTTGAAGACGGGAATGACTTTTGCAGTTTTTAAGTTTTCAGGAACAATTCCCATGACAAAGGATTGGTTTAGTATATGCTCAAGCGGAGTGGCTACTTCATGTATGGTCGCTTGTAGTAGTTTAGTGGATAGATCGTCGAAACCTTCAGTGCTTTTTGTTTTAAGTTTTCGTACAATTATTTCTATTTCTGTTGTCTGCGTTGGTTGCATAAAAAAAATTACGGGAAAGTTTCCTGTTACGTGTGTTTCAAATTGCTTAACTGGAAGAGCTATTGAGTTACTTATCGATTTACCTATTCCAACAAAAAAATTATTAAATTCTTCTGTAATTTGTTTTAAATTTGAATTCTCTTGTCCGTTTATGATGAAGGTTTCAGGTAGTTTGGCGAATTCTTTTTGTTTATGTATTGCTTGTCGTAATACATCCCATGTTTCTTTTATATTGTGCTTACTTTCTTCGAGCATTTCTGTATAATAAGCACTTTTTGCTGCTCGTTTAATCTTATTAAAGACAGTATTCTCTATATTTATTGATGATTTCTGGATTATGTCTGTTTAATTTCTTTCGAAGTAACTTTGCTTTATTTAGAGATGAAGTCAATATGCCTGACGTAATCCATGGTTCTCGTTTAATGTATTTTTTTTAACTTTCACAGATTTAATTGGACAAGATATTTCGAAAAGTGATTTATATATTATCATAAAATTATCATAAGCTTCATTCGCATCAGCAGTGGATAGTACAGTTGAGTAATCAGCCATATCTAATAGTTTTCTAAATGATGCAATGTTTTGTGGGGTCAACTGTCGTACCTGCCTATATACTGATTTTTGTGGACGAGGTGTGCCATAAATTATATGAAATATTCCAAAATGATCGGCTAAATCAGTGATAATAATCCCCGATTCATAACTAGGATGAGTATGATTTGAGTATAAGTGGTCTATAAGTGTTGCCGAATATGATGTTATTCGTGTTGGTTTAGTTATATGCGGAATACATCCTTGGGATATTACATTATCTATGAAGTCATTGGTTTTTTGATGGGTGACAAAATTTAGCAAATTAATGTTATAGTCGCCCATTAAATAAGCAGTTTTATTTTCATTTGATATTTTATCCTGTATTTCTATTATTTTACTTATAAACATATCGATATCTGCACGAGGAGCAGAGTTAGGACGATAAATTACACCTACTATAAAAGGTTTATTATGATTACCTTGAACTTGGAGTTATTTTATATGGGAGGTGGAGTTATTTTATATATTAAAGAATCTATTCAGGCTTATGAAATAAAATTAGAAAGAGAAGCAGATTGCGAAGAAGCTGTTTGGTGTAACATAGTTACAGGAAACTCAACGTTAACAGTTGGGTTAGTTTATCGAAGTCCAAACATAAGCATAGAAGAGAATGAAAAAATACAAAACGCTATAAGGGAAGTAAGCAAACGGGACTGTATTATTATGGGGGATTTTAACCATGGGCATATACAATGGAAATCTCTACAGAGTATGGGGAGAGAGGACCACAAGTTTTTAGTTTTAGTTCAAGATACATTCCTTTCTCAACATGTGTTAGAACCAACCAGGGGTGAGAATGTGTTAGACATAGTTTTGTCCTCACATAATGAATTAGTTGACAATGTCAAGATATGTGAGCCACTGGGGAGTAGCGATCACAACCAGATACATTTTACCATCAAAGTAAAATCAGAAAGGAATAGCAAAAAGCAGTATAGGAGAAATTTCCACAAAGGAAGGTATAAGGACATGAGGAAATATTTAGCAAAGATAGACTGGAATAAGACACTGAAAAATAAGACGGCAACAGAATGCTGGAATATATTAAAGAGTGAAATTAAGTGCATAATCGATAAATTTTTACCCTTCAAAAAACAAGGAAAACGGTCCAAAAAGAAACACTTATCGAAAGAAGCCATTAGAAAAATTAAGTATAAACAAATGATGTGGAAGTCATATAGATGTACTGGAAATGATGAAGACTACAACAATTATAAAGAAGCACTTAACCAAGCTACAGCTGAAATTAGAAATTCAAAGAGAATGCATTAACAAAAATTAGCTAGTAATATAAAACATGACAGCAAGAGTTTTTATGCGTATGTTCGAAGCAAACAGAAAGTTCAAGATAAGGTCGGTCCTCTAGAAGATAGTGCTGGAAATATAATATCAGAGGGATTCATAATGGCAGAAGACCTGAATGAGTACTTTAGTTCAGTGTTTACCAGGGAAGATATTAGTTCACTGCCAATACCAGAGGCTAAGTTCAAGGGGGCAGATTCAGACTATTTAGGACAATTAATTGTAACCCCGGAAATGGTAGCTAAGAAAATAAGGGCTATGAAGGATAATAAATCACCTGGAGTGGATGGTATTCCACCCAAACTACTATTGGAAATTGTAGAACAAATTAGCATACCACTTGCAACAGTTTTCAACTTGTCATTAGAAGAGGGAGTGGTTCCTTTAGAATGGAAAGAAGCAAACATTATACCGTTATTCAAAAAAGGTTCGAGAAACAAGTCAGAGAACTATAGACCAGTGAGTTTAACATCGGTGATTTGTAAATTATTAGAAAGACTAATTAAAGATCACGTGGTGGATTTTCTTGTTAAACAAAACTTGATAAACCCATCTCAACATGGTTTTTTTAAAGCGAGGTCATGCTTAACAAATATGTTATGTTTTTTGGAAGACATCACTAAATGGGTAGATGAGGGATCACCAGTAGATATCGTCTACTTAGATTTTCAAAAAGCTTTTGACAAAGTACCACATCAAAGATTACTGCTTAAACTAAAGGCCCATGGCATAGGAAATGGTATAAAAAACTGGATAGAACAATGGCTGATTGACAGAAGACAACGTGTAGTAGTTGATGGGGAGGCTTCAAACTGGAAATCGGTATTGAGTGGGGTACCACAGGGATCAGTATTAGGTCCTATATTATTCTTAATATACATCAACGATTTGGATGATGAAATAACAAGCAAGGTGTTGAAATTTGCGGATGATACAAAATTGTTTAGAAGGATTAAAAGTGATGGATATAGACAGCATTTACAAGATGATCTTGACAGGTTAATCAAATGGTCTGAAAAGTGGCAAATGATGTTCAATTTTGGGAAATGTAAATGCCTCCACATAGGACATGGGAAAGAAGAGGTAGAATATACAATGGGGGGTACTGTACTAAGTACTACTGTAAAAGAAAAGGACTTAGGGTTAACCGTTAGTGCTGATATGAAGATTTCAGAGCAGTGCGGAATTGCAGCTTCAAAGGGAAATCAAATCCTTGGATTAATTAGGCGAAACATAACGTATAAGGAAAAAGAGCTAATAATACCGCTGTACAAAACAATAGTTAGGCCTCATTTAGAATATTGTATTCAAGCGTGGAGGCCATATCGCAGGAAGGACATAGATATGCTAGAAAGAGTGCAGAGGAGAGCAACTAAAATGATACAAAATCTGAGGGATCTTAGTTATGAAATACGCCTAAAAAATGCGGTTTAACAACACTAGAGACCAGGAGATTGAGAGGAGATCAGATAGAAGTGTTTAAAATATTGAAGGGTTATGAAAATATTGATAGAAATATGTTTTTCTCAGTTAAGAAAGATAGAAGGACTAGAGGACATGATCTTGCATTAGCAAAGGAGCAGAGTAGATTGGATATAAGAAAGTTTTCATTTTCACAAAGGACTGTAAATGAATGGAACAGATTACCTGCTGATTGTGTGGGTTCTAGTAGCGTGAATATGTTTAAAAATAAAATCGACACATACCTCAGACGGGCGGGATACACATAGATAAAAAGGTCGGACTCTCGATAAGCCAAGGGCTTCCATGTCCACCTGCTACCTAGAGTTAATTCTCTGGGTGGCAATCTTGTTAAATCTTGTTAAACTTCAAAAAATATAGATTCAAAAACATGGGGAATAAATATAGAGAGATCTTCACGTTTAGAATAGTTGAAGCTTTCGTTGATATATATTCCAACTCCACCGTGCCCATCATCATTTTGTAATCTTGTATTAAAAAATAAACTGTGGTATCCACTTATTTTGTATTGCTGGGTTTAATCACGAATTCTAAATATTTCTGTTAAGCCGATTAAATCAAGTTTGAGACCATTTGAAGATAAGTTAAAAAGTACTTCTTGCACAGAATCCCAGTGTGCCTCCAAACTGCGACAATTCATACATAACATCGATAGAGATACATTGTCACAGTGGAAAGCTTTTGAGAATTCAGTTGGGGTAAAATATTTACAATCATTGGTATTTAAAGAAAAGGGGGAATCATGATACATTTAATCTCCGTAATGATTAATTTCATTATATAATTTTCTAAAGTCAAAGTTTGCATTTGTTTGGATCCGGTCAATACTAATATTATCATCCATTTACAAATCTAGTTAAGTATATCATATTAAACCAATTTCCCCAGTCCGTCGTCTTTACGCTACTACCAGAATCAGCACAGAAAATCATCTGCTTTAGCACTGCGCCACTTACCCGTAGCGAAGCTTACAGCGAGACCGACTAAGTTTGTGACGACAACGGCGAAGAGACTGTACCACATGTACGACGTCCGGTAGAAGGCTAGGTAGCCGGGTCTGCATTAAAGATATAAACCAACATATTGTTGCAAATCCACCTTAGATGTACGTCTAAACATGTGACCATTTTCAAAAAAAATGTAATAACGACATTTACCCAGAGGGCCAAGTGGGTTGAACAGACATAGAATGCTGTAAAAGGTTTGCCTCTAAAATCATTTATGTATATGTATATATATATAGGATCACAACATTGGTGGACAACCTTGACAAAAGTTACTGAGAAAAAGTTATTAACCCCTAGAGACGCCGGCGTTGTAGCACATTCCGTTTATATATTTTGCCCTTTTTCAGCGATAATACTGGTTTGTTTACGCTCGAAAATGAACAGGTTCGTATCACAAACATGTCAAAAAGTAATGTCCGCAGTACGTGGATGTTTACAGTCTTCTTAAATAGGAAGAATTAGCATATGAGACTCGGGTTCTAGAAAGCAGATGTGTTGTTGCGTGGCCTATGTTTGTGCATCATCCAATTAAGATTTGGGCCCACCTCGATTTCGTCATTATAACTATATTTCGCCTAAATATAATAGCTCAATGCATTCATTCAGTAATTCCACATCATTTCAGGCATATACTGTTTAAAATATTTGCGTCTAATAGCACGTTTGAGGCCCAAAAAGCACTCCGGTTTGTGCGAAACAATAAACACAACGCAGTAAACTGCTGAACTTTCCGCTGCTCTTGGACCCGCAATGCCATGCACTTCCCTTCCTGCGCAGCTTTAATGGGCGAGACACAACCAGTTATCCATATTTCACTGGTAAGAAGGCGTGGATGAACTGCAGCAAGGCAACGGGCATAACTGCATTTGAGAACTTTGCCGAACAAGACGACGCTGATATAACAGCAGACGTGATCAACCAGGCAAGGGACCTTACGATCGCTGTCTACACCAACAAAGACAATACGTTCGAACGATCGGATCTTCGAAAGCTTCGAGTTTACAAGTTCCTGAAAAACAAGTCAACGCTGTTGAAATTACTTGCACCAACAGAAGATGCATTTCTTCTGCATTTGAAACGTGCAGCTTTGGCGACTAAGATAGACAAGAGCGCTCATGTTAGCAAGCCCGTTTTTCCTCCGTATGAAGAGTATGGGAGGGTTCTGGATAACGGCAAGCTTGTTCCAGTGGCATCCACACAACTTGCCTGCCCACTGCAGATGATAAAGACACATTCTGTGGCTGCATCAAAGGATGCAACAGAAACTGCTCATGTTCCAAGGAAAACATTGCCTGTTACATTAGTTGTAGCTGCCAGGGATCGGTCAAAAAATGCAGCCGTGCGATGTATGCTGCAAGGGTTGACAACAGCGAAAGCAGCGAATCAGAAAGTGACAATTAATAGAAACTGGCAGCACTTCTAATGCTGAACAATTAACCTTCCAGCAGGTAGGCTTATGCACAACCTACCTTCAAACATGTGGACATAGATAACTACTTTTTTTCAGACTACTTATAAACTAGTGCTACCTAAAGTAATGTTTTCTAATATGTTAAAATAAAAAACTGTTAACATTTGAACACGGCGATTTTCCTTTATTTTGCTTGACGGTTGTCTTTAGGGGGTAGGGGAAGGAAATCGCCTACATTTTGGTTTAACAGTCATGTATTCTAATACCTTTCGTTCCGCTATAAAGTAGATTCATAGAAGAAACTAATTTAGTACAAATGGGACAAAATGGGACTCATTTTAACAAACACGTGTGAATTACATTCGAAAAATACCAAAGTATAACCTGAAAAGCAACGCATTTTGAACCTCTATTTCTTATCTGGCCGATTAAAATTCAAGTCGATTTAATTTTCATTTGGCACAGTTTAGCTGCATTAGTAAAACTGACTTAACTGGCACATATACAGATTGCAAGAACGTCACCATACTTTCAGAGAAAGTGTAAATAACACATTTGATGATGACCACAAAAAATACCTTTTAGCGTTTAGGAGCATGTTGTTTAAGTGCTGTTTACATGTTTCAAGTAACTTTTTTAAAAGTTATCCACCTAGGTTACGATCCTAGATGTACGTAGATATCATTTTTTGAACAAACCTTTTACAGCATTCCATGTCTACGTTCACCAAAAACTGCATTTGGCCCCCTGGGTAATTAATAATAACTAACTTCAACATGACCAACATAGGGTACATCAAGCATAGGAGTATCCGCAAATTGAACACGCCTAAAGATCGATATATAGGAATTGGGTACTATACATTTATAATATTATGTTATAATATAGTCGAACCTCGCTTTACAGTCACCTCGGCAATACATCCAATTCGCAATTACGGTCACCCTAGGACAGACCCAAAACACAGGGTTATTGCCATAACAGTAAAGTATATGGACATAGTTCGGCTAATAAGGCCACCTCGCTATTCAGGTCACTTTCGTTCCGTCCCGAGGGTGATCTTAATAGTGAGGTTCCACTGTTCTTTAAAATGTCCCCTGTATCCCTCAAATCGCCCTGGATATAATGTAACACGGACTGTAAGAGATCTCTATCTTATGTTCCAACTCACGCGTCTGCTGGATCAGGCATCGCTGTCGTCGTCTCGTACATGGCCGATGTCGTCGTTGACCACATGGTTGAGTTGATGACGTCACATCCGGCTGTCGACACGGGAGACCGTGGGATGTATGGCTTGTACACATGCGCGCCAATCCCCAGCCACATCGTGAACACAAGACCGGACACGAACCCGGCGTAAGCGCCCTGAAGCGATTGAGAAGTTACTTACAAACGGAGATTACGGTAGTGTCAAACAATCACACAGGGTTATTGGTATTACGATAGTGGCAGTCAGCTAGGGTTATTGACGTTATATTTGTTTGCTAAGTTTAACATGCTTTTTTGTCACGCTTGATAGGACCTAAATCTCAAATTCAACATCTTTGCAGATCGAATATATAGTATTTATTATTACAACTACGATTATTATTAGTAAGGTGTCGCAATCGGGGAGTTTGGGACCCCAGTATTTGAGAAAGGGGACTGGATATAGGATTAGAACCCGCATATTTAGGGAAGGGTTGTGCACTTTGAGGTGTAATGTTTCTTGGTGGGCGGTAGGAGATAAGATCAGCTACCTAATATTTGTTGGTGTAATTAGAGGTTTTTTTGTTTCAGGGGGTGCAAATCGATGTTTCCGGATAGCCGAAACATTAAAAAAATTGTAAACGTCGCTGCGAAAAATCTTCAACAGCACCACCTCTCTCCCCCGACTTTCATTGTCATCAGTCGAGCCGACAGCGGAGAGTGGAACAGTGCTCAAGCTCAGGTGAGAGTCCATTCAAAATTAATTTCGTTCCGGGGCCGATGTATTATTATTATTATGGGGTTTTAGAATTATACAATATGATTTTATAACGTGTGGTTGCACAAGGGTGTCATAATAGTAAATAAAAACACGTACCTTCGCATTTGACCAGGGAAATAACATTCCGAGAATGAACAGCCCTAGAGTCGGTCCTCCAATCATGCCGAACAAACCGAGAGCCGCCTAGTGACAGAAACAAGCAAGTTTAATATAATTATATAACTATTCGATAATATACGCTATTAGTTCGCTAAGTATGTAATTATCTACAAGAACGTAAGTGAACTGGGTGAATATGTGCTCATTGGCTAAGGCTCTAGCAGTGCAGTAAAAACCATGCGTGTATGTCGATGTTGTAATTCGTAGTCTGTATTGCTAATTACAAATGATTATAGCAGCCCCGTAGGCTAGGGGTGTGATGGGTGAGGTGATGGCGTCGGCGATGACGGGTGTGGTTGTTGTGACGACGGCAATGGGTTCGTGTTACGAACCTGTAAGACGCCTCCAAGAAGAGAAGCGATGTACGTAAGTACCATCATGAAGAGACCGTATCCGATGGCTGAAAGCATTCAGATCACAATGTACTGAATACCTTCATGTTTAACCAAACACCGAGAGGACATCAGCAGTGTGGTGTTTTAAGGAGTATAAGTATGTGCAAGCTTACACTATGTTTCAACGTACCATAACATATGCGAGCAATTATATTGTTTACAGTTTCCAGCCGTGTCTACACGTGTTTGATTGTGCAATTGTGCAATTTACGTGCTGGATTGTTACAATAAACTTGCAAACGATATATGTAGTCACGCATCGTGTCCAGGGAAACACCAACAACATTCTTTCTTTCATCCGAACTAGTCTCGCTTAACCGACTCTTGTCCGGCTGCGTGACTTCGCCGAGAGTCTGGCCGAGAACACGCGTTATGAATGCACGCATCTAATACCACTCCTACGGTGCTTCCGTCTCGCGGCGCTTGGGTAATCGAGGCTAGTGCTACTCGTGAATCCATTTTACAGCAAATGTGTTGGGCGAGCGGTCAATCAGCGTCTTTATCGATATTCTTAATCCAAATAAAAATTCGGCGTGAACTTTGCTGTCTATCACTTGTGTCAGTATAACCAAAGTTTCCAATGCGTAGCATAAACTTATATAAGTTTACTCATATTTAACGTTTAGTTTTATTGTTAGCCTGAGAGCCAATCATCGTCTCTACCCGGATTGAGAATAAACCGGGATCAGTGTCATACAGTGAGAACCAGTGTTGTCTTCCGCATCTCGCGGCGCCTCGATAATCGCAGCTACTTCCGAACATAAACTATGATAAATTAGCAACACTCTTTTCATGCATGGATTTAGCTTGCCCCACAATCCCACGCAGTACGGCCAACAACAGACCCCGAATTGACAAGCTGGTAGGCTAGGCAGGGCGGACTCACCAATGCACTTGGACACGACCGTCGCCCGGTGCTCGTGCATGTCCGGGAAACAGAAGTGTCTCACGACGTCCTGCAGAGTGACGGCCGCCAGCGAGTTGAGGCCGCCAGAGATGGAGCTGTCCACACATACGATGCTATGTCATTGCTTAAGTTAATAACTGCTTTCGTTGGTGTTTCGTTTGAAACTGTAAATGTAGCAACATGCTCATTCCGCTTTTGCCTCTATTACGAATTCGCTACAAAACTGTCCGATAGATGGCGATACCACCGATGACACGTGAATCGACGTTAATAGAGAGTGTCTGCAAGCATACTGATCTCGATTCCCGTCCCTATCCCTAACGCGCTGCGCGATCGTTGTCGATTGTTGGAGATACGTAACCGTCAGGGATGTCTGCATCACGGCGTTTCACGCGCCAACGTATTGTACATTTATGCCCTTTTCAGCTGGATATGTGGTCCTAAGCTCAAATGGACAGACCATAAAGCATCTAAATCATTTTGAAATTATGTCCAAAAGCACATCACAGCGAAGATAGGATCGACGGTTTTTAACGCAGGCGCATTTTATGAGATTTGCATTTGTCTGTCTATATAAGTATATTCGTAAGTATTTCACCCAATAAGCCTACAACTTTTATAACAGTTTATTTGCACAAATTTAATGAAATATGTGTTAGGGATTTAGCACATAGATTTGTATTACTTACGTATTACTTGGTGAGACAGGTCTTTAAAACATTTTTTTCTGATGCATTAAACGCAACAGCAATTAAAACGAGGCGGCTAATCAGTCAAAAACAGTTGTATGTACAATGCTGTCATATTGTTTTCTTTGATACATCCATAATTTGAACATAAAATGGATAGGGATTGCGCTTACCGATCACGCCTGCTGGTTACGTATTTACATCCGACCGACCCGTAACCGATCGCATAAACACAAAAAGCGATGACGTAGTACGCACAGCGCTTTAGGGATAGGGAAGGGAATCATAATCGGTATGCTCACAGACACTCTCTAATATCTTAATCAAAATATGCATTTCGTATGAAACAAGATTAAAGAAAGTTTGACGACTAATTTAAACGGGAAAGATAGTACTAATATTAACACGATGAACGTACGAAAGTGGTGATTTCCTAAACTGTCATGGTGAAACTGCTCATTGTGGACCGTATGGACAGTGATGATCAATGTAATGCAATCATCGATGAAGATGATGTTGGTAGTAATGTTGATGACGATGACGACGCTCTCGATAATGATGATGATGAAGGTGGTGATTAGTATGACAGCAGTTATTATCACGATGATGATGATGAAAAAGATGACGACGGTGATGATGATGCTGACAACGACAATACGACATTCAGAAGGTGTACCAGTGGATGTTAATAGCGCTTCTTAACTTGACCATGCCAACACGGGTACTGCCGACGAAAATTGCGCTGCTCAATCTAACACTAACATTTCAATATTACAAGCAAGGAGCAAAATGAATGCGGCCCTTGATTCGTCAGTTTGTTAGACATACCTGAGAGCACCGCTGAAGACGGAGGCTGTGAAGAGACCAGGTAGACCCGGCACGTTTAGTCGCTGCACCACGTACAGGGGTAACAGCTGGTGACGAACATAATGATGTCATCAAAGAATAATGTATTTTTTAATTAGCACAAATACACATCACGACTTTTTTACGATACCATAACATCTGCCTTTTTACAGCAAGTCTTGCATAAAACAATCTTCCACAATTAACAGTGGAAGTTAGAACGTCCTAATCTTCAAAAAAGATCAAATGATATTTTAATATTTTAGCAACCAACACAAAAATCTCCCATAACGAGAGAGGATGAAGACAATGCTGGAGGATATTACAATGATTCCCTTCAACAGGTTGACTCCGCACCTGATCCTTTGTGATGTCCGTTGTGGAGAGGGGGTCGCAGTCCCTGTACTCGGCGACCAGGATGAATCCGACGAGACATGTGATGCTCAGTAGCAGGGTGAGGCCAGGCAGGTTCACCCATAAGGCGCTGCATGATGGGAAACAATCGTCAGTGTTTGGGTAAAGTAAGCAATATTAATATTATTTTAGCGTTTCGATGTCATCTAAATAACTCGGTAGTGTGTGCGTGCGTGCATGTGTGTGTGTGTGTGTGTGCGTGCGTGTGTGTGTGTGTGTATGTGTGTGTGTATGTGTGTGTGTGTGGTGTGTGTGCGCGCGTGCGTATTTGTTTGTGTGTGGTGTATGAGTGTGTGTGTGTGTGTGTGTGTGTGTGTGTGTGTGTGTGTGTGTGTGTGTGTGTGTGTGTGTGTGTGTGTGTGTGTGTGTGTGTGTGTGTGTGTGTGTGTGTGTGTGTGTGTGTGTGTGAAGTATGTATCTATGTATGTATCTATGTATCTGAATATCTACGTGTCTATGTATCTATGTATATATTTACGTATGTATGTGTAGCGTTATCGTATGCTCCCTTGTTCTGCCAATGAGCTCTCTGCGTAACATGCATGCATGCATCCATCCATCATTTCATCCATTCATCCATTCATCTATCCGTCCACTAGTCCATCGATCCGCCATATCACCAATGTTCCTACATTTGTCCAGCTCGGAGACTGCTGGTGCAGAGTGCGCGCTGCACCTGTGACTGGTTCACGCCGTAGATGGCCAACCACACGAAGCATGCACCGATACTAAGCGACCACATCGTGTGACGTACTTCCGGATCAGGGCTGAAACTGTGCGGAGACACCAGCATAAGCAGTCAGATCAAAATCACAATTCTGCACGTGTTTCAGTAGCAGTGCTTAAACATGTAATATAAGTAATCCGGCTCCATGATCATGTTGGTGGTAAGCGCTTTTACAAAAGGAGTACACGAATTGCATCTAAACAGTAAGAAACTTGACATGTAGTTATGTGCTAATTTAAGAAGAACTTGTGACGTAATGTATGTTTTTTCAGAAGTTATCATTACTCGGCGGGTATTTCTGCAGCATACTATCATAAGTGACTTACGATAGTATCCATGCAGACTAACAACATGTCATAAACTATCTGTTCACAAAACAACAGCCCATTTCAACCCTGCATCCAGATCGTTAGTGTGGTTAGAGGAAAAACGATCAGACTTTGTATGTTTAAGTCAAGTATACAGGATCTATTGGATGGGCACCACTACTTCATAACGCAATTAAAGTCCTCTGGATAAACAGAGCGCTATATACGGAAACACAAATCTCAGAAAAACGGAAACGAACCAGTTTGCATGGCATTGTTCAAAACGTAAAGAAATGGTTAGAAAACTGGTTACGTGCCAACAGAAGAATGACCAGAGAACACCACCTAGACAATATCAATAAGAAAAAAAAAATTATGTGCGTCTAAATAAAGAAAACTGTTACTGCACTTGAAAAGCTGCGGGTACAGCAATTTAATGTTATGATATTTTACTGCTTACTTGAAGAACTCCACTCTGTCGGTTTCTTGCATCGCTCGCCACAGGTTACCGAAGCCGCCGTGGTCATAGAGACCTTGGCCCAAGACGGCGAACAGACCCGCAAACATTGTGCAGATCTGAAAGACGTCTGCCCACATCGTCGCCTTCATGCCGCCCTGGGAAACACCGACAAAGTCGAGGTCAACACCGAGACACGTAGTTGTCAGATAGCTAGTTATTCTAGTTCGCCATTTCGACGGAACCGAGAGTAATAATTGTGTTAAGTGGATACATTAAACTGCATTTACAAGTCGTAACTATCGTAAGTACGGAATAATAAAAGAAGTTGTAAAATATACAGTAACCTATTAACGTGATAATTAGAAAGCTACTTTATATAGAATCTCGCTATATGAAACAGGATGGGACAAAATTGTTACGTTAGTACGTTATGTATAATATATATAACATACTAATGGAACAATTTTGTCCCATCCAGTATATATATATATATATATATATATTCAGTGTCTGAAATTAGCAAAACATTAACTGACCCTGCTGAGTTTGAAGTGGCCCAACTAATTTACAAACCTCATCGACACATTTCCATTTTTCCACATTCTTTAATCACACATGTGAATGTTTATCATTTGAATTTTACATGTAAGTATATAAGATATTAAACAATAATAATTTTAACATTAACTATACGTACACTAACATAACAGAGCTAAGTTACACTAACATAATGTAACTTTGCATTGCATATATATATATATATATATATATATATATATATAACTTTGCATTGCATATATATATATATATGTGTGTGTGTGTGTGTGTGTGTGTGTGTGTGTGTGTGTGTGTGTGTGTGTGTGTGTGTGTGTGTGTGTGTGTGTGTGTGTGTGTGTGTGTGTGTGTGTGTGTGTGTGTGTGTGTGTGTGTGTGTGTGTGTGTGTATGCATGTATGTATATGCATAAGTAAATAATTAAAATTAGGCCTTGAAAAAAGTACAAACCTGTATGTAAGCACACTATAATAATAAAGTGCAAATTATAAAATAATATTTTTAATTACCAAACTAGCCTATAATAATAATAAATATTGTTCCAAATGTATGTCCTGATTGTTCAAACTCTGCCCAAAGCTAGTACTTGTATTTAACTATATTAGTATTGCTGTTAACAGTATTGTGATGCATGTATGCAGTACATTTGCCACTTCTTTTTAAGTGTTTCCCTGTTTATTCGCTAGGTGACACAACCAAACTACGTGGCCTTTGCCTTGCCGATGTTCGTCACGTTACGAAACATACTTATGTCACCAGTTTGGATTTAGGCCGTATTTAATTGTAGAAAAAGAACAAAAAGCGTGCCTAATTCTGATTTACAACCGAGACAACTTTCAAACACCGTAAAATTATGTCCAAATGAAGCGGCAAAACTTTGAAAAATGGCGTCCAGTTTGAGTCTTGGAAAACTGCACTACCCGCTTAACCGACTCTCGACTGGCTGCGTGACTTCGCCAGAACGATAGTCTGGCTCTGAATGGCCCTTTTGAATGTTATGCCATGAGAGCTGCCACCTAGTGAATATGTATGTGATTAAAAGGCATTAAACTACAACAAAGTTTAATGTCTGTTTATTTTGTGTGTGACATGTTTCAGTATAAGTTTAATGTTAAATAGTTGTTATAGTATAGTATTATCTGATAAACGTGTATCCTTATTGAATTTATTATTTCATAGTTGGCCTGGGAGCCAATCATCGTCTCTGCCCGAATCTGGGGTAAAGCCCCCTACCGGTAACAATGGCTGGAGCTTAATAATCAAGGCCGTTGTGACGGGCCAATGCTGCCACCTCACGGCGGCTGGATAATCGAGGCTAGTGACGATGACGCCGAAGTTTAGACTTGGCGTTCGTTTGCTTTGCTAATGAATGCAACCGTTCGCGTGATAAGAGTTCAGTTTTAACGAACTATAGTTGAATGATTAACAAAGTTGCGCTCCTATAAGGCTATAACTGAATCGGGTCTAAGAATCCTAACGAAGTATGTATCGGATGGCGCCTTTGCGATTCACTTATGAAAAACTAACAGGCGCTTTTAAGCCACGCCCCATTTGTTGATCAATGCTCCATCAAAAAAATAAAAACGAATGCGCGTGTACGTACGTTTGTTTTTCGTTGAGCGCCCATTTGGGAAGTCGAATGTTGAATATTTAGCGAATATTAGAACATTAAATGTGATAATAATTGTGAACTGGAGCGACGTTTTTTTAGAGTAAGTGGTTTAATGTAGGCAGCGCCTCTGTATCGCTCTAAATTGCGTATATCTATCTGCATGACTTATTATTTGCATTGTGCATTTATAATTTTAATACGCACTACACTACTGTAACAGCCTACACCCTTTAAAAAAAATCTGACCTTTTAATACGTCTGTATCATTTGCTGTGATAAATATGTCATGCTTACGAAAATTAACCTAAAATGTTGTTAACACATCATGGTATGCAGGTGACCCGGTGATGTTCTACCCCTCCAGTGTAAGCCGGAGGGAGTTGTTATTAGTATTTTTGCACACATGAGGGTGGTCGTCTTTGGAGGCTTGGGTTAGGTATACGTGACACACGTACAAACCTATATCTTTTTAGAAAGCTCATAAACCCGACGATCCAACTATGTCTGGTGCGATTTCACAAAAATGTAACACTACGGTTGCCATGGAAATATAATGTTTGACCGTTGATGAAAAACATAAGAGGCTGTTTCAAATTCTTACTTGTCTGATAATAGTATAGTTGTGCCTACCAAACTTTAAGCAAAGTATGATGATTATATTATAAATAAAATAACGGGAGCTTTTGAAGATAAAATGGTATTTGTATTTTTTGGGTACTTTTTCCCATCTTCCAGCAAAACTGTCTAACAAAGTGAATATTCAAGAAAATAATAATATTTTTTAGAAAACCCCAATTATTTTGTGGACCGTATTGAGGGTAAGACATGTACCAAATTTAATCGCAAAATCTTGTACGGAATTCAAGTTTTAGCGTTTTTCGTGAAAAATGCATGAAACTGAGAAAATGGCTTATAAAGATTGGCGACAAGACTAAATTGCATTAAAATGTATTTTTGAATTATTATTCTATAAAACAAATAAATGCGTAAACAACGTAACAACACAAGTTAGGCTCTTTAGTATACATCAATGTATAATATAAAATAAAAAGCAAGATTTTTTTTCATCAACCAGTATCCTAACATTACAAATTTAACTGTTATATTGATAATTAATACTCTGATTGTTTTCTGCTTCTGTGCACGGACAAACCCTACGTCAATGACAATGTCGTGTACTCTACTCGCCAGGCTTCATTCTGACAAAGTTACAAATAACCACCAGTACAACGGTATAATGCATACTCGTCAACTAGGACAGACAGATAACGCATAAGAACCTGAAGCAATAGTTAATACTTATTTTTGTACACGATACATACAAATATGCGTTCATAAATTAATTCACAATAAATCACTTATGTCGCCCTTAAATTACATTACAGGTCCATCATCAAGACGTAAATATTAATTAATACAACGAATGTGTCCAGGGGAGTAAAGTGTAAAGCGCTTTGAGCAGTCCCGAGGAATGGATAGTGCGCTACAGCTGTATATAAGAACTTACCTTTTTAAACTAATGTTCAGATTTCATCCAATCACTGTTAGTGCTTGCATTGCCATTATGCGCTATAACGAATGAACTATACTTTTTTTAAAGTATTAAAGTTCGATACGCGACAAAATTTAATGCGCGTGACACATGCGACAGACGATCCATGCCCTAGTAGCGAATCACAAGCGCGCTGGGCGTTGCTTAAAAGCGCATGTTAGTTTTTCATAAGTGAATTGCAAAGGCGCCATCGGGTGCAGCCTAGCCGTGTTCGCCGAGATAAACCGGTGGGGGTTGTGAACCGGCAGTGTCGGGCCGATAACTTTAGCATTTTGGTGAATTGAATCGGCGGGACGGATTTTGAATCTGGTATTATTATAAGATACACAAACACACACGCACGTATGCACGCACGCACGTACGCACGCACAATAACGCAGTTATCATTTTCATCATAGTTATTATTATTAGTATTACACTACTAATTGTATAGTTATTATATGTCTGCTGATAAAATGATTATTTGAATCTACTACTCACCAACGCTGTGTATACGGTACACACAATACCAACGGTGAGCACACAAACCCACACGTTAAGTCCCGTCACTGAAACGAACAGAACACAAAACATCTACGGTTCGCACACAATCCCACACGTTAAGCTATGCCATGGCAACGAACAGAACACGAAACATCAACATATAACGCATGTACTAACAGTCATTATGTCGTGTGGATGCAACGAACAGAAAATACAACATCGACGTTGAACATAAACACGCAGACACGCGCGCCGCGCGCGCGCGCACACACACACACATACACACGCGCGCGAGCGCGCACACACACATCCACACACACACACACACACACACACACACACACACACACACACACACACACACACACACACACACACACACACACACACACACACACACAAACACACACATATATATGCACGTACATACAAATATTACACTTTATATACATTATATGTATATATATATATATATGTATGTGTGTGTGCGCGCGCGTGTGTATGTGCGCGCGTGTGTGTGCGTGTTTATGTTAAACGTCGATGTTGTATTATATATATATGGAGGAGCCGGACAATGGATGAGCTGGACAGTAAGTCGAGGACGAGCAAAGCTATCGACTCCCTCTCTTGCGTCAAGGTACCAGTAAATAATACTATACCACCAGAAGTGATCAAGTGTGGGATGCCCGCCTTTCTACAGCACCTGCACCAACTATTCCGTCTTTGCTGGAATGAAGGAAATGCGGAGTGCTACAATTGTCACCTTTGGTCGAGCAAAGGCGACCGCAGTGACAACACCAACTACACGTATATAGGCGTATCATTATTGGGCATCGTTGGGAAGGCCTTTGCTCGGGTCTTGCTAAACAGACTTCAGAAACTTGCTTCTTGTGTTTACCCAGAATCCCAGTGCGGGTTCAGAGGAGAAAATCTACCATCGATATGATCTTCTCAGTACGCCAGCTCCAGGAAACATGCAGAGCAGGGAATACCCCTGTACATGGCGTTCATCGACCTAACTAAGGCGTTTGATGTTGTCAGCAGAAAGGGACTCTTCAGCCTGCTTGAGAAGATCGGCTGCCCTCCTAAGCTACGCAGCATGGTGCTCTTCTTCCACGAGAACATGAAGGGCACAGTTGTGTATGATGGTTCGACGTCAGAACCCTTCCCCGTCTGTAGTGACGTCAAGCAAGGTTGTGTCCTCGCTCCAACGCAGTTTTAAATCTTCTTCTCACTCCTGCTGTCATATGCCTTCGACTCTTCCTCAGACGGCATTGATGTGTACATCAGATCTGATGGGAAGCTATTCAAACTGGCACGTGTTAAAACAAAGGTAACAGAGGTGTGCGTTAGGGAGCTGCTGTTTGCGGATGATGCAGCACTCACTTCCCACTCAAGAGCGGCCCTCCAGAGGGTGGTTAATCGCTTTGCACACGCATGATGAGAGTTTCAACTCACAGTCAGCCTGAAGAAGTCGAACGTCGCTGCGCGGGATGCTAGCCAAGACCCCTCTATCAAGATCTATGACTACACCCTGGACGTAGTAGAAGACGTCACCAACATTGGGTCAAACATATCCAACAACCTTTCGCTGGACACTGAAATAAACAGGCGCATCGGAAAAGCCGAAGTCACTATGACTAAGCTGACCAAAAGAGAATGGGAAAATAAGTTGCTCACTGAGAACACCAAGATGAGAATCTACCAGGCCTGTGTACAGACCACCGTCCTCTACGGCAGAGAACCGTGGACCACCTACATGCGCCAGGAGCGCCGCCTCAGCACCTTCCACATGCGGTGCGTCAAGCGCATCTTCGGTATCACCTGGCAGGACCGTGTCCCCTATATCGACATACTGGACCAGCATGTATTCACTGCTGAGCCAGATACGTTTCCGCTTGTCGAAAGACATCCTCTATGGACAACCCGACACTGGCGCCTGCAACATTAATCGCACTGCTTGGCATCAGACTGTATACACTGACATTGGATGGGCTGACGGAAAGAGACGCAAGCATGCGGTTGAGAAGAGGATGCGGCGCAAACAACAAGCAGCCCTTCCACTGTCATCCTGTTTCGTCTGCTCAGGCATCAGCAGGGACTGTCAATCCCAAATCGGTCTGCACAGCAGTAGCGGACGCTGCCGCATTTCCCGAAACTGACAACAGGGCGCATCAGCATCGTCTCTCGAGACTACGCTTTGCCTACTGTGTGTGCGAGTGTGCGTGTGTGCATGTGTGCGTGTGTGCGTGTGTGCGTGTGTGTGCGTGCGCGTGTGTGCGTGTGCACGTATGTGTGTGTGGTCTTTCAAAATAACACGAAATTTGTGTACACCAGGACGTCCAAAATTCAAGTATTCTAAAATGGTGATATTTTTGTGAATTCGGAGTCACAATATCATATATTTGCTAAAACCCAAACATAATTGTAATGCTCCTCATAGACATAGTTATGAATTCATGAAACATGAAAGATAGTGATCCCGTGGTCGGTGTGCGTGGGACAAATGCATTGTTAGTCTTATGAAAATATGCAATTAAATAAATACAACAACATAAACGAACATTTTTGTAAGAAATACCCTTCAGCATAAAGAAAAATGTAAAACCACTCAGAAAAACCTTGATTAGTTTCATATTAGCCATTACGTAAGTGATTCCGCTTCTACAACTAAAGAACATAGCAGTTATCAATCACTACAGAATAAACAATTAGCTGAATTGGTCATCAAATTCTATATAGACAGGTTCTAGTATAACAGGCAAATAAATTATATGACTGCTTCTAGTACTTAGGTGATTCTTTTCACTCAGGAGATGGAAAAAGTGTAATTGGCTGAATACTTCGTAGAGATGTTAGAATAAATGGCGAGAAAAAAGGTGTTTTGACAAACTGAAACTTGTACTCACCTATATTGAGAGCGAGTGCCGGAGTATAAAGTACAATAGCCATGTACATTAGCTGCAGCGAGAGAGGACAGCATTACACAATAAATAAACCATGCGCAATTCGCATACGCAGTATAACAATATATTAAATATATTCATATAAATATTGATATAAAATTGCATGCATATATACAAAAAAATATGTAAAAGAAAAACTAAAAGTACGTTGTTATATAGCGCAGTATCTAGTCCTCATGACTGTCTAAAATAGCTTTACACTTTACTCCCTGGCAGACGTGTTAAGTCAAACACCATCTCGACTTCTCTGGGAATCATGCAGCCACACTGCAATTAATGCGCAAAGACTATTCGTCCACTAATATCCACCAATATATATAACAAGGTACTCATTCATACAGCTCGGTGAATTGGAGCAACGTAAAGTGAACTAACTTGCAAAACCGCAGCACAGCATTCGAACCCGCGATCTCTCGGAGAAGTTCTAGCCACTGCACCACGGCGCGCCACATATATCACTCGTCGTCTATAGATGAATGTTGGTTGAGTAATTACAAAACAATAACCAATGACTCTTATGTCCATTTTGCACAAACGCATACGTGTGTGAATATGAATACTAAAAATGATGTCACACATAACTGACCACGTGTGTCACTCACCGACTGCACGATGTACATTACGTAGACAAACATCCGGATGCCCTTGTCAAACCGCATCTCAAGATACTGCAACAGAAACCAAGCCGATCAGGATGACACGTATTAAAATAATGCGTGTGCCTAATCTTAGTATATAGAATTATATATATATATATATATATATATATATATATACACCCTGTATATACATGTTATATGTGTGTATGTATAATGGTAGAGCCGATTCAGAAATATACCTGGATTAGGAGGTTGTATACACGTGGTGCGCCCACCCGCCCACCCGCACACATGCACGCACTGATTCATTCACGGACACACACATACACACACACACACACACACACACACACACACACACACACACACACACACACACACACACACACACACACACACACACACACACACACACACACACACACACACACACATTTCGTATATTTAATACGTGTGTGCGTATGTCTATACGTGTCTGCGTATACAAAGAGTGACGTATACAAAGAGTGACGTATACGACAAGACATATTATGTGACACAAGGCCGATTCATATATGTTATTGTATACATGTTTTCGCAGAAGTTTACAATTAATATTGTGTCTATTTTGTATTTTACGTAGAACCAGATACATCGTGATCACCCGCAAAAGTTGACCTGAGAAGGACTTAATATTCAGTCGAGTCACTGTCTCTGTGTTACGACGTTAAGTATTATTAAAACAACAGTGCATTGTTTGTCCAAGTATTTCAGATCGGTGTTGATGACGTCAGTGGTTCCCGTTGGTGTGGTTGGTGTAATATGTTGCAGCACGTTGTAATAGGGCCTGTAAGTGTGTCACGATGCATGGCAAGATTCCGCGCGAGTGGAGCCGACTGGTGACATGCAGAATTATTGCCCACTGATTTTAGCATTACGGAAGCCAGGAAACAGTTGATGACGTTTAGTTTACACTTCAGTTTTATATGAATTATACATCCGGGAAGTAAAAAATGCACAGAAAGATCCAGACAACAATCGACGGCGGTCATAAACTGAAATTTGTTTTTGATCCCGAAATTTCTTTCGTCTAAATGAAATAGATAATAATATTTAGTTAATGTAACAAGAACCAGTACATATTAAAATATGAAATATAACATATGGATTACATAACGTGATTAACAATTATGTAAGAAATTTTAATTAACACGAGATACAACGGATTATCGCTTGTCATAAAAACAGCGAATGTTAAAATGCTACGTGTTATTTCAAAACAGTTCGGTAACCATTTTTATCTTAAAAGTTACTTAAATGCAAACAATCACCAGAAAGTATGCATTAGGTCAATAGCATGTCATACTGGGCGAAAGAATGCATAATTGTCATTGTCAATAAAGTCAAAGTTGCCACCATGCCATGGCTCGTCAAATCGTGATAACAATTCGATTAAGGTGCACGATTACCACGAACACTTTTAAAGGCAAAGTTCTCCCCACTGCTTCAACTTGTGATCATCTGTCGGAAACCGTAAAAAGATTTGGAAAAATAATGACAACCAAAAAAAGTATCCCCATTATTTGAGCTAACGTAAATGGAGTCGAGGTCGTCATATGACTCCGGATCGAAAACGAGGCGCGAGACTTACAGGCTCTATTTCATACATAGTTCTATTATGTGTTTCC
>OZ023205.1:82522203-82547203 GCA_963995525.1 Escarpia spicata
CCTAACTTAAGTGTGTGCACACATCAAACATGTTGATCATATTAAGCATAAAAACACTTACAATAGAAGTGTTGTCAAGCTAAAAACAAAAATACGTATCTCAGAACATATAAAAGTGACCAGGTAGCTGAAGTGATAGTGGTACCCCGTGTCACCAAACGGCGAGGAAAACAAAACAAACACTATGTAACAAACGACGACTCCTACCTCGAAGACGCTGGTGAGATTAAGGTTGTAGAAGACCGGAAGGAAAAAGTGTGCTGCGAGGGGTATCATGATGGCATACCCGATGAACACCATCCAATACTGCGTCCCGTACACATACATCTCAGCCGGAGTTCCGAGCACCGTGATGGCGGACATGAAGCTTGCGAGGAGCGACAACGACACAGGTAGCACACCCATCTGTCGTCCTGCCATCAGGAACTCCTTCGTCGTCTTTTTCTTGCGTCCACGGATGCCGTGGAAGACGCCGATCCCGAGGGACCCGGCGAGCAAGACGAGGAAGACAGCATAATCCCACCCTGTGAACATCGTGTCTGTGTGGACGGACGTCTGTGCGCTGCGCCGGTCGCGGGAACTGGCTGCAGTAGCGACTGTCTGGATGCAGTGTCACGACGGCCCTGGACAATGCCAGCCACCGCCGCCGCCACCACCATCGTGTCAGAGACGACGATGTCGCCGTGCGTAATGCAAACTAGCTGCCTACCGACGGCTGGATATGGGTCGTTATTTAACGTCCTCTCCGTGATAGTGACGCTTGATAGAACTATAACACTTTATTGGAATGACAGGTTGTTTTATTTAACTGATTGCACTGGTTTTGTTTTATGCGTATTTTGGGCCATATACGCACTCAGAAGCTTGAAACCCATACAAAGGTCAATGTCAACATCAACGATATGACCTCGTTCATCACAAGTTGAACTTGACCGTAGAATTGGTCCACTAGGGTATTGTATGACCTCAAACATGCCTATGACCTTGCTGGCCCAGCATTGGATCGACGACAGGGATTAGGTGTTATGTAGCATGACCCGCCCAGGCAGGCCGTAGGACGGTGCTGTGGCGCGAACGTTTATCAGCACAGCTATTTATAGTCACCACAACACAGATATTAACTTAACAACACGAACGGTTTGTAGCAAGGATGGGACATGCTACGCATGCGCCCACTGGGGATTAGGCCATCCACTAAATGGGATCAACGCAACACAACCGTATGAAATGATATTCATTATGTCTGATTCATAGGCATCGAAAATCCATCGGTCAACTCTTCGGGCTGTCCGGCATCCAACCATCGTCGGGCCGCTGGTGCTGTCCGGGCGGCTGTTTTTCCAAACAGGAGACCATTTTCGGGTAGTATGTTCAGTGGCTATATAATTAAGCCTACTATTTTCTAGCGCCATCGAGACACAGCAGGCTACGTTCACCATCAAACGTTGGATAACTATAGTAACTGGCTCATATCATAGCAAAAACAAAACAAAACAATTAACAACAATATATAAATTATATATGTTTTACTGTTTATTAGTGGATACTTCTGTGTACAGCAAACATCTGCGCAGGGTGCACATTGTGAGTACATCGTGCAAGTCTGATATGCGCGCAGATATGTTTTTGAGAAATACGAAGCTCAATAATTCGTCCGCCACTATTTCAAATCAACGGAGTACGTCGGTGGCTTTCTTGTCGAGATGGCATCATTGTTCATGTGGCGCTGCATGACCCACGGTCGTTCGAAATTTTGACTTGATGCAACTAAACCATAAACGACATTTGTGTGGAAAACACCGTGGTTGGCAGACACAATAAGGGTTCCATCATTCTCATGTAGAACGACAGGTACTTCGACAAATTATCTCCTTTCTGCAACTCTTTGACGGCGGGGAGAGCGGGCGACACGCTCTCCTAAAAATTACATTTTTTTCGATTTTTATTTATTTGTTGGCTATTTTCATATTTTGTCATATTAATATACTATTATTATCTAACTGTCGATCTATGTGTTTTGTACATATGAATAAATTCTCCAAATGCAATAAAAACGAACATTTATAACAGGCCCATTGTCTTAGAGTGATAATCTTACGCAATCGCGATCGAAAAATACGACACTTTTGGCGGCCGCGTGCTCCGCCATCTTTGTCAACAACCCAACATGTTTGGTATCCATGTGTAGCTTCACTTTCGCAGGGCACCATGGTAGCAGTGGTTCTGTAAAATCCCTGGTAGATTTCGAGCATTTTGACCTAGAAGAGGACTCTCTGTGACGCGTTAGCGTCACTACGATTGGTCAACCACGGACACTCCCCCGAATGGGGCGCGCTGATTGGCTGTCAGCCTGGAAAGCCGTCACCAAGGAAATTCCCCTCTCTGTTCGCCATTGCTGTTTTTGTTCGCTTCGAGTCGCTTTATAGTATTTTACGTAATATGTCCGGAAGACACGGGAAAGCCAAGCAGCAGTTTGGTACGAAACCGATGTCTAGACGCCGACAGTTGAGTTTGGCACGGTCACTGATCCGCAAACGGGAGAAAGGCGATAGAGAAGCTGACACGAGTGCCGATGCACCCGTGCCGGGAGACTGCTGAGCAGATGCCCTCGTCGACAGAACTTGATGTACGTATAAGCTATCATTGTTTACATCAGGTTATTATTCATAATATATTCTGGCAACATAATTTGGGTACAATATCTAAGACATGATATGTAATAGTAACGTCTTGCCAACTTGGAATACCTGAAGGCTGAATATTATCCAGGCACCGATATTCCAAGAAGCCATAAAACTAATAATTTATATTTACATAATTTACTAGGTCACACTGACTGTCACTGTATGTTTACATTTTCAATTTTGCAAATGTTCACGTCTATATTATTATACTATGGTATATACTTTATTATTTATGTTGTCCGTTATATTATTGTCATGTTAGACATATCACAGAAATGACAGTGCCAATTGGTCTAACATAAAACCTGTGCCTGTTTTTATTGATGTCAGTGATTACTGTCCAGCTCATATGCACTGTTTATTTTTGATATTATGCTAATTGTCAGATGTACAATCTAATAACAAATAATTTTCCATGCAGGTTGACTCTGAGCTGGAGCCTCCTCAGCCATCAACGTCTGTAGCAACAACCCCCATCTCGGCTACAAAGCAAAAGTTTGGATACCGACAGGGATGCCACTGCGTGAGAGAATCAGTGCAGCTGAGAAACGTTGACGCCCCATTGAGACAGCATTCGTTCGCTGCAGCACGATGTCAACGGCCTGGCGTGTCTCGAGTGCAGTGAGCCAACACTGAAGATCCGTGCCATCGACTGTCGCCTTGGCCTTGTGTGCCTGTTCGAGACCTACTGCACTACGTGTGGGGAAGTGCTGAACACGAAGCTGTCGTCCGACCGGATCAACAAAGAAAAGCTCACTCGTGCAGCCGATGCTGAAGCTACACTCAGAGACTATGCTAGTGGACAATTTGGCAGCTGTGATGGTGTTGAAATACATGTTGTGTGGTTTCAATTGAACTATTAGAAAGGCAGTGAACTAGAAAAAGACAGTTTGTAGTTTTAGTCGTGTAGTACCATTGTGTAGTGATAACGGTCACATATTTATGGTCTTGTCTAATTTTTATACATATTTTCACACACCCAAATGATGAACAGTATTCATCATTGGAAAGACAATGAACTGTAGAAGCTTTGTGTGAAATGTTAGCACTGCAGTTCTATTTTTGCATATGAAATTTTGTATTGAAATGTTGAGAAACTTCAATGCCATTTTTCTCAATAAAATGTTTTTTGCCGACGAGCAATCTCTTATTTTGTTTATCTCGGCTATTTATCAACAGAATCCTTTGAAATTTTCAGCATTTCCCACCAAGATAATGGGCTACATTATGACAGACTTAGATTTTAGATACAGCATTTGGATTCCATGTAATATCATGACTTTGATGAAATGTTGACTTTCAAAAAATAACAAAGATTGAAAAATTCATATAAATTTCGTTTGATAAGTTACAAAAAAACAAAGACTGTCATAATTTGCCCTTTTATGTACTCTATTGGTGTGCCAAGTTTGAATGAATTTGGTCAATCCATTTTCCAGATCTATCCATCACGGTGAATCAGCCAAAATTCAAGTTGGGGGCGACCCTACCGCCGCCTGGTGGACAAACAAAATTATAATAAATCTGTAAAATTGTTTTTATGTATAACTAATGTTATCCTAACATTTCAGTAAGCTGGGTTGAAAAATAACGAAAATAGATTTTAGGAGAGCGTGTCCCCTTAAACAACTGTATGTCGCCTCGCTGTTGAACATGTTGCAGTCGATGTCGGAGCGTAGTTCTCGAAACGCCAGATTTACGACAGATCCGTCATGGCCCGCCATCATTACGTCCTTTATGTCACAGTTTCAGTAGATGCAAACACACTTGTTTGAACAGCTCCCCGTGGATACGAGAAACATACCTCTGCTTGGTCGGTGTCAGGGTTTATCCTTATCCCTTCTGGCGGCGAGCTCGAGCTGAGGACCCTCGCTGTCTACTCGCTCTGTGTCACGCACAAAAATCTCGCAGAAGGTGACGAATCCCTGCCAGTTATTATTTTGGTGAATTTGTATAAAGTGTAAAAGTTTAATAATAATAATAATAACTTGATTTAGACTCTAGTTTCCTCACTGTCAACAATGTTTTTAAAATACTAATACTTATGTAATAATTAACAGAGGTACTAAAATGTGAGTAATAAAATAAAACTGTGCTATACAATCATAATCTAAAGCTATAATTCAATACACAATTACATACAACAGTTATGGTATGGTATTGTGAATAATGACTTTAAATAAAAACTATATATATATAATAATAAATAAATAAACAAACAATAGAGTATTAATACTACACAAATTATATCTGCTTTCGATACACTCGATCACACATTGCGTGGCGCGTTCTTCCAACAAGTGTTCAGCATCGCAAAAATACGCGCAAGACTCACAACTACGACGTGTAAGACTAGTACACTCGCTTGTAACGCCAAGAATAGACCACGGCAACGCGGTGCTCCACGGTATCAGTGACCGCGTGATCCATCGCCCGGTGACGGTGTCGCGCTTCCATTTATGAGGTCATGTTCTAGTTAGACGAAACGTTAACATGGTCGCCAATTGGAAAACCATATGTGTATTGACCCCAATAAAGGCCCTGGCAACGGAAGCACGCTATTGTCATTGCACAATCATGGAGGACGCGTTTTACTTCAAATATCTTGTAACAATCACTGGTAATATTATATGTATGACAAAACTATAGTTGAACGGGACAACCCGTTTTTGGATATTACAGACTTCTCATCAGTCTGCAAGTCCAAATCACAGTGCAGGAACACATGTCTTATAAGGGGGTGGGGTGTGTATGCCACAAGTTAAGCCTCAATTTGTAAATATGTATGAAAATGAACCAATGACATTGCAGCAGGGTGATCCATCAATCTTTTTTGTTTACTTCTGCTAGTTAAACACACTTGAAGATCTTGTCATTGGCCCTAATAAAGCCTGACGACAGTGACTAGCTGGAGTCGGCTGTAGCCGGAGCCTATTATCAGATACTGTCTACTAACTGGACCTTCTGGACAATCAGGCAAGTGGCATTGTTTTCTATATGTCTGCTAATTAAGCTGTGTAATATTATGTAATTGAACTGCATAAGACGTCTGGCCTTTTGGGAATTCACACCCTAAGGTGACTTTTTGTTGATATTTACCTTTGTAAATATGGCACAAGGTCATAACAATCAATATAAATTTGAATGTAACATATAACAACTGGCTGTATTGAATATATTGGACTTTCTGGAAAACTGTTATAGGAGTTCATATGTGCCACCTGAGAATGTTGTGCTAGATAGATTACAAATTGTCCAGCAGTGAAGTGCTGATTTTTATGATGCCTTGCCAAGTTTGGTGGCACCTTTGAAATGTGCATACAACATAAACACGTGGATGGATTACCAAACATAAAATTGCACAGTGATTATAATATTGGTGCCTTTAAAATATGTTGGTTTGAACATTTTCTCCAAAATTGCCATGTCTACTTGGGGTCTTGTTCTAGTTAGACGAAGAAAAGTGCAGTGCATTTTTTTGAAATGAAAAAAAAAAAATTCAAATGCTGCGACATAAGTGCATTTGAGTAGACAGATTTTCACGCGTTATTGTAGAAGGTGTTGACTGTAAAATGGTGGATTTATAGATGAGTAAGCGTTATGATATTTGGCAGCAATTTGTCTGTTTGCGGAGTAATGGTTGCCGGCATGTGTAAATATTGACGGGTGTCACACATACAGACATTTTCTGAGAGCTAGAAATATGCAATTTTTTTAAATCTTTTAGCATGTCAATGAGATGATGAAAACAGCAGGTGAGAAGTTTAACACATTTTGTAGATCATGTTTTCTTATAATCAGACAACACGTTAACATGGTCGCTAATGGGAAAACCAACTGTGTATTGACCCCTTATCCGGGCGTTAAATTTTATCCGGGTGATTTTTATGTGCATATGTAATGCGTAATATTTGGCACCAGTAGATCACGTATTGATAAATAATATCCAGTAATTAAATACGTTTCGTTTGTTGTCGTAATATGAGCGTTACAGTCAGAGTGCATTATTATAATTTGCTGTTTCAGATTTGTGACCAAGTATAAGAGTAAGTCACGTGACGTGTGCGTGGAGAGGAAACTGTTTTACGACAGAAATTGTTTGTCTGTGGGAAACAAACATTTTGTAATTTATGTATATAGACACACACACACACACACACACACACACACACACACACACACACACACACACACACACACACACACACACACACACACACACACACACACACACACACACACACACACACACACACACACACACACACACACACACACACACACACACACACACACACACACACACACACACACACACACACACACACACACACACACACACACACACACACACACACACACACACACACACACACACACACACACACACACACACACACACACACACACACACACACACACACACACATATATATATAAACATACATAACGCCCGGATAAATGAAAGCGCGACAGTCGTAGCTGGTGCTAAATACATTCCCTTAGATACGCTCACGCGCAGAAAAGTCTCCCGGATATAATTTTATAAATAAATCCTGCGCAGCGACTGACATCAGAGCATCACCGCAGGATATACATTGTCCCACTGGCTACCGGTGAAGCGGCGCACAGAGTATAAAACAGTGATACTTGTCTTCAACGTCCTTCACAACCAAACACCCGCGTACTCCGCGTCACTGACCACTCGCTACGTGCCACGCCGGTCGCCACGATCCGCAGGCCGCGCCCGTCTGACTGTGCCACAATAAAACCCGGTGCGACACGGCCGGCGATCTCCCTCTCTTTCGAGCCGGACCACTTCTGTGGAACGCGCTGCCGGAGGAACTGCCCACCTCACTGGACACTTTCAAAGCATGCCTCAAAACACACCATTCCAAATTCGCTTTCAATGTTTAACATGTTGTTTTAAGACCATCTTCCTATGCCATTGCACAGTTTACCAGTGTATAAATAAAGTTAATTATTATTAAATAATTATTAAAATAATAATATTATACTAGTTTAATACTAGACAGCTGAAATATTATACTAATAAATATTATGATATCATGATGTCAAATAAACCAAATTAAAAATAATATGTCTTAAGACGCGCCTAACACACACTCGATCAAACGCAGATCCAGTATGAACATTGGACATTATGATGTGTGTTGCTGTCCAGCTCGGACATATAAGGTGGAATGTATTTGGCGTGGCAAGTAAGATCCGTTTCGCATGTACATTTGGCCTCAACTTGGCACCATATAGCGTGAATGGTCATGAGACTGTTGAAGTGTGGTGGTGTTCCATGAATTGATGATGCCACAGAGAATGCACGGACAACCGTCGTCTTCGTTTCTTTTGTAACGAAGCGGTTGTAGAAGATTTTTGTCCCACAGTACGACTCCTTTTTGTCACCGACGTTTCCGCTAACTCGTTATAGCACGGCACACACCTTCGCACGGCCTTTTCCACCGCCCGCTTCCAGCCATTGCCTTGAGTGTTCTCCGAGGTTCGCACACCGTCAGTGAATTCCTGTTAGAATCAATCCATGAGCTTTACGTTATTAGTGTGTTTTCCATGCTATTGCACGTCAGCTGTAATCGCTTGTGAAAAGCAGGAACACGTTGTTTGTGCAATAATTGATCCCCCGCGAAACGCATTGACAGTGCATCAAACAGAATGCATAGACAACACAAGCTGCTATTAACCTACAATTTATGGTGATATGCAATAGTGAGAAGTACATAATGTTTAATGAAAAACTCATATTAATGTTTAGTATAATACCCGACAACAAAATCATAATAGCTAAACTCACCATTGTGTTAAATGTCAAGACACAATGAATGAAGTAATAACTTGATATCTTGTTTTAGTCAAAACTACGTTTCCAAGGCATACTATTGAGTTATCTTCTTTATACTAGTACACTACTAAAAGGTGCTCAATCATTTCGATTTTTGTGCTCCTCACGTGTCAGACTAATTTCACGAAACGTAAACGTACCAAGTATTCATTATTGATACACTGATTCATTTGTACGTATGCTTTACTTCGTTTTAGTGAAGTTAACAGACAAACAATAAAATGTTGTTCGGTTAGTCCTAACGGAATATCAAGACACATATCTGAACTTGGATGTGGTCTGAGATAGAATTATCGTGTAATAGTCACGTGAACGGGAATATGCGGCGACATCGGCCTTTGACCCCACCTTTCGGTGCCTGGATTCAGTCAACATTGCGTATTTACGAGTCGCCATCCATTTTTCATTCAAGTGATAGCTCGATAATTTTATCTGCGATGAAGGGACGCCCGACCGACTCGACTAAAAAGAGGGTGAGAGCGGAAAGACAAAGAGAGTATCCGCGAACAAAGGTGTATATTGGAAAGGTTATGGATTTGTGAAACCGAACGAAAGAAACGGCTGGCGTGAAAAGTGATGCAGCATTCGCCAAGTTCTTCTGGACAGGTTAGTAATATTGAATTTATCAGCAAGCACACCACACACACGACTGTGTGTTCAATAGATGGAACAGCCAAAACAAAGCCGTCATCGTCCGCCATCTTAATGCCATCTTCGATCGACGTTCCGCGACGTTCAATCGCACGTGAATATACATTATTATAGATATTATGACTTTATATTGATGGACATGTTAAATTATATCAATAGTTAACTACGTGCGAAGTATCAGTCTCATGCGAAGCACACACCGAATGGTAGATGAACTTAAAAAATACGCTCCATCGACGTTCCGCGACGTTCCATCGCAAATTAATATACAGTAATGTATATATTATGCCTTCATATTTATTGACATGTCATATTATATTAATATTTAACTATGTATAATATAATACACAATGCAACTGTAGCACCCACTGGACATTCACACTTTACCCTCAATCACTGACTGGCACTGGCTGGACATTTGAGACTAATAAAATAATCGAATGCCTAAAATAATTGCCTGGATCTAACTAGTATAAGTACTTGCTTTTTTGGATGTCTTGACTTGAGTCACTGGCTGCTTGTACTGTGCACTTTAAAAATAACACTTCTTTACTGTTTTTCCATGTGTGATGTAATACATTGAATGCTGATTGTAATCAAATATAAATTTAATAGTCTTGTATTATGTAAATTTAAAGAGTAGTAATAATTTATGATTTCTGTAGAGAATGCTAAACATTTATATGTATATTGTGACCATAATAGCCTACAGTACATATGTTACCAGGGAGTAAACGCCCACAACTGCATGTAGTATGTATAGAAGTATGTATATAAAGAAAAGTATATAAGTTACATCTCTGAAAAGTGTGAAATATGTATACACATTGATAGAGATCTTCTAGACTTCTATGCTAACCTTAGTTTGATAGGGAGCAAGAAAACAAGTACACCGGGTGCATGAAGATAGGAGGAAAATTTATTTTATTATTTCTGAAAGTTATTTAAATAGCCTGGATATTATTTTGATGTGTTATACTACGCTGTCCATTTTGAGGGGTAGTAGTACTACTAAAAAATTGAAAATGTATCAAATTTTGGCCATTCTACTTATGCCTTCACTTCAGTTTCACCACAAATATATGCAAATGACGTCCACACCAATCCAGCCACCACAGACAACATCCGCTGCATTGGCTCTATCGAGTATCAGTGGTCGTAGTAAAAACAGCTCACTGTCAGGTATTCAGTCTCTTCCCGAGGCTGGGTGCAGCTCTGAACCATTACAACCAATGTCAGTTTAAGTAATGATATTAATGTACTGTTATGTTCTGGTTTGACCGGTCTAATGTGTGTACAATTATTCCATCTTTGTATGATAGGGTGGTTATCAAACTGTCAACTACATGGCACATTTTATTTGCAGTTCATTTTTTCAACTTAATTTTCTTTTTATTTCATTTGGAATGTTTGTATTGCAAACACAAATGTGCATATACACTGTACAATGCAAGTAAATATACGTGACACAATATAGCCAAACCTCAGTGATTGTCATTTCATAATAAGTATCCTTATGCTGGCACACAGATCTGCTAAAGGCTGCAACTGCTTCAATGTTAATGTTACGTCAGATGACATTTTATCTCTATAATCACCTGCTGGCTTGCACAGCACAATATACTTATGTTCAGTTACTGATTTGTATCTTTGAATGTATATTTTAGTGTGTGTGTGTTCAGAAATCAAAATAACTAATTTTAATAATACGTAAGGTTGGCGGCTCTTAATAACACATATGATGTAATGTCACTAGTACTATCAGTGAAAAATTGCAAAACTTTATATATTTTTTGAATAAAATTACTTTGTGACTTTATTTCCTGTGACCTTCTTTCCAGCCCACCTATGTTCTACCTGCACTTACAGGTAGTTAATTATGCTGGCAATTGGATGGTGCACAATCCAAATTGTTTCACCTTGTTGGCTACGACACTTGGAAATTGTCTATTTGTTTGTTATATACAACAATTTTACAATATATACAATAATAACTTTGCCACTCTCATATAATTTATTGTAATTTTTTAGAACTGGGCAAATGACCTTTTCACACTCGAGTGCTGGGCAAATGACCATTGGGCAAATTATCGTGCAAAACATTTTTTTACCTATTAATGAAATTAAAACGTTTACAAGTTACACACCACATGTACACACACACATATATATTTACATCTACATACATATATAATATTATATCATATTATATATATATATTTACGTGTAGTAGTGCTGTCAAACCATGTTCACCATCACAAATAATCTGATTCATTCCATATATGTTTGACAGCTTCAACACAAAGGCGCGAACTACCTCGAAACCACTGCAGCCATCATATATGACAAGATCTGTGGTGGCTCTATTGAGCATCAGTGGTCATAGCAAAGGCAGCTCACTGTCAGGTGTCCAGTCACTTCCTGAGGCTGGATGTAGCTCAGGACAGTAAGTAAACGTAAGTATTAATTGCTGATGGTATGCAAACGTGATATATATACGTAAATCATAGCCTAACATTTGGAAGATATGCAAACATATGTTTGGTTATTTTTACAATTATGTTTTATTCTGACCAATCTTATTAGGGTACAGTTACACCATCTTTGAAAATGTGTCAACGGCACCCCCCCCCCCCCCCCCCCATCTTCCAATATCACCACTCCAGCCGAGCGGCTGAAGTTATAGCGGCTCGGTAGCGACAAAATTTAGACACCATTTGGTTCGGCCGCCGGTGGAGGTTTTTGTGCCTCCCAGACTCGATTTCTGGATGCACCCCTGTATGTAATAGTTTTGGTTGTTTGCATTAAGATTTTGCAGTAATGGGTGTCCTCGTTAAATTGCATATTGTTGTTAGAAATGCATGTGAATGAAAGTAAAGACAATGTAAGTTAAAAATATTTTATTGAAACTATTTGATGAGATCATGACTACAAAATTATGAAAAGCACAATACAACTACAGGTCATTGCACTTGATGTGTATAATGTAATAATTTTTAATATCACATACGCATAAAATGCAAAGCAACAATAGAAACAAAAATTAGGAAGAGGTTGAAAAAATGTCAGGTACATATAACAAAACAAACAGTTACTTTTATCACAATTCTTTGTTACAAAAAACAACACTAGTACATGTGATATCAAATGCTAGTTGTATGTTTACAACTCACAAACTTAGTGACTAAACAATTATGTGTATTTAACAACAAATTTTAATATTTAATGCCCATAAAATGTAAACCAATGAGAACAAATTACTTAGGACGATGTTTAGTTGAATAAATTTAATAAGTACATATCAAATAAAAATAACTATATTATGATTTTTTGTTTTTAAAAACATCAATAGGATATAAAATTCAAAACTGTTGTAGTTTGTGCAATGCTTGGTCACTCGCAAAATATAGTGACTAGACTAGACAGGGTCATCGCCATGTGACTGAGAATTACATGTACAATCGCTACATGCTACATTGCTCCAGTTTACTGAGCTGTATGAAGAGTACCAGCTACAGACGGTGGATATTTTTGTATGAATAATCTTCTCATATTAATTTCAGTGTGACTGAATTCTTCCACATAAGTCAAGATGGTGTTTTCGATTTAACAGGTCTGCCAGAACTAAACTTACTCAAGTGTTGTTTAATTATCATGCAAAATGAAAATTAATGTAAACTATTTGTGAAAATATAAAACAGTGATAAAAAATAATAATTTAGAAAAATGATACATGGCATGAAAAACATATAATAGTCCTCGTGATACATAGATAATTTAAACAAGTAAAATGCTGCTGTCAGTGTATCAACAGATTGTTGTTGAAAAATGTGAAAAGGCTATCAATACAATTACTTCATCATAAACTTGTGCCTGGTGTATGTTGCAAGAACTCAGCTGGCTGCCACTGACTATCAGCAACACAAAGACAATGAAACCCTACCATTGTAACAATTCTGGATAATTAATGTATTTTTTCATGGACACTGCTAAAAGTTATAGTTGAATTGAATACAAATACCTTGTGTTATTTACTTTTGATAAATGTGTCATCACATATAAAAATATCATACATGTCAGAGCCATCCTAATTGTCACTTTGTCTCCGGTATAGGTAGATGCAGACGTACGGCAAAAAATCTTCATCTTGATACGTTAAAGCACGTGTGTGTTGTTATTGTTTTCGAATGCCTGGGATGCCGATCTCGCGTAAACCACATGACCGAAGTGACGCAGTAGGCAGACAGCGCAATTGGCTTTCGCCAGCGATACCCGCTGTAATGACAAATCTTTTTTTGACGATTAAAAAACAAGTACGCATTTTTGTTTACTAAGGTAGGTAGTATGGATTCCACCAAAAATCTTTAGTTTTCAACACAGATCAACCATATATGATATGCAGATACATACCAACATAGTTAAGGTTTTTTTTAAGTTTCGCAAAAATTATGCAAATTAGGCATCCAATATGGCCGCCATAATAGGGAAAATTAGGTATTTTTTGCCGCGCTCTAACCAAAAACGTATTCAAGTTACAAGCTTGTAATTTAGCACAGGGATTACTGTTATGCATATCTACTGCATGAATATCACAGAAATCAGATATGTTGTGTTGTTAACGTGAAAAAAGATTTTTTGTCGAACAAACCTATTTTGTGTAACTTTTTCACATAATTAACGCCTATAATTCAGAAACCGTTAAATATATTATGATTTCTTTTGATTCGTGCAGTAGATATACTCATTGGGCACTGCAGTGCAAAATATTTTGCAGTTATACCCAGTATTTATTCTAGTAGAGCGCAGCAATTTTAAGTACTCACAGCGAAAATGGTATTCCGAGAAAACGATGAAAAGGTAATTTTTATAACCAAATTCTGCCAAAAGCCATCCGAAGAAACCTCAATATTGCCACTTTTTATTACTTTTTCAGCTAATATACTAACTGCATATTGAGGTAAGGATATGAAAGTACATAAATAGCAAAGAAAGTCCTTTTCAAAAAAATATTAAAAAATCACTTTTTGAATCCATACTACCTACCTTAAACCGACTGTGCGCACTAGTTAAACTATTCACACATTACACATCTGGACATAAAAGAACCGGATTGGCGATGGGCAAACGAAGTGATTGAGCACCTTTAAGTGCGTAAACTATGTTAACAAATGCCTACAGGAGGAATATTATGAGAGACCGGTAAACCACGCAAAACATATATCCAACTTTACCACGCGAAACGTATAGTTCAGATTGGCTTTTTCTACGCAATACATGTTGGGCATGCGCTACGTTATGCACCAATCAAGCGTACTCATTTAATATAAATTTACCCAATACATGCAACATTGGCAAACTCATTATCGTGCGATATCTATAGCACACCCTGATAATAATGTCTCAAAATTGTTTCACGAATAATCTCTCTAAAATACTAAACATATTTTAAAATCCCAGTGATGTCACAGTTATAATGGAAGGGATACACGTGTCGATCTGAATGGTTTTATTGTTAGGTGACTTTAGTGTTTTTGTCATGTCGAGACAAACTGCGTTTTGCATGGTATCGTATTCGCGGGTATTGATTAGCAAGTTAAGTCGGTGCAACTTATCCAGGTTTGTAGTGGAGAGCATTTCTTTTTGATCACGTGTGAACTAACCTAATATGTATGTCAACTATATATTACTAATGTATATATGTGACTTAGTTATTTGCCATTAAAAGTCTTTCGCGTGGTATGGCATTTTCTGACCATTTTCATCTTCTTTTTTTGGAGAAAGATGATCTCAAAAAAGTGACTGGGATTACACAAAAAATATTCATGCATATCATGGTATATTTCAAGGATTGCATAGAATAAAGCATGTTTCTTTCTCCTTAATATGCTCACGGAAAGTTGCGTTTTGTGTGGTATCGGTGAAATAGTATTTACACAAAAATAATTCTCAAAAATTAGTCATTCACGAGAGCACAACAGTATTAGTTGTGCGTATCCTTTGAATTATGATTGAACGACGGGGCATCTAATGAAATAAGACAAACGTGTCCAGGTTTCGTGAGAATTGATAGTAGTTGTAATAGTAGGAGAAGATCTCGTTACATAGATGTGGCGTCATGAAAATGAGGGACATAAGATGCTGACTCACTTCCGTTTAGGAGCGCCCACTAGCGACTGTTGAACTTCTTAATGTGATGACGACACATCCCTTAATTATCGTCCATTCCCTTAGCGAGTGTTGGACGTTCTTTTAGTACGTGCGTTCTTGTGTATGTACGAGAGGATGAGAGGAGGAGTGGTGGACGGTTGATGACAATCTCTTATGGGATATAACATCGTGTGTTTTAGTGCATGTATGCGTGTGCGTGTAAGGGAAGAGCGTGGAGGAGAGGTGGGCGTTTGTTGAGTAATTTTATGGGGTATAGCATCGTGTGTGTGTGTGTGTGTGTGTGTGTGTGTGTGTGTGTGTGTGTGTGTGTGTGTGTGTGTGTGCGTGCGTGCGTGTGTAGATGTAGATTATACATTTTTTTTGTTATTGCATGCATGGATGTGTAAAGAGCATCTATCTTTGTGTGTTATCGCGTGCATGCGCATATGAAAAAACGAACAAAACCCAGTAGTATACGAGTGCACACGTACTTTATTGATTAAACATACAAGCGGGTAATGATATGACTTGCGGGTTTTTACGACCTCGCCAGTGGTCGTGAGCTTACGAGTCATAACGACCACGACATTGGCTCGTGATTGCAAACCTGCACGGTACACTGCCCACTAGCATGTTATGTATACTGCCCACTAACTTGCAAGGTGTACTGCCCACTAACTACAAGGTGTACTGCACACTAACCTGCAAGATGTACTGCCCACTAACCTGCAATGTATACTGCCCACTAGCATGCTGTGTATACTGCCCACTAACTTGCAAGGTGTACTGCCCACTAACATGCAAGGTATACTGTCCACTAACCTGTAAAGTACACTGCCCACTAAATGGCAAGGTGTACTGCCAACTAACCTACAAGGTGTAGTGCCCACTAACCTGCAAGGTGTACTGTCCACTAACCTGCAATGTATACTGCCCACTAACCTGCAAGGTATAATGAAAACTAACCTGCAAGGTATACTGCTCACTAACATACAAGGTATATATTGCCCAAAAATATGCAAGGTATACTGCCCACTAACATGTAAGGTATATTGCCCACTAACCTGCAAGGTATACTGCCCACTAACCTGCAAGGTATACAGCCCACTAACCTGCAATGTATACTGAAAACTAACCTGCAAGATATACTGCCCACTAACATGCAAGGTATACTGCCCACTAACATGCAAGTTATACTGCCCACTAACCTGCAAGGTATACTGCCCACTAACCTGCAATGTATACTGCCCACTAACCTGCAAGGTATACTGAAAACTAACCTGCAAGGTATACTGCCCACTAACCTGCAAGGTATACTGACCACTAACCTGCAAGGTATACTGCCCACTAATATGCAAGGTATACTGCCCACTAACATGTAAGGTATACTGCCCACTAACATGTAAGGTATACTGCCCACTAACATGTAAGGTATACTGCCCACTAAACGCAGGGTGTACTGCCCACTAACCTACAAGGTGTACTGCCCACTAACCTGCAAGGTATACTGCCCACTAACATGCAAGGTATACTACCCACTAACATGCAAGGTATACTGCCCACTAACATGCAATGTATACTTCCCACTAACCTGCAAGGTATACTGCCCACTAACCTGCAATGTATACTGCCCACTAATTTGCAAGGTATACTGAAAACTAACCTGCAAGGTATACTGCCCACTAACATGCAAGGTATACTGCCCATTAACATGCAAGGTATAGTGCCCACTAACCTGCAAGGTATACTGCCCACTAACCTGCAATGTATACTGCCCACTAACCTGCAAGGTATACTGAAAACTAACCTGCAAGGTATACTGCCCACTAACATGCAAGGTATACTGCCCACAAACATGTAAGGTATACTGCCCACTAACATGTAAGGTATACTGCCCACTAACATGAAAGGTATACTGCCCACTAACCTGCAAGGTATACTGCCCATTAACATGCAAGGTATACTGCCCACTAACCTGTAAAGTACACTGCCCACTAAATGGCAAGGTGTACTGACCACTAACCTACAAGGTGTACTGCCCACTAATCTGGGAGGTGTACTGTCCACTAACCTGCAATGTATACTACCCACTAACATGCAAGGTATACTGCTCACTAATATGCAAGGTATACTGCCCACTAACATGCAAGGTATACTGCCCACTAACATGCAAGGTATACTGCCCACTAACATGCAAGGTATACTGCCCACTAACATGCAAGGTATACTGCCAACTAACATGCAAGGTATACTGCCCACTAACATGTAAGGTATACTGCCCACTAACATGTAAGGTATACTGCCCACTAACATGTAAGGTATACTGCCCACTAACATGCAAGGTATACTGCCCACTAACCTGCAAGGTATACTGCCCACTAACATGCAAGGTATACTGCCCACTAACCTGTAAAGTACACTGCCCACTAAATGGCAAGGTGTACTGCCCACTAACCTACAAGGTGTACTGCCCACTAACCTACAATGTGTACTGCCCACTAACCTGCAAGGTGTACTGCCCACTAACCTGCAAGGTATACTGAAAACTAACCTGCAAGGTATACTGCCCACTAACCTGCAAGGTATACTGCCCACTAACATGCAAGGTATACTGCCCACTAACATGTAAGGTGTACTGCCCACTAACATACAAGGTATACTGCCCACTAACATGCAAGGTATACTGCCCACTAACATGCAAGGTATACTGCCCACTAACATGCAAGGTATACTGCCCACTAACCTGCAAGGTATACAGCTAACTAACCTGCAAGGTATACTGCCCACTAACCTGCAATGTATACTGCCCACTAACCTGCAAGGTATACTGAAAACTAACCTGCAAGGTATACTGCCCACTAACCTGCAAGGTATACTGCCCACTAACATGCAAGGTATACTGCCCACTAACATGTAAGGTATACTGCCCACTAACCTGCAATATATACTGCCCACTAACCAGCAAGGTATACTGAAAACTAACCTGCTAGGTATACTGCCCACTAACCTGCAAGGTATACTGCCCACTAACATGCAAGGTATACTGCCCATTAGCATGTAAGGTATACTGCCCACTAACATGTAAGGTATACTGCCCACTAACATGTAAGGTATACTGCCCACTAACCTGCAAGGTATACTGCCCACTAACATGCAAGGTATACTGCCCATTAGCATGTAAGGTATACTGCCCACTAACATGTAAGGTATACTGCCCACTAACATGCAAGGTATACTGCCCACTAACCTGCAAGGTATACTGCCCACTAACATGCAAGGTATACTGCCCACTAACCTGTAAAGTACACTGCCCACTAAATGGCAAGGTGTACTGCCCACTAACCTACAAGGTGTACTGCCCACTAACCTACAATGTGTACTGCCCACTAACCTGCAAGGTGTACTGCCCACTAACCTGCAAGGTATACTGAAAACTAACCTGCAAGGTATACTGCCCACTAACCTGCAAGGTATACTGCCCACTAACATGCAAGGTATACTGCCCACTAACATGTAAGGTGTACTGCCCACTAACATACAAGGTATACTGCCCACTAACATGCAAGGTATACTGCCCACTAACATGCAAGGTATACTGCCCACTAACATGCAAGGTATACTGCCCACTAACCTGCAAGGTATACAGCTAACTAACCTGCAAGGTATACTGCCCACTAACCTGCAATGTATACTGCCCACTAACCTGCAAGGTATACTGAAAACTAACCTGCAAGGTATACTGCCCACTAACCTGCAAGGTATACTGCCCACTAACATGCAAGGTATACTGCCCACTAACATGTAAGGTATACTGCCCACTAACCTGCAATATATACTGCCCACTAACCAGCAAGGTATACTGAAAACTAACCTGCTAGGTATACTGCCCACTAACCTGCAAGGTATACTGCCCACTAACATGCAAGGTATACTGCCCATTAGCATGTAAGGTATACTGCCCACTAACATGTAAGGTATACTGCCCACTAACATGTAAGGTATACTGCCCACTAGCATGTAAGGTATACTGCCCACTAACATGTAAGGTATACTGCCCACTAACATGTAAGGTATACTGCCCACTAGCATGTAAGGTATACTGCCCACTAACATGTAAGGTATACTGCCCACTAGCATGTAAGGTATACTGCCCACTAACATGTAAGGTATACTGCCCACTAGCATGTAAGGTATACTGCCCACTAACATGTAAGGTATACTGCCCACTAGCATGTAAGGTATACTGCCCACTAACATGTAAGGTGTACTGCCCACTAACATACAAGGTATACTGCCCACTAACATGCAAGGTATACTGCCCACTAACATGCAAGGTATACTGCCCACTAACATGCAAAGTATACTGCCCACTAATGTGCAAGGTATACTGCCCACTAACATGCAAGGTATACTGCCCACTAACAGGCAAGGTATACTGCCCACTAACATGCAAGGTATACTGCCCACTAACCTGCAAGGTATACAGCTAACTAACCTGCAAGGTATACTGCCCACTAACCTGCAATGTATACTGCCCACTAACCTGCAAGGTATACTGAAAACTAACCTGCAAGGTATACTGCCCACTAACCTGCAAGGTATACTGCCCACTAACATGCAAGGTATACTGCCCACTAACATGTAAGGTATACTGCCCACTAACCTGCAATATATACTGCCCACTAACCAGCAAGGTATACTGAAAACTAACCTGCTAGGTATACTGCCCACTAACCTGCAAGGTATACTGCCCACTAACATGCAAGGTATACTGCCCACTAGCATGTAAGGTATACTGCCCACTAACATGTAAGGTATACTGCCCACTAACATGTAAGGTATACTGCCCACTAGCATGTAAGGTATACTGCCCACTAACATGTAAGGTATACTGCCCACTAGCATGTAAGGTATACTGCCCACTAACATGTAAGGTATACTGCCCACTAGCATGTAAGGTATACTGCCCACTAACTTGTAAGGTATACTGCCCACTAGCATGTAAGGTATACTGCCCACTAACATGTAAGGTATACTGCCCACTAGCATGTAAGGTATACTGCCCACTAACATGCAAGGTATACTGCCCACTAGCATGTAAGGTATACTGCCCACTAACATGTAAAGTATACTGCTCACTAACATGTAAGGTATACTGCCCACTAGCATGTAAGGTATACTGCCCACTAACATGCAAGGTATACTGCCCACTAACATGTAAGGTATACTGCCCACTAACATGCAATGTATACTGCCCACTAACATGTAAGGTATACTGCCCACTAACATGTAAGGTATACTGCCCACTAACATGCAAGGTATACTGCCCACTAACATTCAAGGTATACTGCCCACTAGCATGTAAGGTATACTGCCCACTAACATGCAAGGTATACTGCCCACTAACATGTAAGGTATACTGCCCACTAACATGTAAGGTATACTGCCCACTAACATGCAAGGTATACTGCCCACTAGCATGTAAGGTATTCTGCCCACTAGCATGTAAGGTATACTGTCCACTAACATGTAAGATATACTGCCCACTAACCTGCAATGTATACTGCCCACTAACCTGCAAGGTATACTGCCCACTAACCTGCAATGTATACTGCCCACTAACCTGCAAGGTATACTGCCCACTAACATGTAAGGTAGACTGCCCACTAACATGTAAGGTATACGGCCCACTAACATGTAAGGTATACTACCCATTAACAAGCTATGCATACTGCACGCTAAATTGCAAGGAGTACAGCCCATTAACTTGCAAAGTATTCTGCCAAGAAACATGCAAGGTACACTGCCAACTAACCTGCAAGATGTACTTCCCATTAACCTGCAAGGTAAACTGCCCACTAAACTGCAAAGTGTACTGTCCACTAACCTGCAATGCATGCCGACGACTAACCTGCAAGGTATTCTTCACAATAACCTACACGGTATACTGCCCACTAACATGCAAGATATACTGCCCCATAACCTGCTATGTATACTGCCCACTAACCTGCAAGGTATACTGCCCATTAACCTGCAAGGTATATTGCCCACTAACGCACAATGTATACTGCCCACTAACATTCAAGGTATACTGCCCACTAACCTGCAAGGTATACTGCCCACTAACCCACAATGTATACTGCCCACTAACATTCAAGGTATACTGCCCATTAACCTGCAAGGTATACTGCCCACTAACCCACAATGTATACTGCCCACTAACATGCAAGGTATACTGCCCATTAACCTGCAAGGTATACTGCCCACTAACCCACAATGTATACTGCCCACTAACATTCATGGTATACTGCCCATTAACCTGCAAGGTATACTGCCCACTAACCCACAATGTATACTGCCCACTAACATGCAAGGTATACTGCACACTAACATGCAAGGTATACCGCTCACTAACATACTATGTATACTGCCCGCTAACCTGCAAGGTGTACTGCCCGATAACCTACAAGGTGGACTGCCCATTAACCTGCAAGGTATACTGCCCAATAAACTGAAAAGTGTACCACTTACTAACCTGCAAGGTATTCTTTCCAATAACCTGTATACTTCCCAGTAACATTGATGGTATACTGCCCACTTACCTGCAAGGTATACTGTCCACTAATATGCAAGGTATACTGCCAACTAACCTGCACGTTATACTGCCCACTAATCTGCAAGATATACTATCCACTACTCTGCAAGGTATACTGCCCACTAACATGCAAGGTATACTGCCCACTAACCTGCAAGGGGCACTGCCCACTAACCTGCAAGGTATACTGCCCACTAACTTGCAATGCATACTGACCACTAACCTGCAAGGTGTACTGCCCACTAACCTGCAATGTATACTGCCCACTAACCTGCAATGTATACTGCCCACTAACGTGCAAGGTGTATTTCCCACTAACCTGAAAAGTAAACTACCCACTAACCTGACCTACTTCCGGTTACCGTATCGATTAACGATGTCTTTTTAACCGTACTTCCGTTTACCATACGTGTTCACGACGTCAGGAAAGAAATTTACCCACCAAACCGTTTAGACATATCGGTCATATATATCGATCAAAGAGAAATACAGTTGACCAAAAGTAACGACGAATATGGCACAGAGATGCGCGTTCGTGCTTTATATGGGCTCGTTTTGCTGAAGGCGGCGATACACGTTATGAGACAATCGCACCGATTGACTCGTACGAGTGATTCGGCCGAGTCAATCGGTACGATTGAATCGTACAAATAAACACACGTTACGATCGACTGTATTCCGTCGGTGATCGGGCTAGTGCTGTGGTATGGGTAGTACATAGACAGTGAATGGTGTAAACACAGTTGACAAAACTATTTTAAATAGCTAATTAGATTATTATTATTAAATAAATTCTGATATGGCGCCTTGCAAGCGGCAAGTCAATGCAAAGAGACACTTGGTGTGCGACGACTGCCACAGTTGGGTAGATTTTGCCTTATCCGGCTGTACGAAGTCATGGACAGAAACCAAGGAAGAGGGATTCACCTTTCAGTGCGTGGGGTGTTGGAAGGTGAAATGTCTGGAGAAAGAGGTAGCTAGGTTGGTAGATATTGTGAAGGGGATGGAGATGAGAATCAGCAAGAAGACAGACGGAATGGAGAGAGACGACAGGGATAAAGTTGGGAATACTGTGAAACTGAAGGAGCAGAGTAGTGGCAACAAGACCGAGGAAAGGAAACTGAGAGGAGGGAAGGTGATCGGAGGGGAAGAAAGTGGAGGATCGACGGCAGGAAATGTGACAGGTGTGAAGGTGGCAGGAGAGAAAGTGACCGTAGAGAAAGAGGTAGGAGGGAAAAAGAGACGGGAGAGAAGAGAAGGAAATGCAATGGGAGGAAAGATGACGGGAAGAAAGGAAGTGAGAGTACATGTGACAGAAGAGAAGTCGGGAGGGACGATGACAGGAAGAAAGGTGACAAGAGAAACAGCGTCAGGAAAGAATGGAACGGACGAGATTGTGACGGGAGAGCAGAAGACAGGGGAACAAGATTACAACCAGACAGATGCAAACCGTAGAAAGAGCTACACTGAGGCAGTGATTGAGGGGGCAATGAGGAAAGAGAGGGTGTTTATGGGCGATTCGATTATGAGAAAGACAGATAAGACTCTAAGCGAGGGGGAGGACGTCGTTGTTTGTCTACCGGGGGCTAGGATAGAACATGTAACTGAAAGGGTAGAGAAGGTACTGGGGCATGGCAAGGGAGGGTCTATACTAGTACATGTAGGGACAAATAACGCAGACAGTTAGTGAAGAAGTTAAAGAAGACAAGAGTAGAACAGATTATCCTCTCAGGAATGTTGCCAGTAATGGGAGGAAGGGGGCCGACATATAGAAACTGCAAGAGGATGGCGATCAACGCACTAGTTGAGCAGATGTGTAAAGAAGAGGGGGTGGGATTCGTAGATTTATGGGGATACTTTGTTGGGAGGGAAGATATGTACATGAGAGATGGCCTACATCTAAGTGGAAAGGGGGCAGCAGTTTTCTCAGAGAACTTGCTGCAATCTGTTGAGAGTGGGACAGGCTGCATCTATTTAAACTAGATTCGCAGGGGGGATTCACAGAGAAGCCTGAAACTGGAGGCATAGATAAAGACAGCAGAAATAAATCGGCAAAGAACAGCCTGGAAAACTGTTCTGAATCAGGATATAAATGCATTTGTTTAAATACAAGGAGCAAAAGAAGTGAACTAAACATTATGGTAGAAGATATTGACCCTCACATAATAGGTATAACCGAATCGTTGGCCACCACTGATATATCAGATGCCGAATTGGGACTAACAGGATATGTAATGTTTAGGAAAGATAGAATAGGAAGAAAGGGAGGTGGAGTTATTTTATATATTAAAGAATCTATCCAGGCTTATGAAATAAAATTAGAAAGAGAAGCAGATTGCGAAGAAGCTGTTTGGTGTAACATAGTTACAGGAAACTCAACGTTAACAGTTGGGTTAGTTTATCGAAGTCCAAACATAAGCATAGAAGAGAATGAAAAAATACAAAACGCTATAAGGGAAGTAAGTAAACGGAACTGTATTATTATGGGGGACTTTAACCATGGGCATATACAATGGAAATCTCTACAGAGTATGGGGAGTGAGGACCACAAGTTTTTTGTTTTAGTACAAGATAGTTTCCTTTCTCAACATGTGCTAGAACCAACCAGGGGAGAGAATGTGTTAGACTTAGTTTTGTCCTCACAGAAAGAATTAGTTGACAATGTCAAGATATGTGAGCCACTGGGGAGTAGTGATCACAACCAGATACATTTTGCCATCAAAGTAAAATCAGAAAGGAATAGTAAAAAGCAGTATAGGAGAAATTTCCACAAAGGAAGGTATAAGGACATGAGGAAATATTTAGCAAAGATAGACTGGAATAACACACTGAAGAATAAGACAGCAACCGAATGCTGGAATATCTTAAATAGTGAAATTAAGTGCATAGTCGATAAATTTGTACCTTTCAAAAAACAAGGGAAACGGTCTAAAAAGAAACAGTTATCGAAAGAAGCCATTAGAAAAATTAAGTATAAACAAATGATGTGGAAGTCATATAGATGTACTGGAAATGATGAAGACTACAACATTTATAAAGAAGCACTTAATC